>OZ018334.1:99646290-100108790 GCA_963969495.1 Ceratothoa steindachneri | reverse complement strand
ACTAATGATTTTTTTTTATATCGGCTACGCTTACAGGAGAAAAGAACAAGGAATTTGGTACATTAATCTCATTAAAATACGAAAGAAAAGATTTATCGACTATTTTGCAGGAGTCTGAGATTTTTTTACCTACGTTGACAAAAAATTTATTGAATTCATTCGCTTTTTTCTTATTGTCATCAACTGGTTTACCGTCAATGATAATTTGTTTAATTTGGTTTGTTCCTTTAGTAATTTCAGGTTTTATCACAGAATTGATTAATTTCCAAGTTTGTTTTATATTGTTTTTCGTTTGATTAAATCGTTCATGGTAATAATTTTTCTTGGCTATTTTAATTTGGTTAGTAACTTGATTCCGAAAATTTTTATATGTATGTTCTGGAATTTGACTAAGTTTATAAAGAGAAAAGTATTTTTGACGTTTTTTGATGTTATTTATAATTGCGTTTGTTATCCAAGGTTTTGTTTTGTGTTTATATGACATGGTTTTAGATTTTAGAGGACAATTAAGTTTAAAAGCATCGTCTAGCCTTGAAATTAACTCTTCGGTAGCAGAATCGATGTCATTTATATAGGAAATTTCATATAGATTCTGATTTAGAACATAGTTATAGAAGTTTGATAAGGTATTTTCGTTAATTATGCGGTAGGTTATTGTACGGTTTTGATGAATATTGTTCGAGTTGAAAAAAGACTTTTGGATCATGAATATAGGAAGATGGTCCGATATGTCACAAAGGAGAATACCGGAAGAGTAATTTTCGGGGTGAACTCTGAAAATATTGTCAATTAGTGTTGCTGAGTTTTGGGTTATTCTTGTCGGTTTTGTTATAATTGGAAGTAAGGAATGAGAATAAAAAGTATTGAGGAAGGACTGAGTTGATGCGTGGTTTTCAAAGTTTAATAGATCGAAGTTAAAATCTCCTGTAATTATTATGTCGTCATAGTTTGTAACATTGAAGTAATTGATTAATTCAGTAATCTTATCTATAAACATCTTTGGGTCACCAGAAGGGGGCCTATATACGGTTCCAATGATTATCGTTTTACCATTTGATTTTACTTCAATAAATAAAGTTTCTATATAGTTATAGGAAATACTAATTTCATCAACTTTTTTAGTATTGAGTCTGTCAGATATATACACGCTTATACCTCCCCCTATCTTGTTTACGTCGCGTAGTGAATGAAAAGAGCTATAGTTTGGGACACTGATAAGGTGTTTATTATTATTTGTTAGCCAGCTCTCGGTGAATGCCAAAACGGAAAATTTATAATTAAGTGTTGTGAACTTTATTTACGAGGTCTTCGAAATACATTTCACATCCAACACAAGTCGGTAACCGAAGTTGGTCATTTCAAAACAAATATATATATATATATATATATATATATATATATATATATATATATATATATATATATATATATATATTAACGTTCTTATTCTTTCGCTTTTTTAACATGAAGTGTACACCACGAAGATCATTAAATCAATTATTTTAATGTTAACACAAGGCCAAACTTCTCCACATGAAACAAATCTGAAGAAAATCTGCGGATTTAAACTGTGCTCCAAGCGCAGTCAGTGTTTGCGTCAAAATGCGATTACCTTAAATAACAAACCCAACGACGACATCCAAACCTAAATAAAGACTTGTACAGTCCCACCTACAACTGCAGAATACTACCATAGGAGCTTTATCTCAGAACTCCTCATATAGGATATAAATGATCTGTTCAAAACCCGACGTTATTGAGCTTCACCTAACCTTACTCTACCAATTATGGCTCATTTCCTACATAAACTTAAATTTATGTACATGAAAATTAACAGTTTGGTAAGAAAGAGTTTTTATAAACTCAGGTAGTTGTTGTGTAGTTTGAATATAGGTTGAGTTAAGAAGAGGAATTGTGTTTCCGGCCGTGTCGTTGGATGTCGGCTTTTCTAATATTTCACCTTCTGCCCAAATGGAAAATTCGTAGTGTGACATCATGATGCAGTTTACTGCAGTTTCGGTATTTTTCGGGCCTTTTACATTAGTCACTGCTAGAAACTTAGGTAGAACATCTGAATTTGAGCTTGAGGTTGTTTTTGCAGTATTTGGCAATGTGGTCACATATTAGGAAGGAGCGGCGGCATTCTTGAAAAACTTTAAATGTTCCTTGTTTCTTTGTTTCTCTAAAATATTTAGATTTTATTTATTTTTATTTATATTGTTTCAAATTCTAAATGGGTGGAAATAACTATTATTTTTATCTCAGGTCGCAAAAAACATTTCTGTTGTCCGATAAATCAAGTCCTTAAAATTCCTTTTTAGAACTCAACTAACGTGAGATTATGAAGATGGTTGCAATCAAAGAAGTTCTGGTGGTAGTTAAGATACTACTGTTTGCAGCGGTACTTAGATTCGACAGCACGTTTATCAAGGTGAGTTTAGTGTTGGGTAAAATAGATATGGTTATGATAGTGGGTGGGATAAATGCTTTGCGTCTCAGGATTAGGATAAATATCCGGTTATTTTATGAATATTTTAATATAACAATCCTAGAATAGGTTTAAAACATAAATTTAGGAAGGGTTTCGATTTTATAATTGGGAGATATGAAATTTCATCTATTTGCGCATCGATGCATTGAGAAGACCATTGATAAAACCATTGGGTTTATCGAATAGATAAGTATGGTTCCTCTATGACTCTAAGGAATAGGAATGTTTGTTTCCTCTAAGTAATTGATATATATATATATATATATATATGGTTCCTCTAAGGAATGAAATCATCATTATTATTATTATTATTAATCGTTCTCCTCCTTCTTTTTCTTATTCTTAATTTATAATAAAAATATTTGTTAAAAACTGAGGGAACTGAAGCCTAGCGAGGCCCCGCTATGCCAGAAACGGTCATAAAAGGCATTGTCCTTGAGACACGGAGAAGGCCAGATCTCAAGCAAGACCTTGAAGCCTTTGAAGTTTGCACCCTATTAGAAGGGCGACTTAGGATGAGTACAGCGAAAACAAAAGAAACAAAAGTAATCCACGCAAATTACACCACTCCCCCACACAGACTCAATCCCAAATAAATAGTGAAGGGAGGATCGAGTTCCTAAGGGATCGAATTCCAGGTTATGTAAAGAGTGAGAAATCGTATTGGGTGGGTCACTCTTGGTAACGACTCCAAACACATTTAAAAATTCGTAATATTGGCCAAACTTTGCGTGATGAATCGTTCCTCGCCACTACCACTTTTATTGTCATCAAATATTCATATTTAATCATCTTCATCGTCTCGAAACTCGTGGAAAACCTATTATTACTTTTCAATAAACCTTAGCGCCTGCCAATCGACACAGACGAATTAACTTCCAAAAGTCTTTCAAACATTCCACTCCGCACTGACGAGTGATCAATTAAAGTGGAAATTAGCTTCGTGCAATTGCAGCAACGGTTGCTTCGTTTCCTTAGCAGCAACACCAACAGTCAAGCAACAAAGAAGGTTCGGAGGTGGGTGGAACCGAACCACATCATTTATCGAGGCCGGTCTTCCGCTAGCACAAGTCTATAGTCGCGTCTTCAAAGAGTGGAATAAAGTGCTATCGATACATTTAATTCATCTTAAGACTCAAATTTTCTGATGAATTCGTTTTTGCCACGTAAAAGAAAGTCGATACTCAACAAGGGCGTCTCCATCAGAATGTGTGCGAGGAGAGATCTGGGAAAAAGGTGGGTAAGATGGAGGAATTGAAAAAACAGAGAAGTTATATAGACGGTGCAGATCGTCCTACGCGTGTTGGACCCTTTAAAAGCATTAAATCCTACAGATGTTGCCTGCAGCATGATTGCAAGTGTTACCCCTGAAACACCCTTTGCCGTATGTTGTTCGAAAACCCAAATCCCAAATTTGTGTCGCTCAAAAAAGGAAAAATGTTTAAAAGAGTTCTTAAAAATCCCATTGAAAATCCAATGAGTTGAGAGCTCAAATTCCCTTGGATTTTAAGGAATTCAAATGGATTTGGAATCCACAATTAAGTTCCGGCGATAGACTTGCACAAAGCAGACTTAGTCTTAGGCAAGTTACTCTCTTTTAATGATCAATACATGCGGGAACATGGAAACACTACGGGTAAGATTGATTTTGATCAATGAACAACAATTTGCTTTTTACTGGAGTCTAGGGAGAGAGAATGAGAGAGTGAGAGAGATAGAGGTGGTCTGAACCTGTAATTCCAGCAGTCGTATTTTATCTAATTTCTTTCGTTCTATAATTTAGACGAATTGCACCACCAGTCCCTTCGTAATCGCGGACGAAATTTGCCGACACCGTAATGAAGTTTACATAAAGATCAAAATGATAATATATCAGCAAACACAAAAGCGAAAATGGCCGACCGGTTTTCGTTATGTTGGGGTACACGATTCGGGGCAGGTCAATGTGGATTTTCTTTTTTTTGGGGGGGTGCGGGAGGAAGAATGACATTGGTAGCTCCAAGCAAGAGAAGTCTCTTAGCCGCTAAATAATAATAATATAATAAAAATAATAATAATAATAATCATAATAATAATATTGATAATAATAATAAATTATGATAATAATAGTAATAATAATAAGAGCAATAATAATAGTCATAATAATAGTAGTAGTAATAATAATAATAAGATGGTAAGCTTCGCCACTCCTCCTTAAAAGAGGAGCTTGCGCTTCGCATGCAGACCGGTCTGTGGCCTACATCCTATCCAGTTCTGGCAAGGGTTTTTGGTCTTTAAAAAATCAAAGGTTTCCAGTACTTATCTCCTAATAATTGACTCTTGGTCTATCTTTTTCACATCGATGATTATTTTTCTAGGCCTAAAAGAGAGAAAAACACTTTTATCGGATTTATTTTTAAATAAATAAAAAGCAATCTGCACCACTCTTTTTTTATCATCTGAACTTGCTCGAATAATTTCATTTTGCTTTTCTCGTTTTAAAGTGTCAGTAGCTTCTTTTATTTCCTGCTAAAGACTAAAATTTAAAATCTTTTCTCGAAATAACTTTGATAAAACCGTCGAATCGACGAAAAAATAAAAAAAGTGCCTCAGTTTTAATAAAATTTCTTAACTTTATCATTTGCAATTCATTTCTTTTTGAAAAATCCAAATCATTCGATAATAATAATTATTTTTAGTCGCGTGCGACTCTATATCTCACTATGTCGGTCAGTCGGTCCCCATTTTACTTTCTTTTGTTTTGGTAATAACAATGTAACTTTTCGGCCGATTCTAACGAAATTTCGAATCTATTGTTATTTTAAAATTTCTTTTGAATGATATAATTGACAAGGTCCTCTCAGGGTTAGCCCGGAAATTCTTTTTCTCTTGCAATAACACCAAAACTATTCGGCCGATTCTAACGAAATTTGAAACTCTTATGTTGTTGTACATTCTCTTTCGAATGATATCTTTGGTAAGGTCATCCCAAGGTTAGTTCTGGAATTTTTGAAAGTCATAAGGCCATAAATCAGTATAAGGAGACCACGCGACTTTTGGTCAACAGACTTGTTTCTGAACTTTCCCATTTTGTTTATAAAAACTACAAATGTCCATTTGCCGAAATTGACTCAATTGCGTTGACAAACTTTTATTTGAAGCGAAATAAATTCTGATGTTAAATTTGAGTGTAATGAAGGTTTATGTGAGCATCCGTTCTTCACCGGGTAGGTCGGAGGCTAAGGCAGAAACGGAGCTTTATTTCAGACACACATCGGCGGTTTATCATCAATTAATTTTCAAGGAAAGTTTATAATTTACGGACCACAAAAACAAGCTTTAATAAAGAGTTTTGTGTCACTTTTTAAACCACAACAACAGCCAATTTACCCGATGCACCCTGGTTGTGGTTTGTCTCTCGTGAACACCAGGGGCATCTGTAAACTGAGATTAATTCTGGTACTCGAAGTAGAGGTAAGGAAAGGTAAATCCGTTCACTAGTGTTATCATTGTCCTTGTTCTGTATTTTCTTTACTTTCCTTTCTGTGTCTTTGTTTCTTTACCTTCATTTTATTTATTGGGGATGTGTTGATTAATCTTGCCCCTCCCTTTTCTATGTCCTTTTCTGATCCTTTTTGAGATTCCTGTTGAAAACATTGTGAATAATTAAGAAAAGACCGACAATGTTTTTGTACAAATGTGAAAGAGAATTTAGTTTCAAATAATGAATCTGGAATCTATTTCAAACCTTTTTTTCATTTCTTTCAGGTATAATTTCCCTTTTCACTCTCCACATCATTCACTAAAACAGGTCAACTTTACTGAAAATGAAGAAATTCTTTCTAAACATCTGTTTTCTCGTCTCGTTAAAAGTTGTGTTTGTTATTAGTGAAACCAGTTGGATTCCCGACGGATACTGCACATCCTCTGACCGGGTCTCCTCCTACGTGTCTGTAGGAAGAATGACGGAAGTATCATGTGCCATTAAGTGCAGGTGGCAGGGGTGTTTCTGTCCTAAGTTCACAGGTAGGTGGATCAAGAATCTTTCATCACAAATAGAACCACATTTTAATATATTTATTTTGATTATAATCAAATTTACCTCAAATTAGATCAGGACCCACATCAAATGCTGCCTCGACCTCCGTGATTACTTACCTCATTTTACTCGTCTCCTTTATCCCTTTATCCTTTTTAGCCTCACTTAGATTAGTTTATCCTTACGCACATCCGCATCGTATCCAACAGTCAAGTTTATTATCAAGGATCACTTCAAAAAGCCATGGTGGCTCAAAATCTGATCTTTTGGACTTTCTGACACTTTCCATAACCCACTCTGGCCTTTAGTCATTTCACACAGAGCTTAGCCAAAGGAAACCTCAGGATTAAAACCATCCACCAAATTTTTAAACATCTACACAAACAGGGCAAGTCATTTTAACCTCCCTATTTCTTCCATTGAAAAACAATTACTGCACTGCTGTAATACACATCTACTCTCCCATAATGACATGTTCGGAAACTCAACATTCAGCTCTACTTTATCAGGTTCTTTAAGGATTACCTAATACTTTACCACTAATATTTTCCTCACCAGGCAATTTTCAAATTTTCAATTTTTTTAGGACCAAACTGGGGAGCGCAGTCTGTATACACTCCAAATCAATCACTTTCACATTTGATTCACTCTTAATTGTGGTGAAGTACAGATAATCAGAATAAACATTTTAACTCTCCTTAATCTTACGCTATTCATGAGCCCTTTCTTTTCGCATCTCTTCATTCCACTCACATCTACATTCAGCTTCGGATATAAAACCTCTCCTTTATCTAAGGATAAAAATTTGGTCAACAGACGGAGAATGTCATTTGGGAGGAATTGGCACTGTTGCTCATCGGGGGAACGAGGCAACATTCCGTCGCTTCCAAGCCAAACTTTCAACGGGAGATGTCGCTTACCAAAAACCAGCAAAGAGGTCGGTAATCCTTCATAAACCCAAATCTGCTTTCAGATTCATTCCATTCAAAGTTTGTCATAATCTCCTCAATTACATAAATGTGTGTTTTGAGTTGTGTAGTATTAGTGTGTGACAAAATATTCAAAAACTTCAAAGCAGAAAGCGATTATTACCATGTAGTGAAAAAATATTCTCTCAACGGCTCCAAATTACACAAAATAAGGTACTCACAGTCTTCAGAGGATGACAAAAACACACCAATCGTACACCTCCATGCTGAAAACAACCTATTACCCACTAATTTACACATAGATATCAGAGGAACCCAACACTTAAGCATAGCAAAAACTCACCCAACCGCAACTTCCACTTCACAATTCAGTCTCCACAACCAGAAAAAAAAAATATCCACAGCACAGTAAATCTAAGCTAAGCTCAAAATATTTCCCCACTCTCACCCAAATGACACCTCAATAAAACATGCGCATACAATCCAAACTTGCGAACAACAAGCAACCATCACAAATCCATTCCTAAGAGTAATCTCTCCACACAAAACAAAGAGTACTCTTATGGCAACACCATGCTGAGCGATCACCCAGAATACAACAATACAAACATGGAATCAAGCTCGCACAAACACCAACACTTACTCGGTGCCATCGATCCCCAGAAGACAGAATACAGCTCCGCCTAGATTAACCTGTTCTCACATTCGCAAACTCCATCACATCACTATGGAATCTGTAGAACCACCCGGGAGACGCTGTGGAACTTCTGGTGCGCGCCTACCCCACTTTTGAAGATATGAAGATTTTCAGGTTACTACTCAATATTTATCGCTGTTAAATTCCTGTGGATCTCGCTAGAATCGAACCCCAAACCTTAAATTCCTAAAAAACCTTCTCAATTTTTTAATCCACTTGCATTAATTTAATTGTTCAAAATTCAACCCTATTTTCTCCTTGAATGGACAGGACACGAATCTGTACAAGTCCTGTCTTTGTCCACAGGACTTGACTCCTTTCCTTTGTCGTGACTTGAAGGGTTGCTTAAATAATACTTCCTGGAGTTCTGTCATAACAATTGCCACCTTTTCCCCAATCCACCAACTTCCAACAATCTCTATTCTCTCTCTCTTAATTTTGGGTACACCCATAATGAAGGGCTTAGATAGAGATTGACATTCTACGATTGAATAAAACCAGTTGATTTGGGTTTCAAAGCCACATAATTAATACTGATGGCCGCAGGGGGGTACTTTGTTGAGCCTTTTACACTGAGTACCCGGGTGATCTGTACCCCAGAACAACTTGCGGGTAAATTAGGGAAGCCCTGCGATCCTGGGGTCCCCTAGCACCATGATATGGTAATAATAGATGATCACTGACCCTAGGCATTAGGGGACCCGCCTATTTCTACTTCTATTTATTACATGCCCACCTACCCCGTTATATTCAATAAGAGGCGTAGTGATTTTCCATCCTGGCCGCGGTACTGAGGGGCCTCAGCGCCCCGTCTGGCCCCAGCTTAGCCTCTTCTTCTTTCTGACACCTTGTCTTCCCACCCTACTTCCCCACTTTCCCTAAATCCTCTCCCACAACTTTCTCTGGTCGCCTCTAATTTCACAGTGTAAACACCGACCACCTTCCTCTCACCCAACCATCCCGGATCGTGGCTGGAGAAGAGAGGGGACAACGTTCCTTCACCCCTGAGCTCCAGTTTAGGGTGGTGAGTTTTTAACAACCTGCTTCATCCACACCACATGTCTTTCACTTCTTCTTTCTTTGCCCATTCAATGTTTATCGATTTTACGCTGTGCCTAAGGTGGAGCCGCCATGCCGATGGGCTGCCAGGTCACTAGGAAGGAGGAGTGGCCTCAAATGGCTGCAGTTGGTTCTGCCGGCCCCGTACTCATCCCTAAAAGAGTGGGCTACTGCGTAGGGGTGATTAACGTATGCAGCCCGTGGCATAAATAGGGTCACCATGGCCAATGATGAGTTAAAAAAAATACCCTGCCTCTACCTTCCCATGTAACATTGCCGGAGCCTTCTTCAGACATTTCCAGCGATAAAATGGAGGTTCCCCCCCTTGTGCTCTCTCCGGAGACCCTCCAAATCTCTTCTACCGGAGAGTAGGTTTACTCCTATCCTTTGCATACGGGTGCACGAGAGTCTCACCCCCTCCTCGCCCCCTTTCTAGAGGTGCCCTTGGGCGACTCACTTTGTTTTCCAAGGGACTGCCAAAAAAGCAGGCAGGCTGGCCATAATTGACCCCTCCACTTTGTAGCGGCTCGATAGGACCAACCCCCTTATGGCGGCGAAGGATTCCAGGGCCAGTCGGCCCCTGCCTCCAAAGTCCTTCAGGCACAAATATCGAGCTTACAGGGGGTCACTATACGTGCCCTCCTCTCTTCCCCGACGGATGTCGGTTCCCGGCCTAAGATGACACGATTAAAGGTACCTGGAATGGGATCTGTGATGCCTTGCGGGGGAGGGGGCTGGCCACATGTAGCCACCTTTGAGATGGGCATGGTCCCTGAGGTGAGCCATCCCCCGAAGGTAGGATATTCCCTGGGGTCGAACACGGGCTCGGTGCTAAGCACGGAAGCAGATTCCGTCCGTGTGCAAGCTCCTCTTCAGCCAGCTCGGGTCCCCGAAGCCTCACAAGGAGAGGATAGCCTCCCTTTCCCGGTTGGTGACCCTTTGAAAGCAGGGACCTTCTCAATCTCGTTGAAGGATCTTGCTGAGGCCAGTCCATTCGGCATAAGTGTTCCTTCCGGCGGAGAACCGAAGCGGGCAACCCCCCTTCCTTCCTCTCCTAAAAAAAAGCAAGACCAAAAGAACTAAGGGCTTCTCTTCCTCCGAGGGAGCCGCGGATACATACGGGTCCTCTGCTGTTTTGGCAAGCGACCAAGCAAAGATTGGCACATACGGCCCCGGTACCTCCCCGGGTGGATAGTCCATGAACAAGGCCAAAAGCTTGTGAAGCAGGGGTGGGGCCCTCATTCAGAGGTTACCTGGTGTTTTCAAACTCACTGGGCTCAAACGTTTCCTGGTATAGGCTCCACTGAGGGAAGCATGTTGGCTAAGGAAAGCATGGTCCATCGTGGAGAGTTCTAGCTCGCGTGATTGGTAGCGTTCCGAAGGTGACCCGTTTCTCGGACGGGAGCCTTCTGGGGAATGCGTCGAATCTCTCTGAGGCTGCCATGATTCGTGCTTTTCGGACACTTGATGGCACGCCAAGGAGTGTGACACCGCACTTTACCCTGAACTTTGTGAAAGGAGTAGTTTATGCGGGGGAACTCGTAGACTACTCCATAGGTGACATAACCTTAGAGCTGGCTGCCCATGGAGCGGCAATGTCGAGCGTGTGATGAGAATACAAGGAGGAGACTCGAGACCTACCCCTACACTCTTCGTCACGTTCGACTGTGACAAGCTCCCTCAATCGATGCATGCCGGTTGGTATCGCCCGGAGTTCCGCCTGCGGGAAGCGTACGGCCATTCCCGTGAGGGTCTTCTCTTCGAAGAGAGCACCCGCATCTCCTCTGAGCTAGGCCTGGGGGGCATATTTCTTTAATGGAATTGCCGCGGACTGCGGTCCAAATGGGAGGAGTTGCGGAGCCTCGTCTTTTCCCTTTCTCCGTTAGCTATCTTTTTGCAGGAGAACATGCTGGGCGCGTCCTCCTTGCCGTTTCTTCTGTGGTATAATAGTTTTGTGACCCCACCACCATAGGATGGGGGCCGGGCAGGCGGATGTGTAATTTACATCCGACATGATATCTCATTTTTTTCTCCTTGCTTTAGATACTTCGTTTCAGGCAGTTGCTGTTCAACTGCACCTGGATAGGAGGTATACTGTTATTTTTGCAAACATTCCACCGTCAGACGAATTAGACGCGGTGTCGTGGCACGGTTCCCGAGACCCTTTCTGTTGAATTACGCGAGTAATTCCAGGGAACAAGTCCTTTCCGACCTGGAGATAGGTGTCCTAAATGTGGATGAGTTTACACATCTCTGTCGGAGAACATTTTCCTGCTTCGACCTATATTTGTGCTATCCGGACGTACAGCCTAATTTTGGGTAGGGGGTAGTCGATTACCATCATGGTAGAGATCGCTTTCCCATTCAAATATCATTTTCTGGGCAACTGCCGCCCGAGACCCAAACCCAGTGGTGCATGGCGTGGAAACGGTGGTCCAAATTTTAGGAATTAACTGATTTCTCTGTCTTAGTCGGGGAGTTTGGTCGGTAGATGAGACAGCTGAGTTCTTTTCCGTCAAGCTCATTGCCGTGGGCCTAACTACTATTCCTAGAACGTTTGACCATTTTGCACTCCAACCGCTTCCGTGGGGGTCAGATGAGTATGAGACAGCCATCAAAACGAAAGCGTTATGCCTACATGCGCTTTAAGAGCCGCTCGGCCAACTTCACTGTCGGTAAATTTCGTAGAGTTAGGGCTAGGTTTCGGTATAATTCGAAGCACGCTCGGCGCTCTTCTGGGTGGGCATACGTGTCTTCACTTAACAGGAATATCCTTCCTGCATAGGTGTGGAAGCGAATCAAAAGGATTCGGGGAAAGTCTTTGCAGGACCCTCCTTACGTTCTCCAGTATAATGGGACCACAATCTCGGACACTGCGCCCGTGGCATAATGCTGCTCCGCTAGCATTAAATGCGCGTCGTGATGTCGCGGAAGGCCGCTGGCTGGACTTTACCTCCAGAGTCGGAAAAACCTTCAACGAAATGTTTACTCTATCTGAGTTGTGGTCTGCTCTCGTTCTGTGCGCGGACAACGCTACTGGTCCTTACCATGACCCGTACACCATGCATCGACACGTGGGTAAGCGAAACTTGTCCTTCCTGTTAGATTTGTTCAACACGATCTAGGTAGAGGGTATCTGGGGAGAAATCTCTTTACCCAGCCAGTTTACGCCCAATCTATCTAACCTCCTGCGTTTGCAATTTGATTGACAACATGGTAAATGTTAAAATAGCTTTTGGGGGCGACAGCGGAAGCCATCTGTCTTCTGCCTAGTGCGGCCTCCCCAAGTTCCACTCCATATCTGATGCTCTGCTCTGACTGGAAAATGCCATATGCGAGGCCATCCTTCGTAGACAGCACTACACCACGGTATTTTCGATCTGGAGAAGGCCTCTGATACCGCATGTGTTAGGGTATCAAGAAGACTCTCCACATAATGGGATCGAGGGGAGGCCTCCCAATCTTTATATCTGAATTTCTGCGCGATCTTCTATTCCGCGTTTGGTGGGTGGAGCCCTATCGAGCCCAATGGAGCAGAAAGAGCGTGTCCCGCAGGGAAGTTTCCCTAGTGCCACACACTCTTTTGGAAGCATCAACAGCATCACTTCGGTGCTGCCGGAAGATGTTTGCACTACGCTCGACGTGGCCGACATTACGATCTCTTTTGGAGCGGCCCAGATGCCAACTCTGGAGTGTCGACTCTAATAGGAAAACAACCGCGTCTCTCGCTATGCCGAAGTTTAGAGGCTTCGGTTTTCCTTGGCAAAGACTAAGGTAGTGTACTGTTGCCACCATCTATGGCTCCATCCTGACCCATACTTATTTCTCAATACGGTGCGTCTGGAATTGGTGGACTCGCCCCGTTTCTATAGACTTAAATTTGACCAACGCCTCACATGGGAGGCTCATATTCTCAGCATTAGGGTCTCTTGTTCCCGTGCTGCCATGGATATTCTTCGTTTCGTGATGTTCAGCGCCTGGTGGGCTGATGGGGCTATTGCTTTACTTTTTATCGATCCTATATTCGTTCGAAACTCGACTACGGTTTTTATGCATCCACAGTCGAGCGTGTCTGGCGGGAGGTGGACTCTATCTAACACACCGGCCTTCGCCTGGCGACCAGTGCCTTCCGCACTTCTCCCAATGAGAGCCTATATGTCGTTGCTGGGGATATGCCACTCGCTCTGTGCCGTGCACAGTGCCTTATTCGCTTGTACGCACGTGATGGCGCCTCCTTCAGTCGCCAATAGCTCTCAGTGCATCCGCAGCTGATCTTGACGATGCTTATGCCGCAGAGAGACGACGATCATACACTAAGCCCTCTGGGTTTACGGCAAGGAAACTCCTGCGAGACCTAGATTTAGCTTCCTGCAAGTATAACCCTTAGTTTTTCTCAAGATGCAACCCTGGATGGTACTATCTTTCACTATTTGTCGCTACGCCTCTACTCCCAACGCTTCTACAGTGTCGGGAGTATTGAGTTTGTCCTTTTAGAAGCAGAGCTAGTGTCACGCTGGAAACATTCCAGTGTATACAGATAGCTTCGAGTCCAAAGAAAGGGTCGGTTTCCACTCCGTAGCTCCTCTGTTTGAAGTTAGCGGGGCTCTGCCAGGCGCTGCGTCTGTCTTCACGGCCAAGCTGGTGGCAATACACCACTCGGTACGGGAGATCACGCTACGTGCCGGGTTCGGAGACCGGATTGTGATCTATAGTGACTCACAAAGTGCCCTGAGTGCTCTCGAGACATTGGAATCTCCGCATTCTCTGTTTTGCGATATCCGTGACACCACGGTTTTGGCGAGCCGGGTGGATGTCGAGATTATCTTCTGCTGGGATCCTGGACATGTAGGAATTGTGAGGAATGAGGGCGCCAAAGAGTCTGTGAGGACTCTGTGACCGGATTAGCGTTTGGCTCTTCCTCACACCGACTACATGTCAGGAATACGGGCAGCTCTTCGGACTGCTTGGCAAAGAAGATGGGAGACGGTCGAGGGGAACTTAAAGTTGTGTGCCAATGCGCCGCGATAGTTACCATGGATCCCCTCCCCCCTCCAATGCCGCGACGGCTTCAGGTTGCTTTCTGTCACCTCCGAATTGAATACACTCAAGGAGGCCCCGCCATTTGATGGAGCGCTTGACTGCGCCTTTCTATGTAGACTAAGTTGTTCCCCAGACTGTTCGGCGAAGTCTGGGCGATCTTTGCGCGTTACCTGTTTCTGTACCGGGACTGGTGGGATCGCTACCGCTAGTGTCTTCTACCCGGAACGGGTTTGTTCACACTAATTGTGAACTTTACGAATTTTGGAAGAATGCTGTCCCCTTCACTTTATTTGGCTGTTAGTTGTGGGTCATATTTTTTTGTGGGGGGAGGCACGTTTCCACCGACACAGGATCGAACTTCTTTCTTGTCTTTTTTACTTTGTTATTTTTTGTCACATTTGTAATATTTTATCGTTGTTACTTGTTATTTGCATGTTTTTATTTTATTTTTGTTATTTGTCTTTTAATATACCCTATTAATATGCTGGGTCGAGTACGGTGACATGCTAAAGTAGGCAGTCGCTTTATCGGCTGCTAAAATTACAAAAACAACAACAAAATTACCCCCTTCCAAACTTAGCCTCTATCCACAGATGTTCTGTCTACTCGGCGCACTTTCGTCATCTTATGGGTTCTTAGACGAGGGGCAGTGTATACCCTGAAGTCCTTACCTACTGGGAGGCACGAAAACCCGCTGGCTAAGCCAATTATTAAGCACGGAGTGTGTTGGACCGTTGACTCTTCCTACCCTCTTGCAGGACACAGAGAAGGTGGCAACGCCAGAACCATTCTGTATGGTTAAAACTCGAGGACAATTTCACCTGAATGGCAAACCCCAACAAGGAAGGACCCCTGGACGAGATGTGCGAATATGCTCATTATCTAAAAAAAATTTATCCTATTGAGACTATTTTATTTACCTCCCTAAGCATCGGCAGGTAGGAAGATCTATTTTCCATGCATTTTACAAAATATATTATCATGGCTACAACAGAGAGAAAAAGCGGGCGAACGCAGGCGTATGGATATCTATCTGCCTCCAAGCGCGGCCTCTCCCTTACTTGGGTCGTGGAAGATGATAGAAATTGAGACAACCCTTCAACAGGTGGCGGTGGGGTCCCATTTCATCAATTATGTACTGTGATATGGCTTAACCTTCGCCATCTTTGGAGCAACCTCCAGGCAGCTACACCTCACAAAAGGAGGTGCCCCCCTCCTTTTTTTCTTAGGGTTCCCTGCAATCTTCTTCTACCGGAGATTAAGTTTACTCCTCTCCCGGATATACGGGTGCGTTGGCTTTTCCCCCACTTCCTTCTTTGGAGCGGAGGAGACCTGTTATTGGCACAGTGCGATGTCCGCAATTTCCTCTTCTCGTCGGATGCTTTGCTCCAACTTGAAAATGTCGTCTGTGAGGCCTTTCTTCATAGAGTGCACAACGCTACGTTATATTTGGATCTAGAGAAAGCCTATGATACAGAATGGTAATACGGTATCATGGGGAAGGGAAGGGAAAGGACGCCTGATAAACCTAATTTCTAGGAGGTTATCGATTCCACGACGTGTGGGGGAGCCCTATCCAACCCAATGGAACAGGAAGAGGATGTCCTGCATGAAAGTGCCCTCAGTGTCACACCCTTTGCCCTGAAATTTAGGGGTATCACCACGACGATGCCGGAACAACATCTCGCTCCACTCTATGTAGACGACCTCTGGATCTCTTTTTGTGCTGTCCAGACGCCAAATCTGGAGCGTCGACTCTAACAGGCATTGAACCGCCTCTCTCGCTCTCCCGAGCCGCGGGGGTTTAGGAAGTAGTGGATTTACTCCTTTTGTTTCCTTGCTATTGTTTTTTAATGAGGCATCACCTGAGAGGCTCATATTCGCAGCCTTAGGGTCTCTTATACCGGCCCATGGACATCCTTCGTTCCCCGACTTTCAGCACCTGGAGTTCTGATAGGGCGACTTCCTTACTTTTCAATCGAACCTCTGTTCATTCGAACCTTGACTACGGATGCGAGAATAATGCAACCGCAGGCGAACCTCTAATGAGGCAGCTGGACACAATCCACTAGACCGGTCTTCGTCTGGCGACTGGTGACTTCTATACATCCCTAATTGAGAGCCTACTTGTCGAAACCACTCGCTGTGCACCATACACATTTCGTTATGGCCCTAAGCACAAGCCCTGTGTCTCCCTCATTCGCTATTGCCTCTCTCTGCAACCACATCTGATCTGGACGGTGACTAAGCTTCAGAGAGATCCCAGTTTCACCTAAACCCTTTTGATTTAGGGCTAGGAAACTAGTTCGAGAGCTATGTTAGCCCCTTTATTTCTTACCGCCACACTAAAAACCTTAAAGGGTAACACTTTTTACTATTTGTAGTCACATCTCTACTCCCAAATCTTCCACAGCGCGCGGAATAATGAGTTTGACCTTAAGAGGCACACTTCTTTTCAGGCTGGATTCGTTCCATTGCATTCGGATGTCTTCATGGCCGAGGACTGAGGCGACTTCCATGCCATATCTGATATGTTATAAGTCAGCGGAGCTGTATCAGATTTTACGTCTGTCTTCACCGCAGAGCTGGTTGCAATACACGACTCAGTACGGGAGATAACGGGTCGTTGCCCTTTTCGGACACTGGATTGTGATCTTTAGCAATCCACAAAGCACCCTGATTTCTCTCGGAGTATTAGAATATCCACACATTCTGGTTGCTGTAGCCTTGACGCCACGGTTGCCGCGACTCGGGTGGATGTCAAGATTTACTTTTGCTCGGTTCCAGGACATGTGAGAATTGATGCGAAGAAGCGCACTGATGAAGACTCCATATAGTTCGCAAGGACTGGGGAATCAGACCAGCGTTTCGCTCTTCCTCACACTCATACATGGCAGGAATCTGGCCAGCCATCTCTGCTGTCTAAAAAAGAAGATGGAAGACGGCCCCTGGGAACCAAAAGTGCACGTGATTGCGTCTAGACTGCTCCCACAGACCTACCCCCAATCCCGCGACGGCTTTATTTTGCTTTCTGTCGTATTCGACTTGGGGACACTCGCGGGACTCACCGGCATTTGATAGAGCACTCCACTCCACCTTACTGTGATGATTGCACTGTTCTCCGGAGTATTCGACACAGTCCTATTGAATGTCCCCCTTTGGTTAGTCTTCGTGCACATTAACTCACCTAATAGCAGGAGGAGCGGGGTCACTACTGCTTGTCCCTTGTACTCGGGACCTGTTTCTGCACACAGAATTGCCGAGTATCTGAATTTTCGGAGTAAGATGTCCTACCACCTTTTATTTGACTCTCTTTGGTGTTGGTCAAATGGTCCTCTGCATAGGCATGATTATTACTTGGTTATTTTTTATTTCTCTTTGTTTTTAGGGTTTTTCTTTTTTTAGTTTGGATTTGTTAAGTTTAAAGTAGCCGAGTACTAGGCCGAAATTTTAATTAGGGCAAATTATGCCCTTGAAAGCAAGCACCAGATGGGCGAGCTAAAAATTAACTTGAGATCTCAGGAGGCTGAAGGTGAAGACGTTAACAAAGTTAATATTACTCTCTTTGGCTTCTTCTCTTGAAACACCATCGATGATTAAACAGACAGTCATGTCTATAATATTCATTTTTATAATAGAATAATTAATTATTTTCCTCATAATCACTTGCGATTAAAATGCAGATTAACGTAATTCAGAGTCCTTTGAATGGTCTCAGGGTTGTTCCGAGACACCAAACGAGTGATAAAATTTGGTTGAATCTAATTCATTAATATAATTAATTGCAGTAAGACAAGTCATGGAATGAACTATCCAAGCAATGGTGTCGATGGAAATTTTAGTACCATTTTCCATAGTCTACCTAATTCTGGACCGAACCAGTGGTGGATGGTCGACTTAGAAAAGATTTTTCTGGTGGCAAAGATCCGCATAACAGTGCGAAGCTCTTGGTTGAATCGCATTGGAGATGTGAAGGTTGGTAAACTTTTTTGATTCCTTTCTAGTGAAATTAAAGCCTTTAAACACGTATGAATGCATGAAAGAAGGCTTTAAGCCACTGGAATTAGGGCATCAAAGTGCTTCATTGCCTCTCACCTGGGGAAAAAGCATCGGGTCTTCATTAATCATAATTATTGAACCTGAAAGAAAATTCAAGAGTTTCCAAAGGTCGAAGCAGACCAAAAATATTTATGTTTATTAATCTTATAACCTTTTCTATTGCGTTCGCAGGACAGAAACATTCGAATGTGAGTAAGTGGTTCCCTATCCAGGTTTATTTGCTTTATATAATTCCTAGCCAAGGAAGAGAATGTTTCTTATTTTGGAATTGTCTATAGTAAGAAAACGAAATTTTCTTTATTTTTTATATATGTAATATAGGGTTTCTTTTCTTCATTTGTCAATGTTAAATCCCTAATAATCCAGAGTATTCAAATGAAATTATTGATTGGCCGCTATTGTTCACTTTTCAGTATTTTGTGTCTGTCTCTCCGCCCGATGTTGACAAATTGCCTCTTCTTGAAGTGTTTGCGGAACAAAAAGGACCTCCTCCTCAAGCCATAGTGGAATATAGAATTAAAGGGTGGAAGTGTGCAAGATGGATAGCCATTGAAGCACAAAGAGATGGTATATTAGAGTTCCAGAGCCTCGAAGTGTATCCTCTCTATTAGAGATGAACAATCTTCAAACTTCTGATCAACGACAACCACGGAATGGTATTTGGGGCACGAAATCACGGAAATCACTGAGATCCCTGCACTGAAAAGAGGCTTCTTAGATTCTGTGAATATTCTTCTAAGAGTACAAATTTTGAGCTCAACTCACCAAGTCTATATAAACCAACAAATCGGAAATGACCATCTGGATAAATATAACCAGAATAATATTTCAAGGGTTAAAATAATATTGATCTTTACTATTTCACATTGGTTTAGATTAGCTTAGCACAGCAATTACTAGTACGTCCCAAACTTGAGTTCATCACAAATAAAAGTGTGCACGTAATTATTTTTGAGGATGGAAAGGGGGGAGGAGACGTCCTGTAGAGTATGAAAGCGATGGGTGCGGAGGGATTTAGGAGCAGGTCAAAGGGAATGCGATATCTCAGGAGAGAAGGTGCAGGCGTAGTATTGAGCCGTCTGTAGGATCACTGAAGAAGGCGCAGGGATGTATGCAGCCCTCGTTAGCTGAGGAACTCACGGTAGATCCTCGCCATGTTAGACTTAACATGTCTGCTGTGTCTGCAGACTCGCTATTCCATAGCAAGTTAATTTGACGCACCTCGATTACTGCGACCAGTATGGAGGCCTTCAGGTATGGTGGTACTTAAGAGAATCTGAACCACTTAAACGTATGAAGTTTAATAAATGTTAAGCTCTAACTCAGTGGTATTATTGTCATCAAATGTGTATAAATGGTGGAAAATAAAATCACGATGAGGGAATTAAAATATAAACTGAGCTAAACAACTTTATTTGGTGGTCATTAAAAATTGAAGTAAAATTCAAGGTATTCGACTTTAACCGACAATAAAATGCTAAAGCCAATGAGGAAATATTAGATGTTGAAGAGTTAAGGAAGTAAAAATGTGGGGATGGTTTTTAACCCAACTAATATTGACAGGGTATTATTGGGAGCTATGTGGAAAGAGTGGCGCTCAACTCTCCCGAATCTGCATCACCTCCTCCCAAAGTCAGTTCTCCGCCCCGTAATTTTTGGAAAGCAGGGATCTTGGTGCCATAGTGGGAAAAGTCTTAAATTTGCACAATTTTGCATCTAAGTGTGTTCATTTTATACAGCTATCTTTATGTCAGCCACGGGAATAAGTATAGTGCTAGAGATAACTCCAGTGCCACCGACTATAAGCAGAACACAGATGGATAGTAGAGAATCGTGGCGTCTGGCAGCAGAAATAGTTAGAAGGGAAGATTTTTGTTTGTTATTACGGTTATTTTTTGGCAAGATGTGGTAATACGAACAAGTTTCTCGATGTCCTTTCACAATGTTAGCCATGCCAAGTGTTTACTGATGATTTAGTGGCTCAGGTACCAGAGTGTGCCATCTATGTAAAAGGTCAAAGGTCTTTTCTTGAAATAATGTTAGAATGAACACACTTATGCTTCCTCGAGTAGTTCGTTGTGTAAACACGATCCAATTATATATTATCTTTATTTACACGGTCAGATAGGAATTCACCTTAGTTGTTCAAGTCAAGTTGCTGCAACTTCCGTAAATAGATACCCTCGAAGAGTATTGGAATCGAATAAACCGAAGCTAAAACGTTCGTGAAAAACGAGTCCTAAACATCAAACGACACAAACATCAACAATAAAAGAAAAGGAGAACAAAATCACAAAAAGAATGGATTTTTTCGATGATTTTTATTACGAACGTTATGGAGATTACAGAAAAAGAGAGAAAAATAGAGAGAGAAGAGAATAATAGAGAGAGAAAAAGTGAGAGATAACAGAGAGAGATTACCTGAGAGGAAGAGATAGAGACAAGGAAAGGGAGAGAGGTAGGTAGGAGCTGAGATAGAACGAGGAGGGGGAGAGGGAGAGGAGGGGGGAAGATAGGGGGGAGGAGGGGGAGAAAGAAGGAGGATGAGAGAAGGGAGGAGAACGGAGAGATCGGGAAATAAAGGGAGAATTGAGAGATCGGGGGAAAAGGGAGAAATGAGAGATCGGAAAATAGGAGAACAGGGAGATTGGGGAAAAGAGAGAACAGACAGATTGAGAAAGGAAGGGAGAACGAAGAGATTGGGAAAGAAAAGGATAACGGATAGCTTAGTAAAGAAAGGGATAATTGAGAGATCAGTGGGGGGGGGAGAAATGAGAGATCGGAAAAATAGGAGAACGGGGAGATTGGGGAAAATGGAGAACAGACAGATTGAGAAAGGAAGGGAGAACGAAGAGATCGGGAAAGAAAGGGAGAACGGAGAGATCGGGAAAGAAAGGGAGAAGGAGAGAGGGATAGTGAGAGAGAGAAAGATAGAGCGAGAGAGAGGGATAAGAGAGGTAGAGAAATAGAGTCGGGGAGAGATAGAGATGTAGAGAATGAGTAGTAGAGGGAGGGAAGAAGGGAGGGATAGGGAGATGGTTAGAAGATGTGGTATGGGGAGAGATAAGTTGAGGGAGATGAAGAGGGAAAAAAGAGATAGGGAGATGGAAAGGTGGGAATGAGATGGAGAGAGAGGTAGAAAAGGAGAGAGGCAAAAGATAGATATTGAAGAAGTGAGGAAGCAGGGAGAGGGAGAAGGAGGGTAAGAGGGAGGAGAGGGAGACAGAGGTATAGGAAGGGAGAGAGGGAGATTGGGACAGGGGAAGTAGAGGAGAGGGAAATAGTGAGATAGAGAGAGAAAGGAGGGAAGACAGAGCGAGAGAGAAGAGATATAGAGAGGGATAAGAAACGGGAAGGTGAGAAGGAGATGGAAAGGTAGAGGGAGAGAGTTAGATAGAGAGAGAGAGAGAGAGTTAGATAGATAGATAGAGAGAGAGAGAGATTAAGAGAGGGGGAGAGCGAAATAGTGAAATAGAAAGAGAAATTAGGGGAGAGGGGAGAGAAAGCAGGAGATGAGAGAGAGAAGAAAAGGTAGAGGGGGAGAGGGATATAGAGTGATAGATAGAGAAGGAGAGGAGGATGGGTAGGGGGAGAGAGGGGGGGAGAGAGAGAGAGAGTGAGAGGAGAGTCTCATAGAAAAGTAGAACCTCAAAGGATAATGCTGTCCATAAAGTGGAGGTTCTATTTTGCGAAGGACCTAACCTATAGGCTCTCCCCGCCCACCTAAAGATGAAGGCTCTCCACGCCCACCTAAAGATAAAGGCTCTCCCCGCCCACCTACAGATAAAGGCTATCCCCGCCCACCTAAAGATGAAGGCTCTCTTCGCCCACCTAAAGATAAAGGCTCTCCACGCCCACCTAAAGATAAAGGCTCTCCACGCCCACCTAAAGATAAAGGCTCTCCCAGCCCACATAAAGATAAAGGCTCTCCCCGCCCACCTAAAGATGAAGGCTCTCCCCGCCCACCTAAAGATAAAGGCTCTCCCCGCCCACCTACAGATAAAGGCTATCCCCGCCCACCTAAAGATGAAGGCTCTCTTCGCCCACCTAAAGATAAAGGCTCTCCACGCCCACCTAAAGATAAAGGCTCTCCACGCCCACCTAAAGATAAAGGCTCTCCCAGCCCACATAAAGATAAAGGCTCTCCCCGCCCACCTAAAGATGAAGGCTCTCCCCGCCCACCTAAAGATGAAGGCTCTCCCAGCCCACCTCCCCTACCGGCTTATAGATGAAGGCTCTTTCCGCCCACCTCTCCCACCCGCTTATGGATGAAGGCTCTCCCCGCCCACCACTCCTACCCGCTTATAGATGAAGGCTCTCCCCGCCCACCTCCCCTACCCGCTTATAGATGAAGGCTCTCCACGCCCACCTCTCCCACCCGCTTATAGATGAAGGCTTTAACCGCCCACCTCTCACACCCGTTTTGCAGGCACATGAAGCGGAATAGTCACTCGATTGTGATGTGAAAAAGGATCCAGCTTGTAACCATGGTTACGGGGCGGATTTATGCTCAACCTGAACATCTTTCTGTAGTCCACGTTTTTGACACCCCTTAAAATCTCGTAATCGTAGGGGGTCTCCAAACAGAAAAGCCCCAATTCTTGGTAGTCTTCTAGAAGATTGGCATAGCCAATGTGCATCACCGTGCACTTATCACAGTTAAATGACATCTGCCAAGTTTGGGAGCACTTACCTAACCTCTGAAGGCTGTTTTGTAGCTTTTCCACCCCTTCACCTTAGCTCACGCTGCCTCCTAATTTTGTCTTTTCTGTAAACTTGGATATCGAGCAAAGCTACCCATCGTCTATATCATTTATATAGATGATGAACAAGGAGGTCCGCGCACGGAACACCGGGGTACTCCACTAGGTTCGGCGCCGCCATATGAAGTCATTTTCTCGTCTCTGAGCCCTGCACCGTTGGTCGATGCCCCGCGCACGCGCATGAGGCTATTACGCCACGCTGGTCACGTCCACCCGTATAAAAGGACGCTTCCTTCTCTTGGAAAGGGAGAACCCGTTCAAGTCCGTACTGCGAGACCCCTTGCCTTATCTCCTGCCAATTTTAACGCTGATTTCACAACCTTCTGTACGTGTGCTGCTAATCTTGGACGTTTGTCAGTTCTCCATTTGAGAGTCTGAAAACCGTGTGCTCGTTTGGCTCCCCCCCCCTACCCTTTATGTCATGCCACCCCCTTCCGCTTTTGGAGTTTCGTCACTTAAGATTATCCCCGTGGAGTACGCCGATTTCTCTGCCATACCACCTTTGGAATCCCTCGTCACCCGGATTATCTTCAATTCCATTGGTTCCATCATCACATCCGCCTGCGCTATCCGTGGATTCGTTCTCCGTTGGATTACCATCATCCGAGCTGTCCCTCCACTGATTCAGTATCAGGTACTTTGGAATAGTTCTTTTATCTTGCGCCCTTACTAGGCCTCCGAGTAAGTCTCGAGTCTCCCTCCGCATCGTAGGAAAGGGCGTAAAACGGAGGGGGGGGGGGTTATTCCCTGTGTGCCTCGTAGCCGAGGAGTGAAGCCTATTATTCCTCGCTTTCTTTATACGACGTAAATCCTTTGTAAGGATCCTTCCCTTTTATGTAACGACTTAGGTCGTTTGTGGCCGATGTGACATTAATTTGTTTTAAATCTTATTTGTTATTTAATAGATATATTTCGTATTTGTAATCAAGAATTTCCTTTCTTTAAATTATAAGGTTAGAATTTTTCTTGTTTCCTTTTTACCCTCGCTGATACTATAGGACCCACCTGGTAACCAACAGTAACCTACTCAGTGTAGCCTAGTGGCGCGACCTTCTGGCTGCCTCCAAGTGAACTTGGTTTCTTTGTGAATGAATATTCTGGTGACCTTTTTAGTTTGTTAAAGTATTATAGTGCCATGTGAACTGGGTTCCCCGTTTGCCCTTGACTGCCTAATTTTTTTAAAATTAATTCGAACCAAATTCATTTTTGGTAGGCTTTCTTCACAGGATTCAGCTCTCAAGTATTTCATCTTAACCGCATTTTTGCACTCTTTCCGATGGTACTAAATTTAATTTTGTGGCTTTCGCTTGGTGCCCCCTCCCCCCAATATGATTCCATATGGATTATTCGAACGCAGTCGGGTGTTTTGGGGATTTTAAGGGGGCCAATGCTGTATCTTTCAAGAGTATCGATTTCCCGAGGTTGGTTTAAGTTAGATTTGATTGGATTTGATCATAAAAGATAGGGAAAAATGGGCGTAAGATAGTAGGAGAAGTTAGAGTGAGAAAAAGTCTTAAAGTAGAAGAGAACTTGTGCTAGCTTAACTGTCACTGTCTTCACGTCGTCTTCTTTATCCCTAGTGTACTAGACGGAAAAACTAAGCATTCAAGCCTTTGTGTTTAATTTCCTTGATGTTTGGAATGTAGAGTTTACTCCTAGTTTGAAGACGTCTTACATGTTAGTTTAGTTCCTTTAAGCTTTATTTTAATAGAAAACATTTGTTTTACTTTTGCACACTTCGGATCTTTTAGTTAACTTTGTTTATAATCTGTTAATTTCTTTTATTTTATTGTTTAATTGTCCACTACGAATCTTTTTTTTTCTCTCTCTCTCTCTCATTTCTCATAAAACATGTATGAAAAGTAGTTTTCATTGTCCTATTCGTGGAGTTTTGGCAGTTGTTCTGGTTTGATATCGAAAAAAGGGCATCACATCCTCCTGTTGAATCCACGTCCGTAGTGGCTAAATCGGTTGTCAAGTTGGGGTTGTCGTAGTTCTTGGATCATTTTCTCTGGAAGGTGTTCTTGGATCTTCCTCCATACCGATTTCGCCCTATTCTGTAGGATTACGTTTAAGGGTTCCAACTCTGCGAGAGCGTGAAGTCTGATCGAGGGGATACGGTCCAGTTTAGATGCATTAAATACAAATCAGAGTTTCTGGTTCTGTACTGCTTGCGCTTTCCTCAGCCGAGGCTTGCTCTTCAGGTGCATCGGAATAGCGGGGGTATGGCGAATTGGCCCTACCAACGCCATGTTTAGTTTCCTTTTGTTCCAGGGGGAGAGCCCCTTGAATCTGTAGAGTTGACGTAAGTATTTCATGGCTTGCGCGACATTTACCCTGAGATGTGAGCCGTACCCTGTTGATATTATGTTTAGACCGAGGACCCGAGCTTCGTGGGTGTACGGGTAGAATTCGCCTCGCACTAGAACGTCACCAGTTTTGTTTCACCCGATAGGGAGGACTTTAAACCTTTCCCCATTGGTGCCTCGTAGGCATTGAGGTTCTCTATTTCGCCTGCTGTTCTTTTCGCGATGTCGATAGGATTGGGATAGCCTCTGGTGATCAGCTGTGAAATATCATCGGCAAACTGGATATAGGTGCACTGCCTTTCTGTTTATGTAGCACAAGTCTCTGTTACAGGGGCATGTGTAATATTAATGCGCTGGAATGAGCACACATGACCCAACCCGCTCATCTATCCATATAAAATTCATTTTGTTCCAAAGTGAGAGGGACATTAATTATTATTTTTCTATCAATAAAAATACGCCTCGAAATCCTAATTCGAGCTTAGAACAAGGAAATTAGTGACATTTTTTTTTTATAAAGCCCATCTGGCAACTGCCCACTTGGGCATAAGTCGCCGAAAAACAAGACAGCCTAGAACTAGGCTACTTTAAAATAAAAATATGAAAACATAACAATAATAAAAATGTGAAAAAGTTAACAATTAGGAAGCAATCTCCGGCAGCGGGGGAAGGTCTCCCTCACTCCGGTGCAGAAGCGTTACCCCTACAAAGAAAACAATGAAAAACAAAGAAAAAAATAAAACCTTCTTAAATAAAGGAGAGAAGTCCGGCCTCCCCTCAAAAATCAACAAGTCACCAGTCAATGTGAACGAACTCGTCCCAAGCACAAGGGACAGGCGGTAGCGACCGCGCCCATCCCGGTCCTAAAAACAGGTAACGTGCGGGAAGATCACCTAGACTGGGACAGTCGAAAAGAATGTGCCGAACAGTCTGGGGGACAACGCAGTCGTCATAATAGGGCGAAGGCGAGATTTCCATCAAAAGGCGATGCGTCACACGAGTGTGCCTGATTCGGAGACGACAGAAAGCGACCTGAAGCCGTCACGGCATTGTAGGATAGATCCATGGGAACAGTCGCGGCACAATGACATGCAACTTTAAGTTCCCTTCCATCGTCTCCCATCTTCTTTGCCAAGCAGTCCAAAAAGCTGCCCATATTCCTGCCATGTAGTCGGTGAGAGGAAGAGCGAAACGCTAGTCCGGTCGCAGAGTCCTCGCGGACTCTTTGGCACCCTCATCGGCGCGATCATTCTCCGCAATTCCTACATGTCCAGGAACCCAGCAATAGATAATATCGACATCGGCACGGCTCGCAATAACCGTGGCGTCACGGATATCGCGAACCAGAGGATGCGGAGATTCCAATGCCCCGAGAGCACTCAGGGCGCTTTGTGAGTCGCTATAGATCACAATCCGGATTCCGAACCGGGCACGTCGCGTAATCTCCCGTACCGAGTGGTGTATTGCCAACAGATCGGCCGTGAAGACAGACGCAGCGCCTTGTAGAGCCCCACTGACTTCAAACAGAGTGGATACGGCGGGGGAGCAGAGCCCCTTCTTGGGACTTGGAGCCATCCGTATACACTGGCACGGTTCCAGCGTGACACGAGGTGTGCTCCAAAAAGGTCGAACGCAATACTCCCGGCACCGTACAAGCTTTGGGACATGAGGCGTGGCGACAAATCTTCAAATGTGGTACCCTCCAGGGTGGCGTCCTGGGCAGAACCACGGGCGCTACCAGGCCGAGAGCTATATCTAGCTCTCGAAAGAGTTTCTTGTCCCTACACTTAAAGGGCTTAGGGTATGACTGGCGTCTCTCGGCGGCATAGGCACCGTCGAGATCAGCTGCGGATGCAGTGAGAGCTGTTGGCGACTGAGGGAGGCGCCGGGCTCGCGCGTACAGGCGAGTGATGCACTGCACGCGGCGCAGAGTGAGTGGCATCTCCCCAGCATCGACCAACAAGCTCTCAATGGGGGAGGTGCGGAAGGCACCGATCGCAAGGCGAAGGCTGGTGTGGTGGATCGAATCCACCTTCCGCAATAAACGCTCGGCTGCCGATGCATAAAACTCGCATCCGTTGTCAAGCTTCGAACGAACAAAGGATCGATAAAAAAGTAAGGCAGTAGCCCTATCAGCGCCCCAAGCGCTGAACGTCACGGAACGGAGAATGTCCATGACGCGGGTACAAGAGACCCTAAGGCTGCGAATATGAGCCTCCCAGGTGAGGCGTCGATAGTCGAATAAAAGACCAAGGAAACGGTGCGACTCAACCACATCCAGGCACACCCCATTACGAAACAAATCTGGGTCGGGGGAAGCCGTGGATGGTGGCAGAAGTGCACCACCTTAGTCCTAGCCAAAGAAAACCGAAACCTGTGCGCTTTAGCATAGCGAGAGACGCGGTTCAATGCCTGTGGAGTCAACGCTCCAGAGTTGGCATCTGGGCCGTGCCAAAGGAGATCTCAAGGTCATCCACGTAGAGCGTTGCGAGAACATCTTCTGGCAGCACCGAGGTGATGCCGTTGATGCCCAGGGCAAAAAGTGTGACACTGAGGACACTTCCCTGCAGGACACCCTCTTCTTGCTTCTTTGGGCCGGAGAGAGCTCTATTCCGCCCACCCGTACGCGAAATTTACGATCTCGCAAAAATTCAGATATAAAGACTGGGAGGCGTCCCCTCGCCCTCATCGTGTGGAGAGTCTCCATGATACTGTATCCCCATCTGTTATCATAGGCCTTCTCCAGTTCGAAAACACCGTGGTGTAGTGCTGTTTACGAAAAAAAGCCTCGCAGACGGCATTTTCCAGTCGGAGTAGAGTATCTGACTTGAGGTGGAACTTGCGGAAGCCACACTGTGTGGAAGACAGATGGCCTCCACTGTCCAGGAAATAGGCTAATATAACATTTACCAATTTCTCCATCAACTTGCACACGCAAGAGGTTAGAGAGATTGGGCCAAAACCGGTCGGAGTAGAGTGATCTCTCCCCGGCTTGCAAAAGGCGAGCACAGTAGCGATTTGCCAGGAGTCTGGGAGAACACCTTCCACCTAGATCCTGTTGAAAAAATCTAACAGAAATGCCATGCCTCGCTCATCCAGGTGTCGAAGCATGGCGTCCGGGACATTGTCCGGACCATGGGCAGTGTCCGCGCACGAAGCGAGAGCGGAACGCAACTCACTCACAGTAAACTTGTCGTTAAAGGGTTCTCCGCCTCTGGAGGTAAAGGCCAGCCGGCGACCTTCCGCGACATCATGACGTGCATTGAATGCTGGAGGAGCAGCATCACGGCAAAAGAATGCGGAAAAAGAGTTTGCTGAGGATTCCGCCACGGACGTGGGGTCCGAGATTGCGGTCTCATTCTCTTGGAGAACGGGAGGGGGGTCCTGCGAGAACTTGCCCCGAATTCTTTTGACTCGCTTTCACACCTCAGCTAAAGGGGTCTTCCCGTTAAGTGAAGACACGTATGCCTGGCAAAAATACCGGCAGGCGTGCTTTGAAATATACCGGAACCTAGCCCTAGCCCGACGAAATTCAGCGACAGTGAAATCTTTCGGGCGGCGCTTATAGCGCATGTAGGCATAACGATTCCGTTTAAGGGCCGTCTCACACTCGGCCGACCACCATGGGAGTGGTCGGCGTGCAAAACGACCAGACGTCCTAGGAATAGTAGTCAGGCCCACGGCGATAAAGTTGCCGGAGAAGAACTCAACAGCCTCATCTACCGACCTAAACTCCTCGACTGAGATAGAGAATTCAGTCATTTCCTGAAATGCAGGCCACCGCGCCCGCGCCAAGCACCACCGAGGTGGTCTCTCAGGCGGCAGTTGCCCTGGAAATGATATTTGAATTGAAAAGTGATCACTACCATGGAGGACATCGACCACCTCCCAATCAAAATCAGGCTGTGCATCCGAAGAGCACAAAGATAGGTCAAGGCAAGAAAATGAAGCGGTTCTCGGACAGTGATGCGTAAACTCATCCACGTTTAGGACACCCATCTCAAACTCTTCGATCAGATCGGCAAGGACTTGTCCCCTGGGATTTATGGAGTAATCTCCCCGGAGAGGATGCCGGCCGTTCAGATCTCCAAGCAAGAGATAGGGCCTCGGCAACCGTGCCACGACGTAGCGGAAGTCCCCCGCGTCGAATTCAGCTGACGGTGGAATGTACGCACAAATGATAGTATACCTCCTATCCAGGTGCAGCTGCACAGCAACTGCCGGAAAGGAGGTATCTAAAGAGAAAGGAAGAACGGAGACATCATGCCGGGTGTAAACCGCGCATCCCCCAGCATGGCCATCCCGCGGTGGTAGGAACGCAAGACCCTTATACTCCGGGAAGGCAGGCAGGGGGCACGCGCCTAACATGGTCTCCTGCAAAATGATAGCTAACGGGGAACGGGATGAGACAAGCCTCCGCAACTCCTCGCAGTTGGCCCGGAGTCCACGGCAATTCCATTGAAGGAATATGCCCTTTAGGCCTAGCTCGGAGGAGACGCGGGGGCGCTTCTCGAACTGAAGACCCTCACGGGAATGGCCGTATGCTTCCCGAGGGCAGAACCCCAGGCGCTGTTGGCCGGACAAAGCGCTGAAGGCACTGTCGCCTTCGAGGACTTATTGGGGGAGGTTGTGCTTGCCATGCGAGTCTTTTCCTCCCTCCGCCTCGAAAACTTAGGCGGGCATTGCGGCTTCGGAGGCGGGGGGCCCTCTTTTTGAGGAAACACCGTCTCCGAGCCACTCACTCCACTTCGGGGCATGGGTGAAGGGGCCGAAGCTCTTTTGTTGCTGTCCTCCTTTCGGGGAACAGCTTTAGGAACCCCGGAAAATAGCCTAGCGACCATCTTCAGGCGTTTGCCTCCTGTGAGTCTAACGACTCGGTGGAGGCGCGTGGCCGTTTCGCCTTACGGGAAACGGTCACGCTGGGGGAAGAGGGGAAAGCCCTGGTTTTAGCCGGGGCAGGGTATGAACCCTTTTTGCGTCCAGCTTTACCAGGGGAGCGCCCGGGTTGGGTAGAGCCCGCAGAAGGCTCCGAATGGGCGCGGAAACAACCGTGCTCGTTGGCCTAGATGAGCCAGGAGCAGAGGGTGCCTTTCTAACTACTGAGGCATATGACGTCCCAGGCAGAGCCGGGCGCGCCAGGACCAAGTCCTTAGCCTCGCGGAATAAGAGTCGATACTGGGCCTGAACGGCCAGGATTTCTTTCTCAAGGAGATATGCACCACGTTGCTTCGAAGAAGCAGGGTGCGGTTCTCCGAAATTGACACACTTGGCCACACACGATTTGGACTTATCGTGTGCAAACTTAGAGCAATTTACACAGACTTCTGGTGACCCCGACTTTGTACGTCTACATGAGCGATCCATATGGCCTAAGCGGTGACAGTAATAGCACCGCCGCGGCAGTGGCACGGATGCCTTCACGCGGTAGCGGTACCAACCAGCACGCACCGACTCAGGGAGCTTGTCACAGTCAAACGTGACGAAGAGTGTAGGGGTGGGTCTTGAGGCCCCTCCCTGTTTTCTCATCACACGTTCGACCTTGCCTGCCCCATGGTCGGCCAGCTCTAGAGGGATGTCCTCAATGGAGTAGTCGACGAGTTCTCTCACATAAACTACTCCTTTCACAAAGTTCATGGTAGAGTGCGGCCTCACACTCATCGGAGTGCCATGAAGTGTCCGAAGAGCACTTATCTTGGCCGCCTCGGCGGGATTCGCCGCATTCGTCAGAAACGGGTTACCTTCGGCTTTCTACCAATTGCACTAGCTAATCCTCTCCTCTGATGAATCATGTTGCCCTTGGATAACATGGTGCCATCAGTGGAGTGAATAACCAGGAAGCGTTTGAAGCCAGCGGGTTCGAAAACGCCAGGTAATCTCTGAATGAGGGGCCCCGATGTCATCGAGGCTCCGCCCTGTGCACTCTTGGTATTAGTCTTAGTCAGGGGCTCTGCACCCGGGTGGCAGAGGGGGCGGATGTGCCGATCTTGGCTTGGTCGCTTGCCAGAGTGGCAGCAGACCCATCCGTCCCTACGGCCCCCGCGGATGGAGAGGAGCCCCGAGTCTTCTTAGTCTTTCTTGTCTTTTTAGAGGAGGAAGGCGGGGAATGAACCCGCTTCTCTCCTCCACCGACAGAAGCCTCTAGGCCAGATGGACCGGCCTCAGCCAGGTCTTTCTCCGAAATGGAAAAGGTCCTGGTGGTCGCAGGGGCACCGGTCAAAGGAGATCCCTCCCCTCATTGTGCTGCTTCGGAGGCCCCAGTCATTTGAGGAGGACCTTGCATATGGGTGGATTCAGGTTCGGTGCTTTGCTGGGTCTCCTCAAGGACCATGTCTATTACAGGAGGGGCCTCCAGTTGGTCATCCCCTCCCAGGACATCGCAGGTCCCGTTGGCAGCGTCAAGAGTCATTTGTGGGGAGGCACAAGCCTTAACCCCGGCAAGGTTTAATATCCTTGCCAGCAGGTCGTTTTGAGGGGAGCAACCGAAGGGGCCTGGCTTTCCTATCCCCCCTAAGGGGCTTTGCCCTATCGAGCCGCTTAGATGTGGAGCGGCTGGCTAAGGGCTGCCTGCTGGCTTTTGTGGCAGTCCCCTTGGAAAGAAAAGAGGGGACTGCCGCTGGAAAAAGGGAGGTGCCCGAAAGCACCTCCAGAGAAGGGGGTGAGGGGGAGTCCCCTGCACCCGTAGGCGAAGGAGAGGAGTAAGCCTCCTCTCCGGTTAGAGAAATATAGAGGGTCCCCTGTGCAAGCACAGGGGGGGGACCTCTATTTTTTTGCTGGAGCTGCCCGAGGGCGGCTCCGTCGATGTTTCAGGGGAAGTTGGGGGTTGTAGTTTTTTTTCTTGATCTTCATCCTTGGGCATGGTCACCCCCTTTTTTTACACGGGATGCAATCGTGCCCCCTTCTCGCAGTAGCCCGCACTGCGAGAGGTGCTTACAAGCCCAGCAGAGCCAGGCGCCGCAATTTGGAACCACCCCTCCCGCCTGGTGGCCTGGCAGTCCATTGGCATGGCGGCTCCACCTTAGACACGGCGTAAAAAAATATAGGTTGTGAAGAGGAGAGGAAAAGAGATGTGAGGAAGGTATGGGTGGGGATGAAGCAGGTTGTTAAAAACCAGCTTCCCCAGACCAGAGCTCAGGGGTTAGGGAACATTGTCCTTCACCCCCTCATCCCCGATGCGGGACGGTTGGCTGAAAGAAAGGTCAGCATCTACCTTGTGAAATTAGAGGTTGACCAGAGAAAGTTGTGGGAGAGGTTGTGTGAAAAGAGAGGAAACAAGTGTTTTGAAGGAAGGAAGAGAGGCTAAGCTGGGGCCGGACGAAGTGCTGAGTCCCGTCAGCACGGTGGCCAGGATGGCAAATCGCCGCGCCCCTTCCTGGGGAAAAAATGGTTAGAATGAGAAGAGGAGAGGAAAAGGGATGTGAGGAAGGTATGGGTGGGGATGAAGCAGGTTGTTAAAAGCCAACCACCCCAGACTGGAGCTCAGGGGTTAGGGGACATTGTCCCCTTCCCCATCAGCTCCGATTCAAGATGATTGGCTAAGAAGAAGGTCAGCTTCTTCCCTGTGAAATTAGAGGCTGACCAGAGAAAGTTGTGGGAGAGGTTGTATGAAAAGCGACCACGTAGGGGAGAAATACAGGCTATCTGAAGGAAGGAAGAGAGGCTAAGCTGGGGCTGGACGGAGCGCTGGATCCCGTCAGCACGGCGGCCAGCATGGCAAATCGCCGCGCCCCTTACGGGGACAAGCCAGTGTTAAAGTGCTCTTAGAGCAAATGCGACAAGGCCAAAATATTACAAGAAAATATAAATAAATATGAAATTGTAAATCAAAGACTCAAAGCAATTTTAAATGGATACGACATCAATGACGGATTGGGATTTCTCAATTCAATTCCTCACAATCTTTAATTATTCCTTTATAGCATTTTTTTTTCTTAATTAAAAATTGTAATTCTTTATCGCTTTTAAATTTACTTTGTTTTGTATTTTTTCGTAATTAAAACGTTTGTTCCTTCACTGCATTTTCAATTTTACTTTATTTATTAGTATAGAGAATGGTTGCCAGATTATAAAAAAGGTCACAACATTTGGAAAAAGGACATTCAATACAAATTTCATTAATGTACAAAAAGGGCGAGGATTTATATAACTATAACTTATTGTTGTATCCTTTGTATGGCTACAAGTTTTAATCAAGAAAATAAAGCAAGCAAATAAAAAATAACTATCCATACATTTTAAAATTATTCTGAAATCATTTTCACTTTGGTAATTTTTCCAACAAAGTGTGAATGGAGTATCCAGATTTGTAATGCGTTATAAGCAACATGAAGGGAGTATTTAAAATCATCTGTTACTAATCTGGTAAAAAATAATAGAAAAGTTATTAATTCGAAAGTTTGTCCGTCGACACCCCATTAGACGCTTTGTCCATTCGACGTTTTGTCTGTCGACGCTTTGTCCGAGCACGATAACATAATATATATATATATATATATATATATATATATATATATATATATATATATATATATATATATATATATATATATAATTATATTATAATTGTTTACAGCAACATAATACTATTTCACTTTTTAGAGGTTGAATAGATATGGCCAGCGTAGACAGGAGATCTCATTCCAGGAAGACTGAGATGTGGACGATATAGAGAAAACAGAATTCCCCCCACATGGGATGCTCCCAACTGGCAAAGATTTCATACAGAATTATGCTCTAGTTGCTGCGGCCACAGGGGGCAGGCCAAGCTCGGTGCTCTAAGGATTCAGCAGGTCAGCTGGTTCAGGAACACTGGCTATTCTTCAATCTTTGCACCAGATACATAAAGAAAAACATACTGAAAGGGTACGGGGAATTTGTCACTAATTTCCTTGTTCTAAGCTCGAATTAGGGTTTCGATGTGTATCTTTATTGATATACAAATAATAATTACTGTCCCCCTCACTTGGAAAAAAAAAAAATTATATGGATAAATGACCCGGTCAGGTCATGTGTGCTCATTCCAGCGCATTAGTATTACACATGCCCCGGTAACAGAGCCTGGTGCTACATAAACCGGAAGGCAGTACACCTATATCCAGCTCGCCGATGATATTTTGCAGCTGATCACCAGAGACTATCCCAATCCTATCGAAATCGCGAATAGAACAGCAAGCTAAATAGACAACCTCAATTGCTACGAGGCTCATAACAAGATCTACACCAATAGGGAAAGGTTTAAAGTCCTCCCCATCGGGTGAAACAAAACTGCCGACGTTCTAGTGCGAGGCGAATGCTACCCGTACACCCACGAAGCTCGAGTCCTCGGTCTAAACATAATATCAACAGGGTACGGCTCACATCTCAGGGTAAATGTCGCGCAAGCCATGAAATACTTACGTCAACTCTACAGATTCAAGGGGCTCTCCCCCTGGAACAAAAGGAAACTAAACATGGCGTTGGTAGGGCCAATTCGGCATACCCCCGCTATTCCGATGCACCTGAAGAGCAAGACTCAGCTGAGGAAAGCGCAAGCAGTACAGAACCAGGAACTCCGATATATATTTAATGCATCTAAACTGGACCGTATCCCCTCGATCAGACTTCACACTCTCGCAGAGTTGGAACCCTTAAACGTAATCCTACAGAATAGGGCGAAATCGGTATGGAGGAAGATCCAAGAACACCTTCCAGAGAAAAAGATCCAAGAACTACGACAACCCCAACTTGACAACCGAGAAAGACACTACGGACGTGGATTCAACAGGAGGATGTGATGCCCTTATTTCGATAACAAATCAGAAAAACTGCCAAAACTCCACGAATAGGACAATGAAAACTACTTTTCATACATGTTTTATGAGAAATGAGAGAGAGAGAAAAAAAAGATTCGTAGTGGACAATTAAACAATAAAATAAAAGAAATTAACAGATTATAAACAAAGTTAACTAAAAGATCCGAAGTGGGCAAAAGTAAAACAAATGTTTTCTATAAAAATAAAGCTTAAAGGAACTAAACTAACATGTAAGACGTCTTCAAACTAGGAGTAAACTCTACATCCCAAACATGAAGGAAATTAAACACAAAGGCTTGAATGCTTAGTTTTTCCGTCTAGTACACTAGGGAAAAAGAAGACGACGTGAAGACAGTGACAGTTAAGCTGGCACACGTTCCCTTCTACTTTAACACCTTTTCTCACTATAACTTCTCCTACTATCTTACACCCATTTTCCTCCATCTTTTATGATCAAATCCAATCAAATTTAATGTAAACCAACCTAGGGAAATCCATACTCTTGAAAGATACAGCATTGGCACACTTAAAATCCAAAAAAACACCCGACTGCTTTCGAATAATCCAGAGGGAGTCTTATTTCGGGGATGGGGCACCAAGCGAAAGCCACAAAATTAAATTTAGTACCATCGGAAAGAGTGCAAAAATGCGGTTAAGATGAAATACTTGAGAGCTGAATCCTGTGAAGAAAGCCTACCAAAAATTAATTTGGTTCGAATTATTTGAACAAAAATTAGGCAGTCAAGGGCAAACGGGGAACCCAGATCACACGGAACAATAATACTTTAACAACTAAAAAGGTCACCAGAATATTCATTCACAAAGAAACCAAGTTTACTTAGAGGCAGCCAAAAGGTCGCGCCACTAGGCTACACTAAGTAAGTTACGGTTGGTTACCAGGTGGTTCCTTTAGTATCAGCGAGGGTAAAAAGGAAACAAGAAAAATTCTAACCTTATAATTTAAAGAAGGAAATTCTTGATTACAAATACGAAATATATCTTTTAAATAACAAAAAAATAAGATTTAAAACAAATCAATGTCACATCAGCCACAAACGACCCAAGTCATTATATAAAAGGGAAGGATCCTTACAAAGGATTTACGTCGTATAAAGAAAGCGGGGAATAATAGGCTTCACTCCTCGGGTACGAGGCACACAGGGAATAACCCCCATCCCCCGTCTTACGCCCTTTCCTACGATGCGGAGGAAGACTCGAGTCTTACTCCGAGGACTGGTAAGGGCGCGAGATGAAAGAACTATTCCAAAGTACCTGATACTAAAGCAGTGGAGGGACACCTAGGGTGATGGTAATCCAACAGATGACAAATACGGATGGCGACGGCGGATGTGATGATGGAACCAATGGAATTGAAGATAATCCGGGTGACGATGGATTCCAAAGGTGGTATGGCAGAGGAATCGGCGTACTCCACGGGGATAATCTTGAGTGACGAAACTCCCAAAGCGGAAGGGGGTGGCATGACATAAAGGGTAGGGGGGGGGATCCAAACGAGCACACGGTTTTCAGACTTCCCAATGGAGAACAGTCAAACGTCCAAGATTAGCAGCACACGTACAGAAGATTGGGAAATCAGGGTCAAAACTGGCAGGAGATAAGGCAAGGGCTCTCGCAGTACGGACTTGAACGGGTTCTCCCTTTCCAAGGATTCAAGGATCATAAAAGATAGAAAATGGGGTGTGATAGTAAGAGAGGTAAAGATAGAAAAAGTGGTATTTTAGTAGGAGAATGTTGTGCCAGTACGTCTGGCTATGGCTTTCCATGCGCTTGTGCGATGCTTCCGTGGGTGTTATTCAAGCATTCGAGCCTTCGTTTTCATACTTTTGCATTTTTTGTTGCGAGAGCTTTCGTTACTCTCCGATTACTCAGTTTATTCATGCAGTTTGTCCTCAACTGATAGTTATTGTGCCTTATTTACTTAACAATTTGTCCACTACGGATCTTTTTATCTTTTTAATTTCAGTCTAACGTCCAATCATTCGGCAGTTTACTTTAATTGATTTTCCGGTGAGAGATAGTTATTTGTATATTGGCTCCAGGTTTTCGCGCAACCGCTGTTGGCCGCTGGTGAATCCTTCTTTGAAACGTCTTTCCGGGTAGTCATCTTCGGGAATTATTACATCTTGCATGACTCTTACTGGTAAATAGCTGTGCATGTTCCTCCATATTTTCGTAGCTCTTCTGTGCAACGTCACGTTCAGGGGGTCGATATCTGCGAGTTCGTGCAGTCTAATCGATGGGACCATGTCTAGCAGGGTGAAATCAAGGATGAACCGCAGCGCCTGATTTTGCACCGCCTGTGCCGTACGAATTTGCGTCTTGCTCGCCAAATGCAAGGGAACGGCGGGGTATAGTAAGATTGGTCTAACCAAGGCCAAATATAACTTCCTCTTATTGCGGAAGGAGAGTCTCCTGAACCTGTAGAGTTGGCTAAGTCTGGCCTTGGCTTGCGCGACTTTCTCCTTGATGTGATTACTGTAACCATTTGAAGTTATCTGTAATCCCAGAACACGGGCCTCTCGCGTGTAGAGATAGTATTTACCATCAGCTATGATGTCGGCCGTTGTGACACGTCCGATCGGGAGGATTTTAAATTTGTCCATATTGGTGCGAATTTTGTTCCTTTTTTCGAAGAGGTTGAGGTTACTGATCTCCCCGGCCGACCTGTTTGCGACGTCTATAGGGGCTTGATAATCGCTTGTGATAATTTGCGTAATGTCGTCGGCTAATTGAACATATACGGCATAATCTTGAGTAGGAAAAGAGAGGTCGCTCGTGTAGATGGTATACAACGTCGGGCTCAGACACCTGCCTTGAGGCACTCCCGTGTTTAACGAAAAGGGTTGCCCCTCGTAGTTATTAATTTTAATGGTTGCCTCTCTATCCTCTAAGTAATCACAGAAGATCCTGGTGAAATTTGATTCCATCTCGAGGTTACATAGCTTGATCTTTAGCCCAGGCACCCAAACCTTGTCAAATGCAGAGGCCACGTCTCTGAGCACAACGTCCACCCTCCTATTTTCGGCCTTTGCATTCGCAATGTATTCTGTCATGAGAGCGAGGGCAGTCTCCGTACCGAGGCGACTACGGAAACCATGTTGTTGCCTGTTGTAAGCGCCCCTAATCTCTAGCAGGTTCCTCAGTCTGTTGTTGAGAAGCTTCTCCAAAAGTTTCCCGATGAACTCTAGAAGTTCTCCCTTTCCAAGAGTGTGAAGCGTCCTTTTATACGGGTGGACGTGACCAGCGTGACGTAATAGCCTCATGCGCGTGCGCGGGGCATCGACCAATGGTGCAGGGCTCAGAGACGAGAAAATGACTTCATATGGGGGCGCCGAACTTTGTCGCCCTTACAACGGGGTACCCTTGAGGTGGGCCCGCGTGATTAGTGGAGTACCCCGGTGTTCCGTGTTCGGTTCTCCTTGTTCATCATCTATATAAATGATATAGACGATGGATAGCTTTGCTCGATATCCAAGTTCGCAAAGAACCCAAAATTAGGAAGCAGCGTGAGCTAAGGTGAAGGGGTGGAAAAGCAACGTAACACTCTTCAGAGGTTAGGTGAGTTGTCCGAAACTTGGCAGCTGTCATTTAACTGTGATAAGTGCACGGTGATGCACATTGGCTATGCCAATCTTCGAGAAGACTACCACTTGTTAGGTAGAGATCTGCAAAAGGACTTGCGTGTGCACATCAGCAGCGACCGAAAGATTTCCAGGCAGTCTGCCGATGTAGAAAAAAAGTCAGAAAGACTACTTGACTACATAAAGAGGCAATGTCGCTTCCAAAACAAGGAGTTTGTCCTCAAATTGTACAACTCTTTAATCAGACTTCACCTAGAGCACGCCGTTTAATTCTGGTTCCCTACACTACGTAAAGACATAGTTAGACTGGAACGTGTCCAGGCTAGGGCCACTTAGGCACAAAGGATATCAGCGTTGGCTTCAAGAATTGGGGCTTCTCTGTTTGGACACCCCCTCCGATTACGAGATTTTAAGGGGTGTCAAAAACGTGAAATACAGAAAGATGTTCAGGTTGAGCATAAATTGCCCCGTCACCATGGTTACAAGCTTGATCCTTTTTACATCACAATCGGGTGACTTCCGCTTCATGTGCCTGCAAAACGGGTGTGAGAGGTGGGCGGTTAAAGGCTTCATCTTTTGGCGGGTGGGAGAGGTGGGTGGAGAGAGTCCATAGGTTAGGGCCTTCGCAAAATCGTACCTCCAAGTTATGGAAAACAATGTCCTTTGAGGTGCTACTTTTCCTTGACACTCTCCTCTCACTATCTCCCCCTACCGATCCTCCTCTCCTTCTCTATCTATCTCTCTATATCCCTCTCCCCCTCTACCTTTTCTTCTCTCTCTCATCTCCTGCTTTCTCTCCCATTTTCCCTCATTTCTCTTTCTATTTCGTTCTCTTCCTCTCTTAATCTCTCTCTATTTCTCTCTCTCTTTCTCTCTCTCTATCTATCTAACTCTCTCCCTCTACCTTTCCATCTCCTTCTCACCTTCCCGTTTCTTATCCCTCTCTATATCTCTCCTCTCTCGATCTGTCTCCCCTCTTTTCTATCTATTTCAGTATTTCCCTTTCCTCTACTCCCCCTCTCCCAATCTCCCTCTCTCCCTGCCTATACCTCTGTCTCCCTCTTACCCTCCTTTTCCCTCTCTCTCCATCTCATTCCCACCTTTCCATCTCCCTGTCTCTATTTCTCCCTCTCCATCTCCCTCACCTTATCTCTCCACATACCACATCTTCTCTCTATCTCCCTATCCCTCCCTTCTTTCCTCCCTCTACTACTCCTCCTTCACATCTCTATCTCTCCCCGACTCTATTTCTCTACCTCTCCTATCCCTCTCTTTTGCTCTATTTTTCTCTCTCTCACTATCACTCTCTCCTTCTCCCTTTCTTACCCGATCTCTCCGTTCTCCCTTTCTTTCCCGATCTCTTCGTTCTCCCTTTCTTTCTCAATGTGTATGTTCTCTCTTTTTCCCGATCTCCTACTTTTCCGATCTCTCATTTCTCCCTTTTCCCCCCGATCTCTCAATTCTCCCTTTCTTTCCCAAGCTCTCCGTTCTCCTCCCTCCTCTTCTCCACCCTCTCTCTCCACCTCCTCCCCCATCTTCTCCTCCCTTTCTCTCCCCCTCCTCCCCCTTCTCGTTCTATCTCAGCTCCTACCTACCTCTCTCCCTTTCCTTGTCTTTATCTATCTCTTCCTCTCAGGTAATCTCTTTCTGTTATCTCTCACTTTTTCTCTCTCTATTACTCTCTTCTATCTCTATTTTTCTCTCTTTCTCTGTAATTTCCATAATGTTCATAATTAAAATCATCGAAAAGATCGATTTTTTTTTGTGATTTTGTTCTCGTTTTCTTTTATTGTTGATGTTTGTGTCGTTTGATGTTTAGGATTCGTTTTTCATTAACTGTTTAGCTTCGGTTTATTCGATTCCAAGACTCTTTCTTTTTTTATTAGCTTAAAGTTATTTTTAAGAGTTAATTTAAAGCTTTAACATTTAGGGCGAATGATGCTCTTAATGCTTGAAGAATTGAGGGTGAATGATAAACTTGATGTTATAAAAACTGGGGGCAAATGTCACCATCAATGATGTAAGACTCTAAGGCGAGTACCTTTCTTGATGTTTGTAATAGTTTTCTTGTGGTTAGGAAGGTTGCAGCTAACGACCACCTGCAGACCCGTAATGGTGACACATGATAATCTCAGGCCATTCGCGTCTATTTAGTAGCGTGGAGAAGAGATGTAAATTATATTGTATTGCCATCGCCTTGTCACTCATTCAACCCCCTCGCCCAATCTAGGCCAAGGGCCAGCCTCACACGTTAACCTTCAAGGGTATCTATTTACGGAAGTTGCAGACACTTGACTTGAACAACCAAGGTGAATTCCTATCTGACCGTGTAAATAAAGATAATATATAATTGGATCGTGTTTACGCAACCAACTACTCGAGGAAGAATAAGAGTGTTCATTCCCACATTATTTCAAGAAAAGATCTTTAACGTTTTACATAAATGGCACACTCTGGTACCTGAGCCACTAAATCATCAGTAAACAATTTGCATGGACGACATTATGAAAGGACATCGAGAAACTTGTTCGTACTTCCATATCTTGCCAAAAAATAACCGTTAGAACAAACAAAAATCTTCCTTTCTAACAATTTCCGCTGCCAGACGCACGATTCTCTACTATCCATCTGTGTCCTGCTTATAGTCGGTGGCACTGGAGTTATCTCTAGCACTATACTTATTCCCGTGGGCTGTCGTAAAGATAGCTGTATAAAATGAACACACTTGGATGCAGAATTGTGCAAATTTAAGTCTTTTCACACTATGGCACCAAGATCCCTGTCTTTCAAAAATTAGGGGGCGAAGAACTGACTTTGGAGGGAAGTGATGCTGATCTGGAAGAGTCGAGCGCCACCGGTTTCACAAAGCTCCCAATAATACCCTATCGATATTACTTGGGATGAGAACCATCCCTCACATTTTTACTTCCTTAGCTCTTCCCCATCTAATATTCCCTCATTGGCTTTAGCATTTTATTGTCGGTTAAACTCGAATACCTTGAATTTTACTTCAATTATAATCACCACCAAATAAAGTTGTTTAACTCAGTTTACATTTTAATTCCCTCATCGAGATTTCATTGTCCAGCATTTATACACATTTGATGACAATAATACAACTGGGTTAGAGCTTAACATTTATTAAACTTCATATATTTAAGTGATTCAGACTCTCTTAACTAAAACATACCCCGAAGGCCTCCATACTGGTCGCAGTAATCGAGGTGCGTCAAATTAACTTGCTATGGAATAGCGAGTCTGCTGACACAGCAGACATGTAAAGTCGAACATGGCGAGGATCTACCGTGAATTCCTCAGCCAACTTTTGCTGCACACAGCCCTGCGCCTTCTTCGGTGATCCTACAGACGGCTCAATACTGCACCTGCACCTTCTCTCCTGAGATATCGCATTCCCTTTGACCTGACCCTAAATCCCTCCGTACCCATCGCTCTCATTGTCTACAGGACGTCTCCTCTCCCCTTTCCCTCCTCAAGGATTATTACGTGCACACTTTTATTTGTGATGAACTCAAGTTTCGGACGTACTAGTAATTGCTGTGCTAAGCTAATCTAAACCAATGTGAAATAGGAAAGATCGATATTATTTTAACCCTTTAAATATTATTCTGGTCATATTAGTCCAGATGGTCATTTCTGATTTGTTGGTTTATATAGACTTGTTGAGTTGAGCTAAAAATTTGTACCCTTAGAAGAATCTTTACAGAATTTAAGAAGCATCTTTTCAGTGCAGGGATCTCAGTGATCTCAGTGATTTCTGTGATTCGGTGCCCCAAATACCATTCCATGGTGGTATGTGATCAGAAGTTTGAAGATTGTTCATCTCTAATAGAGAGGATACACTTCGAGTGTCTTGAATTCTAAGATACCGTCCCTTTGTGCTTCCAGGACGACCCATCTCGCACACTTCCACCCTTCAATTGTATACTCCACAGTTGCTCGAGAAGGAGGTCCACTTTGTTCCGCAAACACTTCAAGAAGATGCAAGTTGTCAACATCGGGCGCCGAGACAGAGACAAAATACTGAAAAGTGAACAATGTCGGCCAATCAATAATTTCCTTTGGATACTCTGGGTTATTATAGATTTAACAATGACAAATAAAGAAAAGAAACCCTATATTACATCTATAAAAAATAAAAAAAATCGTTTTCTTATTTTAGACAATTCTAAAATAAGAAATATTCTCGTCCTTTGCTGGTGTCATAAAAAGCAACTAAACCCGGATAGGGGACCACTGACTCACACTCGAATGTTTCTGTCCTGCGAACGCAATAGACAAGGTTATAAGATTAATAAACAAATATTTTTGGTCCGCTTCGACCTTTGGAAACTTTTGAATTTTCTTTCAGGTTCAATAATTATGATTAATGAAGACCCGATGCTTTTTCCCCAGGTGAGAGGCAATGAAGCACTTTGATGCCCTAATTCCAGTGGCTTAAAGCCTTCTTTCATGCATTCATACGTGTTTAAAGGCTTTAATTTCACTAGAAAGGAATCAAAAAAGTTTACCAACCTTCACATCTCCAATGCGATTCAACCAAGAGCTTCGCACTGTTATGCGGATCTTTGCAACCAGAAATATCTTTCCCAGGTCGACCATCCACCACTGGTTGGGTCCAGAATTAGGTAGACTATGGAAAATGGTACTAGAGTTTCCATCGACACCCATACTCGGATAGTTTATTGCTACACTTGTCTTGCTGCAATGAATTATATTAATGAATTAGATCCAACCATCTTTACCACTCGTTTGGTGTCTCGGAGCAACCCGGAGACCATTCAAAGGAATCTGAATTACGTTAATCTGCATTTCAATCGCAAGTGATTATTAGGAAAATAATTAATTATTCTATTATAAAACTGAATATTAGAGACATGATTGTCTGTTTAATCATCGAGGGTTAATCAAGAGGAGGAGCCAAGGAGAGTAATATTATCTCTGTTTAACGTCTTTCACATTGAGCCTCCTGAGATCTCAAGTTAATTTTTCAGCGCTCCTATATGGCGCCTACGTTTAAGGGCATAATTTACCCTAATTAAAATATCAGCCTATGCTGGGCTACTTTAAAATTACCAAATCTAAACTGAACCAAGAAAAACCGACAAAAAAAATAAAAATAAAAACAAAAACAATAAGTAATAATCACGCCCAGGAATAGGAAAATTGGATCAACAGCAAAGAGAGTCAAATAAAAGGTAGTAGGACAGCTTACTCCGAAAATTCAGATACTTGGCAATTCTGTGTGCAAGAACAGGTCTCGAGTACAAGGGCCAAGCAGTAGCGACCCTGCTCCTCCTGCTACCGGGTGAGTTAATGTGCGCGAAGACCACCCAGAGTGGGACATTCAACGAGACTGTGCCGAATACTCCGGGAGACAGTGCAATCATAACAGTAAGGTGGAGTGGAGTGCTCTATCGAATGCCGGTGAGTCCCGCAAGTGTGCCCAGTTCAAATACGACACAAAGCAACATAAAGCCGTGGCAGCATTGGGGGCAGGTCGATGAGAACAGTCTAGACGCAATGCTACGCACTTTAAGTTCCCCCGGGCCGTCTTCCATCTTCTTTTCTAGACAGCAGAGATGGCTGGCCAGATTCCTGCCATGTATGAGTGTGAGGAAGAGCGAAACGTGGGTCTGATTCCCCGGTACTCGCGAACTCTATGGAGTCTTCATCAGTGCGCTTTTTCGCATCAATTCTCACATCTCCAGGAACCGAGCAAAAGTAAATCTCGACATCCACCCGAGTTGCGGCAACCGTGGCGTCAAGGATACAGCAAGCCCGGGTGTGGATATTCTAATACCCTGAGAGAACTCAGGGCGCTTTGTGGATTGCTAAAGATAACAACCTAGACTCCGAAACGGGCACGAAACGTTATCTCCCGTATTGAGCCGTGTATTGCAACCAGCTCTGCCGTGAAGACAGACATAGCATCTGGTACAGCTGCGCTGACTTGTAAGAGATGGGATACGGCGTGGAAGTCGACTCAGTCCTCGGACATGAAGACATCCGAAAACACTGGAACGAATCCAGACTGAAAAGAAGTGTGCCTCATAAGGTCAAACTCATTATTGCGCGCGCTGTGGAAGATTTAGGAGTAGAGACGTGACTACAAATAGTCAAAAATGTTACCCTTTAAGGTAGTTAGTGTGGTGGGAAGAAAAAAAGGGGCCAAGTTCTCTCTGCGAAGTACTTTTCTAGCTCTAAACCCAAAGGGCTTAGGTGAGACTGGGGTCTCTCTAAAGCTTAGGCCTGGTCCATATCATATGTGGTTGCGGAGAGAGGCGATAGCGAATGAGGGAGACACCGGGCTTGTGCCTAGAAGCTAATAATGCAATGTGTACGGTGCACAGCGAGTGGTATCGACAAGTAGGCTCTCAATTAGGGGTGTACAGAAGTCAGCGGTCGCCAGACGAAGACCGGTCTGGTGGATCGAGTCCAGCTTTCACACTATAAGTTCGCCTGCGGTTGCATTAGAGTCGCATCCGTAGTCAAGCTTCAAACGAACAGATATCGGTTGAAAAGTAAGGAAGTAGTATTATCAGTATTAGATGTGCTAAAAGGCAGAAACGAATAATGTTCCTGAGGCCGGTATAAGAGACCCTAAGGCTGCGAATATGAGCCTCTCAGGTGAGGCCTCATTCAAAAACAAGAGCAAGGAAACAAAGGAGGTGAATACCCCACTTCCTAAACCTCCGCGACTCAGGATAGCGAGAGATGCGGTTCAATGCCTGTTAGAGTCGACGCTCCAGATTTGGCATCTGGCCCGCACAAAAAGAGATCCAGAGGTCGTCTACGTATAGTGGAGCGAGAAGTTGTTCCGGCATCGCCGTGGTGATACTTCTGATTCTCAGGGCAAAGAGTGTGACACTGAGGGCACTTCCATGCGGGACATCCTCTTCCTGTTCCATTGGGTAGGATAGGGCTCCCTCACACGTCGGGGAATCGACGACGTCCTAGAAATTAGGTTTGCCAGGCGTCCCTTCCATTCCATCTTATTGATTCTGCATGAGACCGTATTACCATGCTGTATCATAGGCCTTCTATAGATCCAAATATAACGTGGCGTATTGCAGTCTACGAAGGAAGGCCTCACAGAAAGCATTTTCAAGTCGGAGCAGAGCATCCGACGAGGAGTGGAAATTGCGGACACCGCACTGTGCCAATAACAGGTGACCTCCGTTCCAGAGAAAGGGGTGGGTGGAAAGTCACCGCACCCGTACAATAATAAACATACACACGATAATAATAATAATGCACAAATACATAATAACTAATGATAAATAAAAATAATAATAATAATAATAATAAAAACTAATGATAAATACTAATAATCATAATAAATAATTTATAAAAATAAATTATAATAGGAAGAATGATAATATCAATAACAACTATTACTAATAAATAAAACTAAATTAGGGCAGAGATGGAGGTCGGGAGGGAGGGTGTGGGGGCGCCCCAAAACTTTTCCAGGCCCCATCAGAGAGTTCAGGTCAACCGAGTGACAGGGGTTACCTAATTTGCCCTGGGTCCCTTCCGAGGTACAGCTCCCCCAGGTACCCAGTGTAAAAGGCTCAACGGGGTACCCCCCTGTGGGCATCAGTATTAATTAATTGGCTTTAAAACCCAAATCAACTGGTTTCATAAAATCTTAGAATGTCAATCTCTATCTAAGCCCTTCATTATGGGTGTACCCAAAATTGAGAGAGAGAGAGAGAGAGAGAGAGAATGGAGATTGTTGGAAGTTGGTGGAGTGAAAAAAGATGGGAATTGTTATGACAGAACTCCAGGAGGTATTATTTAAGCAACCCTTCAAGCCAAGTCGAAGGAAAGGAGTCAAGTCCTGTGGACAAAGACAGGACTTGTACAGATTCGTGTCCTGTCCATTCAAGGAGGAAAAAGGGTGGAATTTTGAACAATCAAATTAATGCAAATGGATTAAGAAATTGAGAAGGTTTTTTAGGAATTGAAGGTTTGGGGTTCGATTCCTACGAGATCCAAAGGGATTTAACAGCGATAAATAATGAGTATTAACCATAAAATCCTCATCTTATTAAAAGTTGGGCGGGCGGCCCCCAAGAACCACACAACGTCTCCCGGGTGGGTCTATAGATTTCATAGTGTTATAGAGTGTGCGAATGTGAGATTAGGTTAATCGAGGAGAAGATGTATTCTGTCTTCTGGGGCTCGATGGCACCGAGTAAATGTTGGTGTTTGTACGAACTTTATTCTGTGTTTGTATTCTTGTAGTCTGGGAGAATGCTCAGTATGTTGTTGAGATAGGAGTACTCTGTGTTTTCTGTGGAGTGATTTCCTGAGGAGGTGATCTCTGGTGGTTGCTTGTTTGGATATGAGTATGCGCGGCAGAGCTGAGGTATTCGCGAGTGTGCACTGTGTGGTGGGAGGACGCCGGGAAAGGCAATTGAGCTTAACTGAAAGTAGGGTTCTAAAAATATCTTTCTGTCAAAAAAAGGTCACTCCCCAGACAATACCTCTATATATACATATATGTATCTATTTGTTTGACGGAAAGAGATAAAAGCCACGAGAATATGTATATATACAGTTACCTACACATATATCTTCTAATGTACGTACACATCTTCGCTACGTACAAGTACGTTCACTTCGTAGAAGTAATCCGTTGATTACGAGGTATAATAGTGCGATTTTAATACAGGGGCTGATAGCGTTTAATGAGTTTACCAAGTTGCAGTTCAAGGATATATTTAAACAATGAAAAACAAAAAATATAATTTTTAATAAGTCACTAGTTAACATTTAAATACATACAGGAAATATAGAAAATGTAAATAAGGTTAATACTGACAGACTATACAAAATTGGCAATCGGGTAACGTTAATTACTTGTTAATTAGCTTTTAAATGGGATACTATAAATCAGTTATACAGAAGGAATATTTAAAAGTCGGAAAGCTGGTCGATTAACGGGAGATGCATTCGTTTTAACTTAAAGGGAGTCCTCGAAGGAAGGAGACTCCTTTAGCGAGTCGGCGCGGGGAAATGGAGACGGAAAATGGTCATGATTCTCTGCTGAATATCCTGATGGTGGCGAGGATGAAGGGGAGGGGGAGTTACCAGAAGATGCATTTACGATCCTAGTGGAAGACGGACGAAGGCACCTCTGCTCCAGAGAAGTGCAATCTGTAAAAATTGAGACTCTGACGAGGCTCGGCGCGAAATGTCACACGGGAAACTAGAGATCCTTGAAGGAACGGGGGGGGGGGAGAAGGATGAGACGAGAAGAATCCTGGCCAGTCCTTCGGCGACAGAACGATTCGAGGCTTTGCTCTGAACAGAGTAAGCCTTCACAAAAGAGATGAATCTGCCTGGTGAGATCCAACCTCGAGGGTATACATAGATACCAGAGACTTGGGGAAACAGATAGACGATCTGAACCTAAGGCGACGAGATCTCAAACTCAATCGGCCGATCTTGAAAAACCCAGGGTATTTATATGACGGACATTTTTATGGTGCTCCTTTTGTGGAAGGCACAGACATTTGTGATAAAGCTTCCGGTGCCTAGAGGGGTTAGCTTTAGTCGCCTGACGCCGGTCTTAATCGTCTCCAGCCATGTGGGTGGGAACTTTCGGCTATCCTTTTCCCGACTACAGAGATTAGCATTTTATCGGCGAGGTGAAAGCTTTTAGCTCTCAGCTTAACTGATATTCAAATTCTTTCTTCTTTAGTTTTCTCTTTGGATACAGAACTTTTTACTCCACGCGGAGTTATAGTTAGGAGAGATAGGGAGGGAAGGAATTCAAGAAACAAAAGAAGGGGGTATTCTTTTTGGCGTCCCCTTTCCCTTACACCTTCATTCTTTTGAAATGTGGTGGTTGGGTTTTGAGGTCATGGTTTTGAGATGGGGTAAATTTGTGTTCTGGTGAAAATTTCGAGTATATATCATATCTAGATATACTTTACTGGGTATTAGGTATCGACTTGGTGTGTTTTAGGGATCATCTTCTGATGATTGAGTGCATTGTTTTGTGTGATTTGTAGCTGTTTGGAGAGGATGTTTTTGAGTGTTGGGTGCCAGGCCAGTGTAGTGTAGTTTAAAGTGGTTCGTATGAATGGTTCTAAAAGTAGGGGGAGGGATCCTTCTCTTGCCCAAATATTATGTTGGCTAGTGTTTTAAGGGAGATAATTTTCTTTGTTTATTATCTTGGTTGTGTTCTTTGAAGGCCATGTGGGTGTCAAACTGGATTCCTAGGAGGGTGTGGGTTTTGTTCACGGGGTGTGATGGTCAATTTAGTATAATTGTGGTGTGTTTGTTTGATGGGAGATAAACAGTGTTATTGATGCTTTGGTTGCAGATGCTGTCATGCTGTGAGTCTTTGTTCCAGTGTGTTGATGTATTGTAGAAGTGTTCTGGTAGCGTTGATTTTTGTAATTTTAGCTGATACAGATGTCGTCTGCGTAGGTGTTCATGCGGATAATTGGTGATTGAGGTTGTGGTATGTCATGAGTGGAGAGGTTGAAGTGTAGAAGAGAGAGATGGCTCCTTGCAAAACTCCTTTGTGTAGTTGTTTCTGTGTGATTTGTAGGTTTTGTGTATTACTTAAGCTTGTCTGACAAAGATAAAGTGTGTGAGCCGATTCTTGTCGTTAGTTGTATGATATGTGTTTAGTATCTTGTGTGCTATGTTTTGTTTGGGCAGTGTATCAAAGGCTTTGTTTGTATAGATTGTTGTGAGGATGATGCGCGCAGTGGGACATTGTTTGTTGAAGCCATGTTGAATGTGGTATATGAGGATGGTTATGAGGGTTTTGGTGGAGTGCTCTTTCCTGTACTCATATTGTATTTGGTGACATAGGTATGTTTGGGCTAATTCTTTGATGTACGAGTTTTTTCATTATTTTAGATAGGGTGCATAGGACTGAGATGGGCCGGTAGGAGTGAGATTGTGTTGGGTGCATGTCTGGTTTAAGAATTGGGTGGAAATTGTTTTACTACATTATCCATTCTTATGGTAAATGTGATTTCATCAGTCCTTTCTCTAATCGTTCCTCGTCTAATTAACATAAAACATATAAAACAATATACGTTGATGCAAAGCGGCCATCACAGGAAAGGAAAACACCCATAGACTCTTTCTAAATCTTGTCTTGTGGAGAAAGACATGATTCAATCAGTACCAGGAAGTCTCTTGCATGGTTTTACTCTACCCATTTAAGCAGGTGTCTTTCCTCTCATCAGAAATCCACACTTGTAGGATATGTGGCAATTCCCACTCTTCGCATCCGAACTCCTGAATCGAATTGGACTGGAAGCACATGATACTTTCTTACCGATAGTTGTTCCTTCCAACTTGCGACCTTCTCATATACATATCGCAGTATTTCTTCTTAGAATTTGTAAATATTCTGCCAAACACTAACTCTGACACATACAAGGCAATTAGGTATGTAAATAAATTCAGAGCTTATGGCGAATTTTGAATGGAATGAATCTGAAAGAAGATTTGGCTTTATGAAGGATTACCTACCTCTTTGCTGGTTTTTGGTAAGCGACATCTTCCGTTGAGAGATTGGCGTGGAAGCAAACGAATTTTGCGTCCTTCCCCCCATAAGCAACTGTGCCAACTCCTCCCAAAAGGCATTGTCCCTCTGTTGAGAAAATTTAGATCTTTAGATAAATGAGTGGTTTAATATCCGAAGCTGAATGAGGATGTGAGTGGAAATCGTGAATGAATGAAATGCCCAAACTGGGAGGTGGAGTGTTTTGTGGACGTCCGCGTAGGAGAAGCGAATAGAAAGGGCTCATGAATAGCGTAAGATTACGAAGAGTTGAAACGTTTATTCCAATTATCTGTATGTCAATGCAATCAAGAGTGAATCAAATGTGAAAGTGATTGGTTTGGGTGTAAACAGAGGGCGCTCACCAGTTGGGTCGTAAAAAATAATTATTGAAGAATTGAAAATCGTCTGGTGAGGACAATATTATTAGCAAAGTACTAGGTAATAATAGAAAAAAAATGATAAAGTAGAGCTGAATGTGTGAAAGTAGGTGTGTATTCGATTAGTGCCGTAATTTTTTTTTCTTCAAAAATAATGGAAGAAATAAGGAGGTACAAATGAATTGCCCTCTCTGTGTAGATGTTTACAAATTTGGTGGACGGTTTGTATAACGAGATTTCGTTTCGCTAAGCTTTGTGTAAAATGACTGAAGGCCAGATTGTGGTATAGAAAGTGTGAGAGGGTTTTGACCTGTCAGAAAGTCCAAAGATCCTTGGTAATGAAACTTGGCTAGTGGATACATTGAGGATGTGGGTAAGGATGAACTAATCTAAGTTAAGCTGAAAAGGATCAAAGGCTGAATCCCGGACACCGGTAAAATGAGGTAAGCAATCCAGGAGGTCGAGGGAGATTTTGGTGTAGGTCCTCATCTAATTTGAGGTAAATTTGATTATAATCAAAATAAATATTTTAAAAATAGGGTTTTATTTCTCATGAAAGATTCTTGATCCACATACCTTTGAACTTGGCACAAAAACACCCCTGCAACCAGCAGTTAATGGCACATGATAGTTTCGTGTTTCTTCCGACAGACACGTAGGAAGAGACCCGGTCAGACGACGTGCAGTATCCGTCGGGAATCAAACTAATCTCACTAATAACAAAAACAACTTTTACCAACGAGATAAAACAGATATTAAGAAAGAATTTCTTCATTTTTAGTAAAGTTGACCTGTTTGAGTGAATGATATGGCAATTGAAAAAGGAAATTATGCCTGAAAGAAATGAGAAACAAGGCTAGAATTAGATTCAAGATTCATTATTTGAAACTAAATTAACTTTCACATTTGTACAAAAGCGTTGTGGGTCTTTTCCTAATTATTCACAATGTTTTCAACGGGAATTTCAAAAGGGATCAGTAAAGACATATAAAGACTGAGGGAAAAGGTCAATCAAGAGATCCTCAATAAGTAAAATGAAGGTAAAGAAACCAGGCACAGAAAGGAAAGAAAAGAAATTAAAGAACGGGGACAATGATAACACTAGGGACCGGTGAACGGATTTAACTTTCCTGACCTCTTCTTCGAGTACCAGAATTAATCTCGGTTCACAGATGCCCCGGGGGTCACGAGAGACAAACCACAACCAGGGTGCATCGGGTAAATTGGCTGTTGCTTTTATTTAAAAAGTGACATAAAAGTTTTTATTAAACCTTAGTTTTGTAGTCCGTAAATTATAAAATTTCCTTCAAAATTGATGATAAATGTTTGTATGAAATAGGCCTCCGTTTCTGCCTTAGTTCACCATCAGACCACACGGTAAAAAACGGATCCTCAAATAAACCTTCATTACACTCAAATTTAACCTCAGAATTTTTGCGGAATATTTTTCGTTTAAAAATAAAGTTTGTCTAAACAATTGAGCAAATTTGGGGAAATGGATCGATGAAGTTATGTCCAAAAGTTGCAATTTTTTAAAACAAAATGTTGAAGTTCAGAAAAAAATAAATATTATTATCAAATGATTTGGGTTTTTTTTAAAAGAAATAAATTACAAATGATAAAGTTCATAAATTGTATTAAAATTGTATTAAAACCGGTCCGCTATGTTGCTTTTGTGTTTGCCGATATATTGTCACTTTGATCTTTATGTAAAATTCATTATGCTGTCGGTCGTCCGCGATTACGAAGGGACTGGTGGTGCAATTCTCCTAAAATATAGAACAAAATGGAATGAGATTAAAGACGATTGCTGGAATTCCCGCTGCACCCCCCTTTCCCTCTCATCTCTCTCTTCCGCCTCCACTACAAATCAAATTGTTGTTCATTAATCAAAATCAATCTTACCCGTAGTGTTTCCATGTTCCCGCATGCATTGATCATTAAAAAGAGTAACTTCCCTAAGACTAGGTCTACTTTCTGCAAGTCTATCGCCGTAACGTACTTGTTAATTCCCAATCCATTTGAATTCCATAATATCTGAGGGAACTTAATTTTTTATTCCAAATCCATTTGAATTCCTTAAAATCCAAGGGAATTTGAGCTCTCAACTTTGGCTGGACTCTTTGAATTTTCAATGGGATTTTTAAGAACTCTCTTAAACATTTTTCCTTTTTTGAGTGACACAAATTTGGGTTTTAAGATTTCGAACAACATTTGTTTAGGGGTACCACTTGCAATCATGCTGCAGGTAACATCTGTGGGATTGAATGTTCTAAAAGGCTCCAACATGCGTAGGTGGATCTGTGCCTCCTGGATAATTTCTTAACCCCTTTATTCCCAGATCTATCTTCAAACACGTTCTAGTGGAGACGCTCTCGTTGGTTATCGACTCTTTTTTTTACGTAACAAAAACGAATTCATCAAAAAAAGTTGAGTCTTAAGATGAATTAAATGTAGCGATCGCACTTTATTCCACTATTTGAGGACACGACTGTTCAGTTGTGCTGGCGGAATACCAGCCTTGATAGATGATGCAGTTCCGCCCACCTCCGAACCCACTTGGTTCCTTGGCTGTTGTGTGGACGCTAAAGCAACTAAGAAATCGTCGCTGCAATTTCACAAAGCAAATTTCCACAACTGATTGATCACTTGACCGTGCGGAATGAAAAGTTTGAAAGACTTTTACAACTTTACTTCGTCTGAGTCGATTGAATAAACAAAGTATCTGGAAAAGTAATAATAAGTTTTCCGCGAGTTTCGAGAGCATGAGAAAGTTAAATAATACTATTTTATGTCAATAAAAGGGTTAATATTAAAGAACGATTCATCACCCAAACTTTGGCTCCATAATTAATTCTTTTAAATTAGTCTTACGAATTTGTCGATGTGTTTCGAGTCGTGACCAAGAGTGACCCAATCAATAGGAGTTCTCACTCCTTACGCAACCAGGAATTCGATCCTTTAGGAACTCACTCCTCCCTTCACTATTTATTTTGGATTGAGTCTGTGGGGCAGGGGTTAATTTGCGTGGATTGCATTTGTTTTTTTTGTTTTGGCTGTACCCATCCTAAGTTTCCCTTCTAATAGGGTCCCAACCTCAGAGGGTTCAAAGGCTCGCTTTAGATCTTGCCTTTTCCGGGTCTCAAGGACATTGCCTTTTATTTTACTTCGATGGCAGATCAGATAAAGTTAAGGAGAATTGCGCGCACTACCGGTCCCAAACATACCAACCAGTCTATTAGGGCTGAATTTCACACTTCTTTAACATCAAATAACTTTATATTTTTCCTCACAACCATTTGTTAAAAACTTCCTGTTCGTCCTACCTGCCCTCGTTGGTTTTAGTTTAAGGTTTATTTTTTATTCCGGTGTTTTTTATCTCTTCACAGAATTGACGATGGCGAAAATCGCAGAATGTGAGTCGGGGAGTGACGCTTTGGGGAAGATTTCGCTCAATCAATGGACAGTACTTCGTCGGCCCCAAACTAACGTCTATCCCTCATCTCCCTTACTTCGGAGGACCCCACTTCGCTGTATCTGCTGATCATTCAATAGGTGTGCGAGTGTCTGCCGAGTCGTGCCTGGTTCCCGATGGTGGCACCGTGCTTAGGTCGAACCGGAGCCTTACCAGGGCGACCCATTTGCCACCTAAGAAGGATTTTTGATCTGCCATGGCTGTGATGGTTTGCACCCAGATATTCGGTGGCTTTCCGTGTACTATGTGTGGCTTGTTTCGCGGGTGATGGAGGCCCTGTGTGATGGAAACTGTTTTCCACTCATTAATAAAACAGGTCCGTCAAACCTTCAGGAAACTTTCTCTCACCCGGGCAAGGGACTACCTAGTAATGCTAAGTAGAACAACAGACCCTAAATCCTCCCTTGTAATTAGAGAGTCATGGGAGAGGTGGAGACAAAGAGGGTGCTTCCCCGCCCCGACGAAAGCTTAAGTGAACTTAAGAGAAAATTAAGGTAATAAAAAAAGAAAAGTCTTGGAATCGAATAAACCGAAGCTAAAAGTTTCGTGAAAAACGAATCCCAAACATCAAACGACACAAACAATAAAGGAAAACGAAACAAAATCCCCAAATGAATCGATCTTTTCGATGATTTTAATTACGAACGTAATGCAGATTACAAAGAGAGAGAGAGAGACAGACAGACAGAGAGAGAGAGAGACAGAAGACAGTTAGTGAGAGAGAGATAACAAGAGAGAGAGAGAGAGAGAGAGAAAGAGAAGGAAAGGGAGAGAGGTAGGTAGGAGGGGAGATGGATTTTTTTTAAGAGCCCATCTGCCGACTGCCTAGTCGGGCATAAGTCGCCTTACTAACCACGACAGCCTAGTACTAGGCTACTCTAGAATAAAAAACACAACAACATCTACACTAACACAACCTACACCGCCAACAACACATCTTCACCACCACATATTCCACTAACACCTACTGCACAATAATCTACTCCACCATCTCCTACACCACCACTACCTACGCAACTATCAGCTACTCCACCACCCACTCCACCACCACCTCCCCAACCTACACCATCACCACCTACACAACCACCATTACCAATCACCATCATCACCTACACCACCCCCACCTGCTCTACCACCACCCCCACCTGCTCCACCACCACCTATACCTATACCAACACCAACTACAACATCATCACCTACTCCACCACCACCTACACCACCTACACATCCACCAACTACACCACCACCACCACCACCTACACCACCACCACTACCTGATTCCGATGAGCTGAGCAGCAAAGTAAATGAATCTAATGTTTGATTTTAAAACGCATTGGAGATCGGGCGTACCAATCACACGATTTAAGTTATGGTTACCAACCCTTCTTGAAACTATGTATATATATACTGTTATGATTAAATATTTCCATTTGTAGGGGTGTAGACCGCTACACCTCTTTATTCTTTGCTCTTTAGATTTCTCGCACTTCATAAAACCCCTCAACCCTTATTTACCCTATTTATACCATACACCTGGTGTCTGAATGACCCACACGTATCCCCCTCCCCTCCAGTAGGAAAGGCGCTTCTCAGACGTAAACACTTTAAAGGAGGGGGGAGGGATTAAAAGTCTGAGTAAATTCTAGTCTTTGTCAAAGAAGACCGAGTACTCCTCTGAGCGAGAATCTGAGTTAAGAATTGAGAAAGCGGATAAAAATGGACAGATTTCAGAGGCTAAATGTGACCCCCACCAGTGGGAGGGGCGGGGCGAGCAGGGGAAATGCCTCGAACAAACTTAAAATCTCGAGGAGCCAGAGGGCTTCCCTACCCCAGTATTGCTCCAGGGGCGATTTAGTGTTCTCTTTCTTGGGTCGTCTGTTGCACCTCTTTGAAATCTCCCGGTATCTTTTCCACCGCTGAATAGACCCAACAAAGGGTGAAGGATGGTTTTAACCGTTCTAAAAAAACTCTTGACATATAAACGGAGGAAATTAATTTTAATTATGTTAAACACTATATTTTAATAACGGGAGTTCATGGGAGGGTTAATAATAATGACATTTTAATATACAAATTGACCAAGAGCAAATGATGCAGGTCAGAAAATTGATTAAAATTAAGCTATGGTCGTTTGCTTATCTGATGGAGGGCAAAAAATGAAAATATTCTCTTATAAACGTAGTTATTCTTGGGTTTAAAGTAGAGTGTTTGTCTTGTCTATGTTTAGAAGAATCTACCGTAGTACAGCCATAAAGTTGTGAATTCACAGTGCAGCCTTGAACTGGCGGAATAAAAAGTAGTCGCTAGGGGACAGATCTGGACTCTAGGGGGAGATGGTTGAGCTCCAAGGAATCCGCACTCACGCAGGGCAGCTTGTGCAACTCTCGCCTTGTGGACTTTGACGACGTTGAAGTCGATCATGGGTTGGGAGATTTCTAGGGACCCAACAGGCAGAGACCTTGGTTATGGCCAAATTGTCATGGATGAGGTTGATAACACTTACATGTGATATTCTAAGTTCTCTCTCGATTTCTTCGACCTTCACCCGTCGATTTTCGAGGACTCTCCTCTCCACATGGGCTATATTGTCCTCGTTGGTCACCTCTGACGGGCGTCCTGGACGGGGGTCATCTTCAAGGGACTCACGACCATGGCGGAACTCCCTATTCCAGCGAGGAATGGTTGCATAGGAAGGGGCGGTGTCGGTGTACACTGCAACCATGCGTTCATGGATCTCTTTTGCATTCTTGCCTTCCATGGTCAAAAATTTGATCACTGCGCGGTGCTCAACCTTCTCCATTGTTGAAAAATTTGTGACTGACGATCTGCGATAAGCTACTGCTTCTTAAATAGACGAGGCAGGAGCGTGGGGCTGCAGGTCCTGACCTATCATAACTTGTCCTAACACCCCTTTCCTCTGTTTTGCCCGACCGATTCGCAAAAGTTATTGACCGCCCCTCGTAATTCTTAAACAGGTTGGGTACAGAGGATAACCACAAGACTACTTGCAAATGGTTAAGTTGCTCGCTTTTCAAAATCGGGGAGAGATCACTTTACCCCGGATGGTATTTGCCATAATTCTCTCGTTTGCTGCGTGTGCAGGTTGGTAGAGAATTGGGTAAATGATATAGTAGCCTTTTTTCTAGAGAGGGGAGGCCACCTATCCTCTGCACAGTGGGGATTCCGCAAATTCTACTCCACGTTGGATGCTCTACTCCGGGTAGGAAATGCGAAGCCTTCTTTCGCATACAGCCTTACACTACACTGTTCTCCTCTCTTTAAGAAGGCCTATGATGGCGTTACGGTATCAGAGACCATCCACACTATGTGGGCAAAGAGTTGCCTCCCAATTTTCATATTTGAATTTCTCCAAGATCATTGATTCAGGGTCGGTGTACGAGGAGTCCTCTTCGGCCCCAGACAGCAGAGAGAGGAAGTGTCGTCAATGTAACACTCTTTGCTCTGAGCATCAAAGGTATCTCCTGGGTACTGCCGGGAGATTTCGCTACGCTCTCCTTATAAGACCTTACGATTTATTTTAGTGCGACCAAGATTGCCACACTAGAATGTCAACTCCTCCATCATGGATTAAATCGTATTTGGTTCTACCTAGGACCTCATCAGTGATGTTCCAAAAGCTTCCATAGCGACAGGAGTATTGCATTTAACATTTTAGGGGCACACTTCGTGTTATATTGGATCAGTCTTAATGTATGTTGAGTAGGGGTTGGCTTCCACGCCGTATCCCTTCTTTCTAAGTTCAGAGAGTTTATACCAGGCGCTGTATCCATTTTCAAGGAGAGTTGTTTGCAATACACCGCTCACGGAGGAAATAACGCCTTGTGTTCGGTTCGGGTACCCTAGCGTGCCATATAGCGACTAAAAGAGTTCACTGCGTGATCGCTGAACATTGTGATAATCTACGCACGCCATGGATTGAGGTATCCCTGATGCCACGGATGCAGCAACTAGGCTGGATTTCTATATTATCTACTCTTGGGTTCCTGGACATTTGGGGATTGCCGCTGACGGCGTTAAAAGGAACGCCTGGGTTGGGCAACCAGACCAGCATTTTTCTCTGCCTCACACTGACTACATGGCACGGATCATGTTGATCCTTCGGGCTGCCTGACAAATAAGATAGTGAATGGCCAATGGGAACATAAAGTTGCGTGTCATCGTACGCAATCTGTCCCTTGGACAAATCTGTCACTGTGTCAAGATAGTGAGATCCCTTTCTGTCGTCTTCGAATCGGGAACATTCGTGGTATTTTTTTTTTTAAATTGAAAAGCTCAAAGATAAAAACCAGGAACAAAGGCTATGAAACTAGCTAAAAAAAAAACCAAAATAAAAATAAGATAAGAAAAAAAGGAACAAGAGTAAACGCGCTCCGGCGTCGGAGGAAAGCTCCCAATTGTGTCCATTTGGGAGAGGCCAAAAAGCGACCTGAATCGGTGGCAGCGCAATGGCGCGCTTTTGTAAGTTCCCGCCGGCCGTCTATTATCTTCTTGGCCAAGCAGGCAGCCAGAATTCCTACCATGTAATCGTTGTGAGGAAGTGCGTCACGCTGGTCTGGTCGAGCAGTCATGGGGATTTTTGGCGCCCCCTTTCGTCGCGATAATTTCCCGCAAGTCCACGAACCCAGCAGAAGATAGTCTGACGGATACTAGGAATTGTAGAGACTCCAATGCCCCGATAGTACTCAGGTCGCTTTTTGAGTCGCTATATATCTCAATCCAGTCTCCAAGCCAGGACACGACGTGTTATCTGCCGTATTGAGCGGTCTTTTGCAACCAGATTGGCCGTGAAGACAGCCACAGCGCCTGGTAGAACCCCACTGACTTCAAACAGAGGGGAAACGGATTGGAAACCGACACACTATTTGGATCTTAGCGCCATCGGTATCCACATGCAAGGTTCTAACGTGACAGGAAGAGTGCTCGAAAAAGGCCGAACGCAGGACCCCGGCGCTGTAGAAGCTTTAAGACCAGAGGCGTGGCCATAAATATCAAAGGTAGTACTCTCAAGGCTGGCGCCCCAGGCAAAATCAGGGGTGCCACAGGCCCAAATGCTACGCCGAGCTCTCAAAAGAGTTTCCTAGCCGTAAACCAAAAGTACCTGATATATGACTGGCTTCTCTCGGCGGCATAAGCACCGTCGATATCAGCCGCGAATGCATTGATAGCTGTTAGTGACTGAGGTAGGCGCCGGGCTCACGCGTACAGGCGAATAGTGGACGGCGCAGAGCGAGTGGTATCTGCCCCGCATTGACAACAAGGATCTCAATGGAGGACGTGATAAAGGCAACGGTTGCTAGTGGGAGGCGGGTGAAGTGGAGCGTGTCCACCTTACGTAATACATTCTCGGCTGCGGATGCATAAAAATCGCATCCGTAGTGAAGCTTCGACGCAAGAAAGAATCGCTAAAAAAGTAAGGCAGTAGCCCTATCAGCACTCCAGGCGCTGAAAGTAACGTGAGGAAGAATGTCCATGGAGCTGGTACAAGAGGGCCCAAGGCCCCGAATAGGAGACTCCCGGGTGAGTTATCTGTCAATAAATAAGAGCAAGGAAACGGTGTGAATCCACTAATTTCAAGGGGAGAAGCGGTGGCTTGTTTTCTCACCTTTCACTTTAGTTATTTGCCTTCAACAAATCATATTGGGAGAGGGCGGGGGGGGGGGGGGGAGACCTCTACACACCTTCCAAGGATACAAGAGTGTCGCAACCCCTTCCACCCATGCACAGTACCTGTGTGGCTGGGTGCGCCATTTATACCTGATGTAATATCTGGTTTCATTCTTTGGTTGTTCTAACTACCAAATGGCGAAAGTTGTGGTACTACACGTGGACACACGGTACTCTTTCACTATGTTCATGAGTATAGAGTGAATAGATGAATGTTGGGGGGAAATGTAGGTTCACTCAGAGGTGGAAAACATAAGCAGGCATAGATAGAAAACATTGTTTCAGATTCTTCAGTGCTTCAATGCGTAGAAGTATTGAAAGGAGAGGATAGAGGGTGAAGTGAAATGAAAAATCATAGGGTATTTAGGAGTCTATATGTTAAAGGGGTCCAGTTGTATTAAACCATTATTAAATAAAATTGATTATTGCAATTTTCCTTTCCTGCTTAATATTGTTTGTCTCGTTCCTCAATTACCCATTTTTCACTTTCTAAAGCACTTGTTCAATATTCCAATTTCAATCCGGCCAAAATTGGCATTAGAATAAATAGTTTTCAACCCCATTTCCTTAAACCCATTTAATTTCAGAAACATTTCGTCCCTTTCAAATGAGCTGAATGAAAGACCTTTTGAGATAAACATTTTCGAGAACTGAAAAAGCTCCTATCCTTTATTGATAGCCAAAAGGCCATGGCATTTTACCTTTTCCTGAACTAATCAATATTTAAGGATGGATGCCAAGACCATTTAATTTTTTAATGTTTAACACCATCTTTCCCCCTTTATTGGGTCTATATAGGCGCGTCAAATAAAGTGGGAGATTAAAAATAGGAGAAAAGGACGACCAGAGAGAGAAACGCACATGGTACTGTCGGGGCACTGAGGTGGGGGACGACGTGCCACCCCTCGGGGTTTTAGTCGTGACCGGGGGTTCGTGACACCACTCGAATATCTTTTTTGTTATTGACAAATTGTAGCCTTTTAAAAGACCTTTTCATTTACGATAATTAAAAGAATTCATTTGGTAAAGATTTATAAAGGGAGAAACTCTCGAATTATTTTATATATAAATAAATAAATATGATCTCAGTTTAAAGGTTTAAAGAAACAAAATTATACTCTCATTATTACTTTATTTATTTATGCGTGCCAACTTTCACTCTATATATTCTACGAGCTTATCACATTATATCTATTATTATTTTCTTATATTTTTATTCTTTTTCCTCATTCATTTCTCTCGTTCTTCCGTAAACAACAAAACCAAGATTCGAAGAAGTTCCTAATTCTATTCTTAAGTCTCTTCTTAACACATTCCTCTCTTATGGGGCTAAGTGTTGGACTTCTCGAAACCTGAGTTGATGTTCGATAGAACCGATAAAATTCAATCCTTCCTTCGAAAACCTGACGTTTAAACTCATTTACTCTGTCATATTCTTGATCCTCCTCCCACATCCTTTCTACCGCATCTAATCCTTCCATCTCTATTTAGGAGAATGATGAAATAATTGAATTGAGAGATGAACAATTTTTCAGGAGGTCAGGAGCTCGTGAAGATGATGCGGTCGACCGGAATAAAGCTTCTCGACACCGACCAAACACAACCACGCGATTACTTATATAAACTCGGTATCACAGTTGGGAGACAAAGATCAAAAGTAAAGTACCTCAAATATTGAATAATAAAAGGAAAAGTTAAATGACACGGCCTTTTTGCCTATCTATAAAAGAAGGGAGCTTTTTCAATTTTCTTAAATGTTTATCTTCTAAGGTCTTTCTTTCAGTTCATTCGAAAATGAATCACTTTTGAAAAGTTTTAAGAAGGAGATTGGTTTAAAAAAAAAGGGTTGAAAAGATATATAGGTTTTTAGCGAATTTTGGCTCGTCTAAATATGAAATATTGAAGGAAAAGTGAATGTTTGTTGGTGTGGTTACTGAGAGACTCCTCCTCAGTAGGTCGCTTGATGGGCGGTTCTCCGGAAACCAGAGTTCCCTGGCCAGGCCGTTTTCCCTTAAGAATGTGTTGAACTCTTGAGCGAAGCTGCCACATAAGGAAGAGCCTTGACTTCTATGTTAATCCCCCTGTAATTAAATCCACGACCACTAAGCTAATCCCATTGGGTCGGTGCCCTTCTTTGGTACAATCACCTCGGAAATGACCATCAATATATATATATATATATATATATATATATATATATATATATATATATATATGTATATGATTGTCGTTAAGAGTAACTTTTAACCCCTATTCCACTTCCTCCTCAGCTTCTTCTCTCTTTCCCCGTAATTCCTCTGGATTTGAAGACAACAACGGCGCCTCCTCGACCGAGCGCCGCTGCCTCAATTATCTCCCATTATTTCAGATCCATTTTCCATCCCTCTCCAAATTCCTTTTCTTTTTCTGTTCCCGCGGGGAGTTTTCCTAAATTGACTATTATACCTGGCACATGGAGCAGTGCTACGCCCTTCCAACCCCATTCCTCCCGGTGTTCTCAAAAAGTGTTGAAACTACCTGTGTTTTATTCCTTCCAGACATCTTCCCTCTTTTGTCCTCAGCTTCTTTCCGCCAACACATGTCCTACTTTCTTGCACCGATGACACACTACACTATTCACAGCACCCATACCATACTCATGTCTTCTTTCATTCTCATCTGTTCAACATTTCTACTCTTATTCTGCTGTCATACCTGATTCATACCAGGACTCCATCCATCTATTCCCTGCATTCATTCTACTAAACCCATTTACTCCTTGCTTAGTCCCATATTGACCAAGGAAGCTGGCCGTTACCTCTATCGGGTTGACCTACAAAAGGCATCTCTGTAACTCTTAAAGTGAGGTAAACGAGGAGTTTGAAAGTCTGGTTGTGGGGAGAAAGGTTTGGTCAAATGGGGTAAGTTATGTGATAGTTCATGAAAGAGAGGATGGAAGTTTGGATAAATGTAGAGCGCACCAAGCTGTTAGTGTTAGTTGAACATGGAAGGAGGAAGCGTAAGAGTAAACGGTTGGGAAAGGATGAATGGAAGGAACAGTTTGGTGAGAGTGAGGTGGGAGAGTTTTCTGGATTTGTGCACGATCGAGATGGTGTATATGATAGAACGTACAGTATTTGTAAGTTTCCTTTGAAGAAGTCTGAGTCTATGCTAGAGAGTATAAATGGGATAAATGTGCAATTGGATCAAGAATCAATAAAGGCTATGAAAGAATGGGAAGATTTGATCGATGAAGTAGAGAGGTTAGTTGAGGATTTTGGTGAGATTGGTCAGGAAATGTCAGATGTGTGTGTGGATGAAGTACATAGACAAGAGCCATGGACAGACATCATGAGGAGACATTGCAACAGACGACAGAGACAGTTGATGGACTAGGAGGAGAAGCAGAGTGGAAAGGTATAACTGGGTGATGCCAAAAGCGTTGTGAATGAGTGATGTATGTTTGTGAAGATAGAGTTTGAGACACAGTGAGGTGAGGTGAACTTAGTTGGGAATGATCTAATAATTAAGTTGTCTCCCTTCCCTCCCCTATGTCTAATTCCTTTCTTCTTTTTCAGAATGTGTGTGGATCGTGTGATACAGCGTCATTGCTTTGTGTGGGGGGACCCATTCGACCTCTATCATGTTCCACCATTCATCTCAATTTTATTTTTAGGTGGATTCTTTCAGCTTAACAATAATTTAAATTCTTTGTTCATTAAAGGTTTATTGTCCATTACATAATTGTGACTGAGGAAGGAAGAGCCGCCTGCAAGGAGAATAGGTGAGTGAAAATTGTGTGAGAGCAGGTGTAGTTGTGTGTGTTAGGTGTAGGGATGTTTGAGCGTGGTAGTGAATCAGTGACTGAATGTGCCCCCTCTTTTCCAGCTCTGTCGTACCCGGAATAAGAACAAAAGTCCTCTGGCTTTTAAGAGGTGGCAGGAGTCGGTCGAGATCCTCGCACATAGCACGCACCTAAGAAACGACCATTCTAGAAAAGTGGGTCCTAGAGAACTCCCGCTCTCCACAGTCGTTCAGAACCCCCCACATCCCAGTCACTTGAGAGCCTCCTAGTCTACAACAACACAGTGGTTGGGAATAGAGGGTGTCCCAGGTCTCTGAAGCTGGGACACTTCCTGAGTAGCGGACCTCCTCATCCCTCAGAAAGCCCTCCCTTACTCTTCTGTCTGATCCCCCTTTTTTGACCGGTCTAAATTATTTCATAGTTTCAGGGTGCACCCAGTAATTTGTGTCAGACTCTCTCCTCAATACCCTCTCCTTGAACCACCGACCGGGCCTTGTCCTGGTGGTGGGAAGAATAGGGGGCACGTCTGCAGGAACCATCACTTATACTGGCACTCAACTTTAGGCACCTTTCAGCCATACCCCATCTTCTTTGCCAGGCAGCCCAGAGGGTTTACCTGATTCCTGCCCTATAGTCACTATAGAGAAAGGCTGATTGGTACTTGAATCCTCACAGACTCTTTGGAGCCCTCGTTCCCTGCAATCCTTACCTGTCCAAGAACCAAAATCTACCGGGCCCCCAGTCAATGGGGTGCCATAGATAATGCGAAGTATAGTGGGAAGAGATTCAAATAGCACAAAGTGGTGGATGGCTGATGTGTGAATGGAGAGTATATTTGGGAGCCATTCTCCCCATTTTGTCCACTATGGATTTTCACCACTTTGCCTTAGCCTGTCCTTTACCCTACTTTTTCTTTGTTTATGCTGGAAGAGTATTGCTATGAATAGGGGTTTGGATATACTAGGCTAATAGAAATTGGTAGTCTAGATAGTTTTTTAGCATTTTTATGTGGTTTAAAAATATTTTCTCTCATTGCAGGATATATATTTTACATAGAAAATTCTTGCCTAAAATCCCCCCTCCCCTTTGGATGCTAAGATCTTTTGTCAAGGCTCAAAAATCTTAATTTATTTTGCCACCAGCTCATTTAGTGTAGCCATCACCAACCCAGCCCTTGGTATCCTGACCCTGTCTTTGTCAGCAGTTTTTCCAAAAGGTTAATTGGGCTGGCCTCCCTCCATTACTGCTGCTGACCATTAGGTCAATTTGGCTCTTCCAGCTCAGCCAATTGTGTAAGGGGGGACGCCCTGATACACTTAAGCGGAAGCCAGAGTCAGTTTGTCAGTTTGTCCAAAACACATCTCACCCTCCCATTTTTCCTCCCCTTTCCCACTCACTTCCCACCCATTGAAGAAGGGCAGATAATTTTTGTCCCGAGAGTCTGTAACTTGGAGTTATGTAAGGGTGACATGGCTGTTAGATCTCCAATATTTTTTTGTGTTTGTTGCCATAATTCCGACAGCGCTGTCTCTATTTTTATATTTATATCATAATTTATTTATTTATTTTTAAATATCTTTATACATAATTGTAAATTCTTTGGGAAAATAAATTAGCTAATGTAGAAGGTTGCGTATATGTCTCCTTTGCTGTCAGAAGTGGACTTTTGCTTACCCAACAGTTTGAGTCCCGGACCCTAGTGAAAAAGTTGTGGGAGGTACATTGTATGCCACCACAACAAGAGCACTCAGGGCACTTTGGGAGTCTCTGAACCGGGCACAATGCTGAGCTGGTATCGCAACTAGATTAACTGTGACACAGACGCAGAGCATGGTAGAGCCCAGCTGAATTCAAACCTCAAGGAGAAACAGCATGGATGCTAACTATCTTGTCAGACTTTGAGCCATGTGTGTAGAGTGTCAACAGATCCAGCATGATACAAAGCGTGGTCCAAAAGACCGCATACAGTACTCTAGTTGCTGCGGAAACAGGCATGGTGACAAATCATCAAAGGTACTACCCCCAGGGTTACATTCTGGGCAGAAACAAGAACACAATTGGCCCTAAGAACTACACCAAGTTTTTGAAGGAGTTTTATTTCTCCAAAAGTGTAAGGCTTAGGTTAGGAGTGCAGTCTCATTGACGTAGGATTCATCAAGATCAGTCCCAGATGCAATGAGAACTGTTGTCGACTGAGGGAGATGCCAGGCTCATACATACAAAATCACAATGCATTCGGCAAGAGGCAGATGAAGGGGCATCCATCTTCCAACAATTCTTGCTCATCTATGGATGCGTTAAACTAGCATCCTGTGACTATGGGCCTACCAACTAGGTATTGGTAAAACACGAAACCAGGTAACAAGTCTGGGTCAGGTGAAGCTGTGAGTTCAAAAAAAGTGCACTACCTCAGTCATGGAAAAGGAAAACAAACATGTGAGCTTTGGTCATAGTAAGAGATGCAGTCCAATGCCTATTGGAGTCAATACTCTAAAGTTGACATCTGGGCTACACCAAAACATATCAATAGGTCATCTACATAGAGCGTAGTTGTAGTAACTTGTAATTCCAATCACAGTTACTTTTTATTATGTGTATATGTTCAGGTGTTCGTCTTGTTTTCAGTGTTCCTATTCTGAGTTTTAGTGCATAATCGAGTTGCATATGTTAAGAGTTATGGTTTGACCATCACCATGTTTGGATCTACAACTACTACTCCTACTACCTAGTTACTATTTGATACTTACCAACTGGACATAGGCCTACATGACACATACTAAAGTAAATTTCCTACCTGACTCTACTGACGTGAACTCTGGACTTACTGATTCAGTAAAGTGTGTTAGCTTTGAGTTCATCGTTATCTAAGGTGAGTTATACTCATCTATTGTATTGTAATTATCATATGTGTCTATTGTTCATGTCCATTGTTATTTTTGAAGCCCGGAATGTGCTTACGAACCCAAATGGTAGACCTGACTACTAATATCTATTTTACATGTTCTCTAACATAGTGGCAACGTGGTATTCTTCGTTGTTTATTTCCCAAAACTTATGTGGTGGCAGTCTGTTGTTCTTAGCTGTGCATCGCGTGAACTAGGTTTTGCTGTTCATTCATTTTTAATCTAGGTTACCTATTTTCTAGTTGTAAGTACATTTTCTATATTTGTGTACTTGTGCTTCTATTTACTATGGCTGAAATAGGCAGCATAGCTCTTTTTGATGACTCTATTGAAGATTTTGACACATACTGCTCATGTGTTGATTTCTACTTCATAGCCAATAAAATCAAAGATTAGCAGAAGAAGGCAGTGTTCATTATACTTCTGGAGTCTAAATTTTTTCTTTGCTTCAAAACCTGGTGGCACCAAAAATGCTAACTGAAGGCACCTATGATGACATTGTGACTGCACTCACGAACCATTTCAAACCTAAAGTTGTCATAATCTATGAGAGGTTCAAATTTCACACTAGATCTTAGGATCAGGGCAAGTCTGTGGCTGACTTTGTGGCAGGTTTGAAGAGCTGTGCCCGCACGTGTGAGTTTGGCACTTCACTTGATGATATGTTGCGGGATCGTTTTGTGGTAGGTTTACAAGATGAAGCTACCAAACATGCTCTGCTAACTGAGACAGATTTAGACTTCTCAGAAAGCTGTGAGTATAGCCACTGCTAGAGATACTGCAGCCAGAGATGTTAGGGAGATGGGTCATAGAAACCCTACCCCTGCTTATGCTATGCATTATTCTACTAATCGAGGCAGAGATAGACCTACTAGTTCAGACACTTCTAATGCTAACAATACTTCTTTGCCTAGCACTCCCCAATCGCCCACCCAAACTAAATTTTATGGTCCTAAGACCCCTCCTAAATTGGTTACAAGATTTACCAAAGTTCCTAGTCCCTCGAAGCCAAGAAACTTCCATCCATCTGAACACCGAGACGTTAAGCCCATAGTTTCTTCTTCCCCGATTGTGCCGTACAAAAAGAACCCGATCGTCTGCTACACCTGTGGAGTTCCCGGCCATTGCCGCACGAACTGTCCTCAAAACTCCCGATTCGCAAACTCTCAGTCCCACCAATTGCACCAAATCTGGGCCGCCCCTGATCCATCTCAGTCGCCTCAAGAGACCCCCGATCCTCCCTCGCCCGCTAAAGACCCGGTCCATCAGGTAAACTTTCTCTTCAATGAGAACAACCCTGGTGGATTGAAATTCGAGAACGGAACTGTGAACGGTCGCCGAGTATCCACCCTCGTCCGTGACACCGGGCGCACATGCATCGTAGTGTCTGAGGACCTACCTTCTCCTGTTGGCCCCGACCACAAGAAATTTGCGGTGGTCCACGACTACCTTGGGGCCAGGCCGGTCGTTTCCCAGTAATTCGTTGTCATATCGTAACTGACTATATGTCCGGTTGTGGCCCCAATCCACTTCTGCTCTATTTTGATCGGTCAGAACCCCGCAATCCACGACCATCCCGTGGTTCAGCCCGTGATTACCCGTACACAGGCAGTCCTGGAATCCCATGAACTCGTTCCCCTGGAAACCCCTATCGACTGGGGTTCCAAGCCCTCCGGAGCGACAAGTTTCCCCGCGCCCAGAAGGAGTGCGCAACTCTCCTCTCCCTTTGGGAGAAAACTAAAATCCTCGAGCGTGAGTCCACCCGAGGTAACAAACGAGTGTCGTATCTCGTGAAGAAGGACTTATTGAGAGGTATAAGACCTACTTTGACCTTAAGTCACGAGAACGAAAATTCAAGTCAGGCGCGCAGGTGCTGGAAACTACTTCCCACGGAAAGCAATAAACTGCTTAGCCAGTGGAAGGGACCCTACCCCGTCCTCGAGGCTAGAGGAACCGTGGATTACCTCATCCTTATTCAGGCAGAAGCAAAGGTTTTCCACGTGAATTGTATATATTATCTCATTAATGTTCTTAATTATGATTTTTTTTTTGGTCTACTTAATTGTTTAGTTATTAGTCTCATATTCTTGCCTCCATTAAATTGTATCCTTTTATTTTGGGGACCACTGAAATGTCGCCAATGTTCTCCTGTGATTTTTTTGTTTAAAATTGTACTAGTTAAAGTGTCTCTAGAATTGACCCGTTTGAGGCTTATGTCTGCAAATACCCCGCTGAGCTCAGATTAACGTTTTTGTGTGTGTGTACATCTGTTGTTGCAGGTCAGAATTTCCGTAGACCCTTGATAATTCTAGTTCGATGGGTGGGATGATCTTTTCCTACGAAACTGCTCTGTAGAGCATCATCTTTCGGATGGGAGATGTGTGGGAAGAATCCACATGGAATTTCTTTTCCAGCACGGAAGTAAAGTCCATGCGCTGAAGCAGATTCTAGAATTTGCTTAGGCTTAAATTGGTAAGCCTCTCTCCCCCATCCACAAGCGGTAGCCTCAAACAGCGTCCACCACGGACCACCTTTGCTCGGGTTAGAATCACCTTGGCGTGAAGATTTGAGGCCATTCGAGAGTAGCGCTGTTTCCCCCACCCCCGCAGAGGAGCCTCGGATATATATAGGGCTCGTCTCCCATGTGGCAGACACAGAGTTGAGAAGTCTCACCCGAACCCAAGAAGATTCCCTTAGTTCTAAGTCAGGTGCTAACAACAAAGCAAAATGACGACTGAACTATTTGTGTATTGGAATTAGCCACAGCTAGTGAGGTAAGTCCATTTGACGATCGCTACCGAGCGATTTTTCCGACTTTACTCATCAACTCCTGTCGAAGCCCTCCTCGTTCTCCCCTCATTTTCGGGTGGCCAAAATACTCTTGTCTGGACCCGACGTTACCGCCCTCGCCCCTCTTCTGGAGAACCATCATCACGTTAACTTCCCGCTCAGAAGCTTCGAGCACCCTTGCCTCACGTTTATGGCCTGCAGAAGACATCCGTGAAGCCTTACCTTGACGTCTTACCCGGAATCCTCGGGTAAGCCAACCCCTCTCCCCCTTCAGTAACCCATTTGAGTTAATCCTCCCCATTTGAATAGTCTCCTTCTGTAATAAATTAATTTTTGACTTCAGAGTCTGATGCATAACTCAACAATTCCTCCCTCGTTTACCAATGTAATTTTACCCATTAATTCTCTTATTTTATGTAAATAAAATTATATTTTTGTACATGCCTCTTTAAATGACCTTGAGCTTTTCCATTGCCCAAATTTTACCTGACCTCGTTGCACTCTTATCTCGTTGTTCCGCGCGTCGAAACTCGTGGTGTTCCGTTCCTTGTCGGTTCGACTTTGAGTTATTGGTCCCTCCCCTATAGATATAATATGGTATTAATATAATGTAATGTCATACCACGACATATATAAATACCGGATACCTGTCTGTTGAATTCAACTTTCCATTCAATTAATACATGAATTCCATAAGTGTCTCAGTTAGTGACAGCCTACCTATATAAATGCCATCTAAAAATCGAAGGCCTACTACTTAGGTGATTTGGGGAGAAAATATATATGGTATTGTAGGAGAATTAGTAATCAAAAGTTGAAATAAAGATAGATATAGTGGTAGGAGGTTAGGTCCCTGGTAAAAGGGTAGCTCAGTTTATTTATTTCTTTGTCTATTACTTTGTTGTATTATTGTTTGGAGTTTGGCTTCGAAGCCTTTAAAATTGTTTTACCTATACAGATTTCATGTCGTAGTATCATTATTTGTTTGCTATATCTTCGTTGTTTATTTCCATTTTTTTTCTAATGCTTTTTTTGGTTATCCTTTTCGTTGTTCTCATTTTATTTGTGTGCATACACGTGTGCATGTTTACATTTATAATTCTAGTTTAGAGTTGGGTTGATTGTAGCTTTCAAGCCTTTTAATTTGGCCTTTGCTCTGACTTTTGTCAAATTCATTTTCTGTGATGCTCTACATAATGTCGTTTTTACTGTTGTCCTCTTAATGTTGTCTCACTGTGTATGTTGGGTATTGATTGTTCCTAGCTGCTATTCTAGTGCTGGGAAATCTTCGCCTAGCTTGTGGTTGGTTTGGATTAGGGATCTCAAAGTGACTTGTTAGGAAATCTGGTTCTGGAATACTTTCTACTTTTCTCCCTATTTTTTGTGGTCTCGTTCCTAGGTCGCAATTAATTTGATTTCCTCATGAAGGGTTTGCGATCCTTTTCTCTCTCTTCTTCTAGTATTTGTAGTTATTAGTGTTGCTTTGTTTTGTATTATTTGTAGTTTGTTGAGCCAAGACCTTAGTACCAACCGCTATCAGTGGCATAGGGGAGTACATAATCTTGGGTCGTATGTCGAGGAATAGGTCACCTCACTAGATAATATATTATGTATATATACAGCTATACATACATATACCCTCTAATGTACATACACGTGCTTGCTACGTACAAATACGTTCATTTCGTAAAAGTAATCCGTTAGTTACAAGAGTACGATTTAGTACAGGAGCCGATAGAGTTTAACTGAGTTTACCAAGTTGAAGTTTCAAGGTATATTTAAAGAAGGAAACAAAAATATAATTTTTAATGAGTCACCAATTAATACGAGGAGCGGTCAATAAGTTTTGCAATCGGATATAAGGAAACGAGATATGAGGAAAAGTGTTTTATTATTTTTCGATATAACTACCCTCGACTTCAATGCACTTCGCCACTTGACCCTGAGGCTTCGAATTCCCAACAACCAGAAATCTCCCGACTGCTGTTCAATCCACTCCTGGACGGTGAGCTGGACATCTTTATCGTCCCCAAACGGCGTCCCCGCAGTGCAACCTTGAGCTGGCGGAAGAAAAAGTAGTCGCTAGGGGCCAGATCTGGACTGTATGGGAAGATGGTTGAGCTCCTCGAATCCACACTCACGCAAGGTAGCTTGTGCAACTCTGGCCTTGTGGACTTTGACGACGTTGAAGTCGATAATGTGGTGTGAGGTTTCTAGGGACCCAACGGGCAGAGATCTTGGTCATGGCCAAATTGTCGTGGATGATGTTAATAACACTTTCATGTGATATTCCAAGTTCTCGATCGATTTTTTCGACCTTCACCCATCAATTTTCGAGGATCATCCTCTCCACACGGGCCCCATTGTCCTCGTTGGTCACATCTGACGAGCGTCCTGGACAAGGGTCAACTTCAAGGAACCCACGACCATGGAGGAACTCCCTATTCCAGCGAGCAATGGTTGCATAGGAAGGGGCGGTGTCGGTGTACACTGCAACCATGCTTTCATGGATCTCTTTTGCATTTTTGCCTTCCTTGGTCAAAAATTTGATCACCGCGCGGTGCTCAACCTTCTCCATTGTTGAAAAATTGTGACTGACGATCTGCGATCAGCTATTGCTTCTTAAATATACGAGGCAGGAGTGTGCGGTTGCAGGTCCAGACTAGTCATAACTTGTCCTAACACCCTCCCCCCCACAAACAGCCATCCCCCTTCCTCGGTTTTGCCCTACCGATTCGCAAAACCTATTCACCGCCCCTCGTATATATATATATATATATATATATATATATATATATATATATATATATATATATATATATATAGATGCAATATCCCGCAGGAAAAAATGAAAAGGTGTTTCCAAGTACTTTCGAACTTTATTAAGTTCCTTATCAAGGATAACTACAAGAAATAGTATTATATTAGAGGTATATATACGAAAGAAAAATATGAAAGACCGCCTCGTATATATATACCTCTAATATAATACTATTTCTTGTAGTTATCCTTGATAAGGAACTTAATAAAGTTCGAAAGTACTTGGAAACACCTTTTCATTTTTTCCTGCGGGATATTGCATTCATTTGCCACCCTCACGTGATACTTTATGAGTTTTTCATTTCATATATATATATATATATATATATATATATATATATATATATATATATATATATATATATATATATATATATATATATATATATATATATGCATGCATGTTTTATTAAAGACCAGGTCTAGTTGAACCTTAATAAGCTTCTTTCTTTGCTTTTCTAATTTCCTCATTATTCTTTTTTCGTCTTGCGAAAGGTTATAGATAAGTGTTCCGATATTCATGGTTTATTTTTAGCTAGCTGAGCTTTCGGTGACGTTTGACCATCTTCGGAGCGAATTAATTTTACACTGGTTAAACATTTAAAGGCATTACATTTATATACTAAAGATAATTTATATAATGAAAAGAAGGGGGAATGTGGTTGACAGGAAATAGTTAGAAAAGGTACATTTGGGAATGGGATTTCGGTCATTATTGACCGTTAATCCGCAAAAAGTTTTAAGATTTGCTGGGTGGCGGTCAATTGGTCATTAATTTTCGGTTTTTCTTGGCGGATTAGGATCGCTTCCAGGATATGAAGGCGTGTGCGGTCACTTCTCCTTTTGATAATGGTGTTTTGTTATAAAATTTCTCGTGTTAGTTGACTTCCATGTTGCATCTAGTGGCTCTTGATGGCACCGTTTTGCAGATGCATGGTGAGGGATGTGGTTGTCATTCCAATGTATTTATTTGAATTATGAAGCTTGCAACCTTCATGCACACAGGTGAATTCATAAATTACATTGGAAGTTTTCAATTCATTTTGCGTACATGTGTCGTTGATAATGAGGTGATTACTTATTATTTTGGTTAAATAATATATTGTGACTTGTAGCGTTTCTTCTGGATTCGTGCATCTTGTATTTTGGTGTATAATATTCTTGATTGTTCTATCGTCGATTTTATACGATTCACTCATTTGGTTCATATAGAAGATATTTATTGGATGTTTCTTATTGTCTTCATTTTTATTATTGTCATTTTCATGTAAGTTTTTCAGGAATGTACTTGTTTCTTTGTCCACCATATTGTTGGAGAAACCATTATTGATGAAGACTTGCTTTATTCTTTGAATTTCGTTATGGAACAATGCCCATGACGAAGTGCATTTGTATGCGCGTCTAATGTATGTTCTTATGACACTTTTTTATATCTTTCTGGACATTCGCCATCTCCATTGAGACAATTCCCAGAATTCGTTGGTTTAGTATATACCTGTGTTGTGTATTTATTTTCACTTGCTGTCACTTCAATATCAAGGAAGGGTAATTTTCCGTTAGAATTGAGTTCATACGTAAATTTTAGTACAGAGTGCTCTTCCATTCTTGTTTTAAGTCTTTTCAGTTGGTTTTCATCTTTAATTACAAGATATATATCGTCAACGAAATGGCAGTAGATTCAAGGTTTAAGATCATTCTCCATCAATATTTCTTTTTCTAGGCGACCCATGTAGAAGTTTGCAAAAGTGGGTCCGAGTGGTGAGCCCATTGCAACTCCGTTAATTTGTTTGTAGAGTTTTCCGTTAGGTGCGCGAAATGGCGCTTCCATTGTGCACAGCTTCAAAAGATTCTTCAATATGTTGGGGTCTAAATTAGGAGTAGGTTTGTTCGAGTTTTTATATACTTCGTCAATTATTATGTTTATTATTTCTTCGGTGGAAAAGTTTTACAAACTTGTAAATGAAAACTTCTACATGGGTCGCCTAGAAAAAGAAATATTGACCGAGAATCATCTCAAACCTTCAACCTGCTGCCGTTTCGTTGACGATATATATGGACAAACGACCCGGTCGGGCATGTGTGCTCATTACTGTGCATTGGTATTACACAAGCCCCGTTAAAAGAGACCAGTGCTACATAAACAGAAATGTAGTACACCTAACTTAAAATCCAAAAAAAGACCTGACTGCCTTAGAATAATCCGGAAAAAATCATATTTGGGGAGGGGGGCACAGAGCGAAAGCCATAAAATTAAATTTAGTACCATCGGAAAGAGTGTAAAAATGTGGTTAAGATGATATACTTGATAGCTGAATCCAGTGGATAAAGCCTACCAAAAATTAATTTGATTCAAATAAAATTAGAAAAAATTAGGCCTACAGCCAAATATAATGTTTCTTAGATTTTGAAAACAAGGTATATATAAAATGTATAAGAAATTCGATTTTTTTTTCTATTAACCTAACAAATTCACTTTGTTCTGTGCTCGAATTACAGATTTTTTTTTTTTAAGAGCTCCTCTGGCGACTGCCTACTTGGGTCGCTGTATTCAACATTGCCTAAAATTAAGCAACTATAAAAGAGGATGATAAAAGACAAATAAAGAAACCACTAATAAAATTAAAACAAAGAAAAAAGGTAATAAGCAGAAAGCAAGCTCCAGCGTAGGGGGGAGGTCCCCGCGGCGCAAGAACATGCGACCTAGTAAAATAAGAAATAAAAAAAACCCTATTTAAATAAAGGGGAGAAGGCCTGCCTCGTCCAAAAAAGTCTAAAAGTCCACATGTCGGTGTGAACGAACCCGTCCCGAGTACAAGGGACAGGTGGTAGCGACTCCGCCCATCCCGGTACCGGGACAGGTAAGGTGCGCAGAGATCACCCAGACTGGGACATTCGACAAGAATGTGCCGAACAGTTTGGGGGATGACGCAGTCGTTACAATAGAGCGCAGGCGAGCGCTCCTTCAAATAACGGTGCGTCCCGCGAGTGTGCCCGATTCGGAGATGACAGAAAGCGAAATGAATCTGTCGTGGCATTGGGAGATAGGTCCATGGGCACAATTTGATCGCAATGGCACACAACTTTAAGTTCCCCTTGACCGTTTCCAATCTACTTTGCCAAGCAGCCCCAAGAGCTGCCCGTATTCCTGCCATGTAGTCGGTGTGAGGAAGAGCAAAAGGCTAGTCCAGTCGCAGAGTCCTCGCGGACTCTTTAGCGCACTCATCAGCGCACTCATTCCCCGCAATTCCTACATGTCCAGGAACCCAGCAGAAGATAATCTCGACATCCGACCGGCTCGCCAAAACCGTGGCGTCACGGATATCGCGAACCAGGGGATGCGGAGAATCCAATGTCCCTAGAGCACTCAAAGCGTATTGTGAGATGCTACAAATCACAATCCAGTCTCCTAACCGGGCACGAGGCGTAATCTTCCGTACCGAGCGGTGCATTGCCCCTAGCTCAGTGGTAAAGATACGTAGCGCCTGGCAGAGCCCCGCTATGTTTAAATAGAGGGAATACGGCGTGGAAACTGACACCCTCTTCGGACTTAGAACCATCCGTATATACTGGCACGGTTCCAGCGTGACACGAGGTGTGCTCCAAAAAGGTCAAACGCAATACTCTCGGCGCTGTACAAGCTTTGGAAGCAGAGGCGTGGCACCATTAGCCAAATGTAGTACCCTCCAGGGTGGGATCCTGGGCAGAACCAGGGTCGTCACCGGCCCGAGAGCTATACCTAGCTCTCGAAGGACTTTCTGGCCCTAAAACCAAAGGGTTTAGGGTATGACTGGCGTCTCTCGGCGGCATAGGCACCGTCAAAATTACCCGCGGATGCAGTGAGAGCTATTAGCGACTGAGGGAGGCGCCGGAATCACGCGTACAAGCGAATAATGCACTATACACGGCTTATAACGAGTGGCATAACCCTAACAGCGACTAGTAAGCTCTCAATGGGAAAAGTGTGGAAGGCACCGGTCGCCAGGCGAAGGCCGGTGTGTTGGATCGAGTCCACCCTCCGCAATAAACACTCGGCTGCGGAAAATCGAAATTTGTGCGCTTCAGGATAGCGAGAGATGCGGTTCAATGTCTGTTGGAGTCGACGCTCCAGAGTTGGCATCTGGGCAGCGCCAAAAGAGCTTGAAAGGTCGGCCACGTAGAGCGTAGCAAGAACATCTTTCGGTAGCAGCGAGGTGATGTCGTTGATGATCAGGGCACTGAGGACACTTTCCTGCGGGACACCCCCTTCATGCTCAATTGGGATTGAAAGGGATCCACCACCTCGTACGCGGAATCGACGATCTCTCAAAAATTCAAGTATAAACATTGGGAGGCGTCCCCTCGCCCACATCGTGTGGAGAGTTTCCATGATACCGTTTTGCCTTCTCAAAATCGAAAACACGGCGGCGTAGTGCAGGCTATGAAGGAAGGCCTGCGCAGACGGCATTTTCCAGTCAGAGCAGAGCATCCGACGTGCAGTGGAACTTGCGGAAGCCACACTGTGCAGAAGAAAGATGGCCTACGTTGGAAATGGCTAATCTAACATTCACCAATTTCTACATTAAATTGCACACGCAAGCGGTTGGAGAGATTGGGCGGAAACCGACCGGAATAGAGTGATATCTCCTCGGTTTGCGTAAGGCGAACACAGTAACGATTCACCAGGAATCTGTGACGAGACCCTACACACAGATCCTGTTGAACAAATCTAAGAGAAAGTCCATGCCTCGCTCACCCAGGTGTCGAAGCATGGGGTACGGGACATCAACTGGACCATGAGCGGTGTCCGCGCACGAAGCAAGAGGGAACGCAACTCACTCAAAGTAAACCTGTTGTTGAAAGGTTCTCTACCTCTAGAGGTAAATTCCAGTCGCGGCCTTCCGCTTTATCACAACTTGCAGTGAATGCTGGCGGAGCACCAACCCGGCTAGGGAATGCAGAGAAAGCGGTTAAGAAGGATTCCGCCACGGACGAGGGGTCCGAGGTCGCGGTCTCATTCTGCTGGAGCAAGGAAGGGGGTTCCTGCGAGAACTTAGCCCGAATCCTTTTGACTCACTTCCACACCTCTACTAAAGGGGTGTTCCCGTTAAGTGAAGACACGTATGCCCGCCAAGAAGAGCGGCGGGCGTGCCTCAAAATATACTGGAACCTAGATCTAGCCCGACAAAATTTACCGACAGTGAAATCATTCGAGCGGCGTTTATAGCGCATGTAGGCGATACACTTCTGTTTGAGGGCCGTCTCACACTCAGCCGACCACCACGGGAGTGGTCGGCGTGAAAAATGGCCAGACGTTCTGGGAATAGTAGTCAGGCCAGCGGTGATGAGGTTGCCGGAGAAAACATCTACCGACCTAAACTCCTCGACTGAGATAGAGAATTCAGTCATTTCCTCAAATGCAGGCCACTGCACCAACGCCATGCACCATCGAGGTCGGCTTTCAGGCGGCAGTTGCCCTGAAAATGATATTTGAATGGGAAAGTTATCACTACCATGGAGGTCATCGACCACCCTCAAATCAAAATCAGGCTGTGCATCCGGAGAGCACAAAGATAGATCAAGGCAAGAAAATGAAGCGGTTCTCGGGCAGTGATGCGTAAACTCATCCACATTTAGGTCACCTATTTCAAGCTCTTCGATCAGATCGGCAAGGACTTGTCCCCTGGGATCTATTCAGTAGTCTCCCCAGAGAGAACATCTGCCGTTCAGATCTCAAAGCAAGAGCAAGGGCATCGACACCCGTGCCACGACGCGGCGGAAGTGGCCCCTGTCGAGGTCACCTGACGGTGGAATGTACGCAGAAATAACAGTATACCTCATATCCAGGTGAAGCTGCACAGCCACTGGCTGAAAGAAGGTGTCTAAAATGAAAAGAAGAATGGAGACATCATGCCGTGTGTAAACCGTGCATCCCCCTGCCCGGCCATCTCGTGGTAGTAGGGTCGCAAACCCTTATACCCTGCAGAGGGGGGGGAGGTCAGGGGGCACGCGCCAAGCATGGACTCCTGCAGAAACATAGCTAACGCGGAACAGTAAGAGAGGAGCCTCTGCAGCTCCTCCCAGTTTGCCTGGAGTCCATGGCAATTCCACGAAGAAATATGCTCTCCAGGCCTAGCTCGGAGGAGACGCGGGGGCTCTACTCAAACAGAAGACACTCACGGAAATGGCTTGTAAAATGGGGCAAGTCCGGGTTTTAGCCGGGGCTGGCTGTGGACCATTGTGCCTCCAGCTTTACCAGAGGAGCGCCCGGACTGAGTAGAACCTGCAGAAGAGCTCCGAATGGGCGCTGAAGCAACCGTGTTCGTTGGCCTGGATGGGCCAGGAGCAGAGGGTGTCTTTCTAACCATTGAGGCTTAAGACGTCCCAGGCAGAGCCGGGCACGCCAGGACCAAGTCCTTAACCTAGCAGAATTAGAGTCGATTCCGGGCCTGAACGGCCAGGATTTCTTCCTCAACGAGATATGCACCACATTGCTTCGAAGAAGCAGAGTGCGGCTCTCCGCAATTGACACACTTGACCACACACGATTTCGACTTATCCTGTGTGGCCTTGGACCAATTTACACAAACTTTGGGTGACCCTGACCTTGCAATTCAACATGAGCGTTTCGTATGGCCAAAGCGGTGACATTAATAGCACCTCCGCGGCAGTGGCACGAATGCCTTCACGCAGTAGCGGTACCAAACGGCACGCAGCGACTCATGGAGCTTGTCACAGTCCAAACGTGACGAAGAGTGTAGGTGTGGGTCTCGAGGCCCTCCCTGTTTTCTCATCACACGTTCGACCTTGACAGCCCCATGGTCGGCCAGCTCTAAGTTGATGCCCTCTATGAAGTAGTGAACGAGTTCCCTCGAATAAACTACTCCTTTCACAAAGTTCAGTGCAGCGTTACACTCACCAGGGTGCTATCAAGTGTCCGAAGAGCATTTATCTTGGCCGCCCCGGAGGGCTCCGCCGTATTCGCCAGAAGGCTCTCGCCTGAGAAACGGGTCATCTTCGGCTCTCTGCCAATTACACTAGCTAAATCTCTCTTCTGATGGGTCATGTTGCCCTTGGCAACATGCTGCCATCAGCAACTTGCTGCCATCAGCGGAGCGAATAACTAAAAAGCGTTTGAAGCCAGCGGGCTTAAAAAAACCAGGTAACCTCTGAATGAGGGGCCCTGATGTCATTGATGCCCCGCCCTGCGCCCTTTTGGTCTTAGTCAGTTGCTCCGCTTCTGGGGGAAGGGCAGAGGGACCGGATGGGCCGATCTTGGCTTGGTCGCTTACCTAAGCAGTAGACCCATTCATCCCCGCAGGCCCCGTGGATGGAGAGGAGCCCTGAGTCTTTTTAGTCTGTTTTTGTTTTTTCTTTTTAGGAGAGGAGGGCGGGGAATGAACCCGCTTCTCTCCTCCGCCGGCAGGAGCCCCCAGGCCAGATGGACCAGTCTAAGCCAGGTCCTTCAACGAGATGGAAAGGTCCTGGCAGTCGCAGGGGCAGCGGTCGATGAGATCCCTTCCCTCCTTGTACTGCCTTGGAAATCCTAGCCGTTTGAGGAGGACCTTGCATAGGGACGGACTCGAGTTCGGTGCTTGGCGCCGAGCCCGGATTCGCTCCCATGGAAAGCCCTACCGTCTGAGGCTCGGTTGCTTCAAGGTCCATTTCCTCAGGACATCACAGTTCCTATTGGCAGCAGCGTCGTTAGTAATGTCTGGGGAAGAACAGGCATTGACACCCGCTAGGTTGGCTGAGAAGAAGCTTGGCATCTGCCCTGTGAAAATAGAGGGCGACGAGAGTATGTTGTGGGAGAGTTTGTTGGGAAGGTGAGGAAGTAGGGAAGAAGTACAGGCTGTCCGAAAGAATGGGAAGAGGCTAACCTGGGGCCGGATGGGGCGCTGAGTCCCGTCTGCACAGCGGCCAGAATGGCAAATCGCCGCGCCCCTAACGGGGGCGAATTAGAGATTTAATGTGTATTTTTATTGATATACAAATAATAATTTCTGTCCCCGTTACTTTGTAACAAATAGGAATTTTATATAGACAAACGACCCGGTCGGGTCATGTGTGCTCATTCCTGTGCATTTGTATTACACAAGCCACGGTAAAAGAGACCCGTGCTACATAAACAGAAATGCACTACACCTAACCAAATCTATCCTAGGTAAATCTAGACTTTTGAGGGAAACAGCATTTACAGATTTAAAATACAAGTGACTGCCTTCGAATAATCAAGAGGGAATATTATTTCTGGGATGGAGTACAAAACGAAAGCCATAAAATTAAATTTAGTACATTCGGAAAGAGTGCAAAAATGCGATTAAGATGATATACTTGAGAGCTGAATCATGTGGAGAAAGCCTACCAAAAATGAATTTGATTCGAATTAATTGAAAAAAATATTAGGCCTACAGCCAAATATAGGGTTTCTTAGATGTTGAAAAAACAAGGTATATATAAAATGTATAAGAAATCTGTAGGGGAATCGACACTATCCCTTCTCTCCCAGTTGAGACCAGGGACGTTGACCGCAAATCATCCGGGCCAGGCACCTTGGGTCAATCTCGTAACCACAGTCCCTCGCCGCTCGTCCCTATGAAAAGCAGAACGGTTTAAACTGCAAGATCTGCCCTATGAGTGTATATTCAATTTTACCTCAAGTACGAAATTGGAGACGCGTTTCTCTCAAGCTCGAAGAGCCAGCTGGACCAGAGGTAAGACTTGCTGAGAAAAACAGTTGGAGTAAGAACCATCCTGCGCCAGTCCACAAGCCAACCCCCTCCTACCCCTACCGCAGTGGGGTGACGAGGTATAAACATCAAACACTTGGAAAACAGGGTAGAATCCGTGAATCAACCAGGCTACGGAGGCCCCTGCAAGAGAGGCCGGGCTACCAAAGGGGACTAAGAAGCAGCTCATCCTCGAGCTAGTCCCTGGTTATCAAAACGAACTTTAAGTTTACTTGTTCAAGTTCAACTTATTCTCGTCAGAGAAACCTCCTCACTATCCTCGCCCTTGAATAAGACCCCGCCCCCTTGATTACAGTCCTCGCCCTTCAAGAAGACCCTCCTCCCGAGTACACTCGTTACCCTTGACGAATTCCGAAACGAAGAAGAAGAAGCTCCTCCTCGAGCTCGTTACCCGGTGGTCAGACCGAACTCTAAGTTAACTTGATTTAAGAACCAAGTTCAACTTACTCTCGTCAGAGAGACCCCTCCTATCCTGATGCATCCTAAAGCACAGAGATAGTCCTCGCCCTTGAAGAAGACCCCTCCCCCGAGTACTCTCCTCGCCCTTGAAGAACCTTCTCCCCCCTATCCTGGTGTAGCAAAAAGCACCGTGATAGTTTTTGCCCTTGAGGAATTCCGAAACGAAGAAGAAGAAGCTCCTCCTTGAGACTGTAACCCGGTGGTTAGACCGAACTCTAAGTTAACTTGGTTTAAGAACCAAGTTCAACTTACTCTCATCAGAGAGACCCCGCCTATGATGGTGCATCCTTAAGCACCGTGATAGTTCTTGCAGTTGGAGAAGACCCCCCCACCCGAATACCGTGTGGACCCCCATCTTCCACACTCGCCAAAGGTCTCCTGGTGACTGTCAAGTTATCCCGTCCGCCGCCAACCATTTAGTCGAAGCATGCGTCAAAGAAACCACCGGATTCCTGAGGTGTCTGGGGCTCATTGAGTTCTAGGTCAGACTCAAACCCGCCGCCAGAGCAACCAAGGTATTTAAACTCCAGTAGAGACAATTAGCCTATTTTTTTATATTGAAGTAAGTAGCGAGTTAATCAAAATTATAATGTCAAGTTATAAAGCCTTCCTTAAGAATTATTGAAGGCCGTATTGTGCCTTTAAACTTGTAATATTTCTGTGGTTTAGGTTTATTTTTGTTTTTTTGTTTTAATTAAAGTTTTAGTTTATTTTAACAATTTTGTTTATTCTAACCTCGAATCGCTACTTATGGTACAAGGAACCTTTAAAGTTTAAAGAAGTTAAGTCCTAAGATAATAATAATCAAATCATATATAGCACTCTTAGAGAGGTATAACGTTAATCAAGGAGTAGTAGGTAAACAAGCCATACGTACGAACATCTTTCCATCACTAGGTCCTTCCTATACGAGCGCCCTAAATGTTTGGTGTCAAGGTGTGGGGTGCTTCCTATTCCACGACAAAATCCTATTTTTCTTTTGTTTTTTTTATTAATCTAACTAATTCACCTTTGTCTAAGCTCGAATTAGAGATTCGATGTGTATTTTCATTGATATACAAATAATAATTACTCTCCCCGTCACTTTGTAACAAATACGAGTAGGAATGTTATATGGACAACGACCCGGTCCGGTCATGTGTGCTCTTTCCTGCCCATTAAACCAACCTAGCGACATCAATACTATTGAAGGATCCAGAATTTGGGAATGAGAATCCAGAAAACACCGGAGTGTCTTCGATTCATCAACACAAAATCTTATTTTTTGCGGCCTCAAAATGAAAACCACAAAATTAATTTTAGTACCATCGGAAAGAATGCAAAAATGCGCTTAAGACGATAGCCTTGAGAGCTGAATCCTGGTAGAAGAAGCCCCACCAAAAAAGAATTTGCTTAGAATGAATTGAAAAAATTAGGCCTGCAGCCAAATATAGTTTTACTTCGTTTGTGAAAATCAGGATATAAAGAAAAAATAGATGAAATCCGATATTTTTTCTTGCTTACTCTACCTAATTTCCTCGTTCTAAGCCTCGAATTAGGGTTTCGTTGTGCACTTTTATTTACATACAAATAATAATTACTTCATTTTAGAAGAAATACGAATTTTATAGGGACAAACGACGTGGCCGAGCCATCTGTGCTCATCCCCGCACATTTGTATTAAATAACTTAGCAAGGTTATTTAATATTAAAAATAAATTAATGACATTGCTATATTATTTGATTTGGGTTGGGGTGGATGGGTACGATGAGTTAGTCAAGATCGGTTTAGAGTAAATAGGTTGAATTTTGAACGAATGACGTCATAATTTCTGGTTAGATATACGTCTATTTTAACGAAAAATAATCATCTTAACGTAGCTCAAGCTATTTTCTTGGGGTTTTCGGTTACGCGGAGATAGATTTAATTAGTTAGAATAAGGGAATATTCTCTGTTGCAGAATTAAAGCTCTTTGTGTTTATTTCGTTGTTTTTTTTGCCCATCAAACAATGGATATTACTTTTTTTTAAATCAAATAACTTATTAGGACATTATTCTAATGCAGCTCAAGGTATTTTTAGGGGGTTTCAAACTACATGAAACCATATTTATACAGAAAACATAACGAAACCTAACCTAACTCAAAAAGACCTACAAATCTAACCTAACCTTGTGGTGATCGGATTATGTAATAGGTGGGCTACTGGCACCAAATTACAGGAAGCTTCACAAAATGGGACCGCGGTCTTCTCATTAAATCCTAACGCGCGGGAAATACAAAGAGAGCGAAAGCGAGAAAAGGATCAAAGGTCAAGATATCTAAGTTAACAAGAGGAAACGAATAATTCGCGTCTCGGGATAGAACTATCAGAAGACGGGAATCTACAAAGCAGCTGGGCAAATTCAGCCTTTGACCCAAGGAAATTGTAACAGGGATGTGTGACAAGCAATAGAGATAAAACCTTTGGGCTTGTAACTAAATCAGACACACACACACATAGTTCTTAGGTAGCTCCACCATAGGAGTAGAAACTTGGGGGATCGTAGATGGAGACTAAGTCACGACCCCTAAAAGATAAAACGGTATATATAGGCGAGCAATGGGAAGATTAAACATTATAATTGTTTTATTAATTCATTGTCATTAAGAATTCCCATCTTAGCGTGAGGAACCCCCTTTAATTCACCTAAGTCTTGTCGCTCTACATAGAATTCAATACTTCGAGTTGAATAAGAAAACCTGCCTCGCAAAGTAACTTTTGACGTGCCGCTTGTCTCTTTGATAGGCCCTTATTAGAATAAAAGCATATTTTGCTACTTCCTTTCTCAAAGTCCTTCTTTACCTCGATTACCCGTAGACCTTCGGTAACTCTATCCATCAATAAGAATACCCTTGAAGAATCATCTTTGGAGTCAGATAATTTGCCATTCTTGTAAACTCATAACCAACCGGCCGTAAACTGGTGAAATTGGTAATTCACCGCTATAAACTGGTTACCACACAGTAATTTGGTAATATATACTCCTTTAACCTAACCAAACCTAACCATTGACGTTTCTAAGCTCCCCAAAATATCCCAACCTAACCTAAAAAAATGAATGTGCAACGTTTTTATGACGAAGATAACCTAACCTAATCTTCCCACGGTCTGTATTATTTATTCTTTCTTTTTGTTTGCGTATTTGGTGGGGGGTGTTCCCCCGCAATACTTCCCAGAACCCTGCAAAAGCTTCCTACGAGCTCTAGTGAGGGAGGAACACTTCTAAGAATTTGGTCACTCCTCCCAGAATCGGAATTAAGAGCGAAAACCTCCGCGGAAATCCGTTAATAGCAAGAAAACTGGAAAATATTACCTGATAAAATGCTGCGTACCTTGAATTTTTTAGGTTGTTGTTTTTGGAGGTGCTTAACCCCAACCCCCAACTTCCCCTCTGCGCCCCCCTTCCTATAATTGTGCAGCTTCAAGAAACCCCTCTATTAAGCGTAGAAAAAAACTTGGGGGAAATTCCCTACAATGACCAGCGGCATTTTGTGAGAAGATAATAAATGGTTATCGCATTGATGGTTTCCCATCGTTTAAATTACTTTGAATGGCTAAATGAGGCTTCTGCCACTAGATGGCGCCACCCAGCGCCAAATCCGATGGCAGCTTTGAAATCTCTCGGGTTAATGACCATTTATTTGTCTTATGGTCATAGAGGTCATTTCATGGCTCTAAATGGGTACAATTGAAATTTACTCATTTTGGAAAACAAGCGACGCCCTAGTCCAGGCTCCTCGTTGCAAGTAAATACAAGGCCTAGAGAATTAAGTTTATGCGCCAAAATAAAAGGAAAATGCCCATAACAGATTAATGCGCTATTCTAGCAATGGGAGACACTTCTAAAAATTAGGGCGTACATACCAGTCAGAAATAATATCGATAACCCGGTGGAAAACGTTTGAATGGTAAGAAAATTAGAAAAGAATGGGGAAAAAATAGCCTTCAATTTAGTTTTCTGCTATTTTCTCCATTTCTAGCGGCTATTTCGAAACCAGGCGTGGCGGCGAGGGCATATAAACTATGATCAAAAACTGCCTTCAATTTGAAAAGAAGCACAAACATAAACGAGAAACAAAAGTAACCCCCCCCTCCCTCCCAAAGCAAAGAACTGTCTCAGAGCACAGAGCACAGCTGCCACCTAGGCTAAGTTAAACCATGTATTAGAAACAAACTCACCTTCAGTGTGCGTTCAGCGTTCCCGCTCGACAGTCAACGTTTTGCCGGGTTCCGCAAAGAATTCCTCAGTGATTAAAAACATACCTTCAGTTTACCCATATACTTCCCGCCTATCTCCCTCTCCGCGCCCAGGTCCTTCCGCATACCCTCGGCGTAAGTGGCAGGTGTAGTCTGTGTATCTCCCGTACCCGGTGTTTTTTAAACAAGAAGCCTACTCTCCCCATCCCCCAGGTTTCGAGGTGGGCTTTTAGCTTGAACAATCCTCCCATAGTGATCAAGTTCCCTTCCTTTTTCGCCATGTAGGGGCCGTGTAGGGGTACGAGGTCGATCCGACCACAAATAACCCGCACAACCAAGGTTATATGTGCAGATCGGGTCGGTCAAGCGAATTCACCCAGCGATACACTTTGAACCGCACATCAGAGCGCGTACAACTACGCGTACTGTACCAAAGGGGGAACCATTGAGACTGGGGGCAACAAGACCAGCGGTTTCACCAGGAGCACCAAGTGGCCGCCATCACTGACCCAAAACTTTGCGAGAAACTAATTAAAGGCACTATTTGGTTCAACCACCAGCTGTTTAAGAACCCCGGATGTTACATTTCACGGAAGCGGTACTTGAACGAAAGGGTCTCAGAGATAAAGGGTATCCAAGTACTAAAAGGGCATTACCATATGTTCCTTGCGAGGTACTACGCGTATGGCAGGTCGAGACAGTTGAGCGGCCCCTGCGGCAGACAACCAGCAAGGTAATCTGGGTCAAGGAAATGGGAACACTTCCTGGCCCATTTCCTGTCTGCCTGCTTTCGATACAACCTACTAGACGGCGTGATTAGGACGTGGCGTTCCTGCTTAGTGACCGAGTCTATTTGATCGCCTTTGCCGTACCAAGGATCGACGCCCGCGCCTTTAACCTTGGAGAAATGCAAGAACGGGAATCGACTGAGCGGGAAGTTTCAAGGAACAACCTAAGATCTTTAAGCCTGTTCCAGTGCTGGTTTTTGCGAACTTCAACCCGAACTAAAATCGTCCATCTGAATACCGATGGGACGTGCTGTACGCCACTGACCTGGCCGTGAAGACCGATTGACGACCTGGAATAACAGCAGGCTCTCCTCATGTCGAAGCGTTCGCGACTAGAGCCAGAACCTTCCACACAAACAAAGTAGTTAAATGCGCGTATATACGTCCGGGCAGGGACAAAAAACAAACAGACCCCAGTTTCCAAATGTTAGCTGCAGAAAGGCAGGAATAGAAATCTTATCTGCAGCTATTTGAACATATATATATATATATATATATATATATATATATATATATATATATATATATATATATATATAGGCTCAAATAGCGAACCTATATATAGAAAACCCAGCATAGATAAGCCGCACTCCGACTCAACAACTAATAGTTACTTTTCTTTCCAGATGTAACCTGCAGCACCCAAAAGATCAAGAAGCAGATATATTTATCAGTAAGCGAAATTAAGTACAAATGCTTTGCAGTTTGTAGCCCTATGCATACGTGCTAACCGCGTACACGTGTTGCAGAAGATGGGTGTTCAAAACGTGCTAAAGGTTTTCTGGTGAATGTTCCTTTTGTTGTTGTTTTTCTTGGGAGAGGGGGGCTACTAAATCCAAAGTTTATTCATTCGTGACCATCATTAGAAAGCAAAGACATTGGTGTAATGATTAAAAAAAAGTAACAACATTAAACAGGTGCCACTAAGCCAGGCCGAGGATGCGCAACCTATGTAAACAACGGCGGGAACTAGGAACTAGGCGCATAAAGGTAGAAGGAAACGACCTATAACAGGCTGAAACTAAAAGCTAGAGGCGCACATCTAGGGACAGAAGTTACAAATAGTAAACGGTGGACATGAGGAAGGGATTGGGGAAAAAATCATAAATAAACGATCAGGTTCAGGTTGTTGTGTCATCCATTGTATCGGGACATGGCATTTATTTTCTGTGGAGAGGAGTGTAATTAATTAGCCTTATTCATTTCTCTTCTTCCACACACACAGCAAAAATTTCTTTGTTGCTCTTACTATTCCTATTCTATTGTCATCTATATCTTTTTTCCTCCCTCAATCCATAATCCTCCCTTCTCTCCACCTCCTCCCACTTTTCTCTTCACAGCTCTATCACCATTTTTTCTTTCAATTTCTCCCTCTCGAGACTGTGTCCCACACAATTCACAATCAAGTGTTCAATAGATCCTCTCTGCCCCAATAGACACCATTCGCATCTGTCCTCTCCTGCATTCCATCTGTATGTCCTCCCTTTGACCTACAAGGATCCAGTCCGTGCCCTGAATAGTAGCTGGCTTGCAAACCTTCCATCATACATATTGTCAATTCCAGGCTCTCTTTTGCCTCTGTATACGTTCAAACTTCTCTTGAACCTTTCTCATGAATATAATATTTTTGGTCTAAGCTTTCCTTTTGCTCTGTCCTATATAGATTGCTGCTAATTCATAGTTCGTATCGACTCTGATTACACCTTTGCGCCACTCATTCATATCATAGAAGCATACACATAGCCTACTTAGGTATCTATTCCCATCCCTTGCAGTATCAACTTATAGTTTCTTTTATCCTTGCCACCTTCTCTTTATACTAACTCCAGCCCATTTCTCCTCTCAGTGATTCTACTGCTAGAAGGGATTGGGTCCTAGTGATATTATTGCCACTTTGTTTTGGGTCTTTTCCATTCTCTCCAACTTTGCCTTTCTCACAGAGCGAAGAAATTCTTCTAGAAATTGCAAAATAAATAATTAGCGTAGTTATCAATAATAAATCAAAAGAAAACGAAATTCTGCTAAAGAAAGTTTCAACCGTTTAGGGGTGACATAGGTAGCATGAAAAACACATAGGAAAATACATAGACAGATAAATAAAAACAATACGATTAAATACCAAAGCCAAATAATTAGACATTTTTATTTAATTTTCTTTAAAATAGAATTCAACGCCCTCTGTCCCCCGTCATTTGGAAACGATAGATAGAGATTTCCAATTTTGGAAAAAGAAGACCCGAGAGAGTTCGTTAATTTTCCTCTTTTCACTTCTATTTGATGTGATTTTGTGTCGCTCCTCCAGCTTTCAGTTTTAGCGGAGGCATTGTCCCAGTTTCACCCTCCCCTCTTCCATATATGTATAAATATAAAGTTGTATTAATATATAAAATTGATTATTCTAATTTTCCTTTCCTGCTTAATGTTATTTGTCTTGTTCCTCAATTATTCTTTTTTTTCCATTCTAAATCACTTTTCGTTCATTATTTCATATTTAGACCAGCCAAAATTGGCTAAAAAAACTATATTTTTCAACCCTTTTTCCTTAAACAAATTGTTTAAAATCTTTCAAAATTTATTCATTTTCGAATGAACTGAAATCCCGTATGAGATAAACATTGAAAAAGCTCACTTCTGTTTTATATAGGCAAAAAGGCCGTGTCATTTTACTTTTCCTTTTATTATTCAATATTTGAGGTACTTTACTTTTGGTCTTTGTCTCCCAACTGTGATACCGAGTTTATATAAGTAATCGCGTGGTTGTGTTTTCTCGGTTGTCGAGAAGCTTTATTCCGGTCGACCGCATCATTTTCACGAGCTCCTGACCTCCTGAAAAATTGTTCATCTCTCAATTCAATTTTTTGATCATTCTCCTAAATAGAGATGGAAGGATTAGATGCGATAGAAAGGATGTAGGAGGAGGATCAAGAATATGACAGAGTAATAGAGGAGTTTAGACGTCAAGTTTGCGAAGGAAGGATTGAATTTTATCGAACGACGACTCGGGTTTCAAGAAGGCCAAAACTTAGAACCATAACAGAACAATATGTTAAGGAAGAGAATAAGAAGAGAATTACGAAAATGAATAGAATTAAGAACATCTGCTCATCTCGTTTTTGCGGTTTACGAAAGAAAGAGAAAAATGAATGAAGAAAAGGCATGAAAATATAAGAAAGTAATAATAGATAAGTGTCATAAACTCGTAGAATATACGGAGTGAAAGTTGGACCAATAAATAAATAAAGTAATAATGAGAGTATAATTTTTTCCTCTAAACCTTTAAACTGAGATCATATTTATTTATAAAATAATTCGAGAGCTTCTCACTTTATAAATCCTTACAAAATAAATTCTTATAATTATGTTAAATGAAAATAGGTCTTTTAAACATTCTCCATTTGTCTATAACAAAAGAAAATATAAAAACATTTTCACCTTTAATTTCCCGAAGGGTGAATATGTCTTCACTTTTTAAGGAAACCATCACCTGTTACCTCATCCACCCATCGGATGATGGGTGGTGTTACGATGCCCCAAATAGGAATGAAATCCCGAGGGGCGGGAGGTTCTCCCGACCCAAGTGCCCCAGGAGAACCTGGTGCTCCTGACTCTTTCGGGTCGTCCTTTTTACCTCTTTTCAACCGCCCACTTTATTTCCTGCTCCTGAAAAGACCCAATAAAAGAGGAAAGATGGCCTTACATGTTCTGAAATAAAATGGGCTTGCCATCCATTCTCATTTCGATATTTGGTATTAATTTTAAGGAGATTGCCTGACATTAAAACGAAAAGTGTTGAAATGATTGATATGACTGCCCCCTATCCCCTTGGCCCCACTAAAGGCCCAAGCCGATTCCTTTTATTCTCTTCTCAACTATTTTGTCGAATCAGAGGAGGCATCTTAAAAGTGTCAAATTAGTCGACTATTATGATAGTGAAGAGCCCGCAAGAGACCAAAATAAATTATACCCACTACCCTCTTCCCCACCCCCAATCTCTAAAACCCCTTGAACCGTCAATGGGTAGTGAAACGAAAGAGGAGACCAATCCTTTATTCCATTCATATTTATCCATTTTTAGTCGCGTGCGACTCTGCATCTGACTATGTATGGCGGTCTGTCGGTCCCCATTTTTCTTTTTTTGTTTTGGTTATGTAACTATTCAACAGATTCTAATTATATTTGACACCCTTATGTTGTTTGAAATTCCCTTTAGAATCATTACATACACAGCTTAGACCACCTCACCTACACCACTACCTAGTCCCATACAACCTACACCACTACAGCCTAGCGCACCACAACCACCTAAACCTCCACCACCACATACACCAGCTTCCCTACTACAGACTACATTTAGACCGCTTACACCAACGCCACCTGTATTATCAGCACCGACACCACTACCACCTACAACACCATCCCCTACACACTACTAGCATCTATACCACTACCACATACACCAACACTTACAGCAGTACCACTTATAACAGCACTAACTACAACACCACCCCCTAAAACACAACGACCTACACCACTTGCAAAACATACACCATCTAGGCCTACATCACCTATACCTAACAAACACCAGATAAACCACCTACAACTACAACACTATCACCTACACCACCAATACCTACAACAATAACACCTACACCACCAATACTTACACTACCAATAACTAAATTACCTACATCGCATCCATCTACACCACTATCATCTCCTACACCACACCATCACCACCTACACCTCAATCCTTACATCATCAACAACTACAAGACAACACTTACACCACCACCACCTATATTACTGCTAACAAAACCACCAACACCTAAACTATCACGATGTAAACCACCTACACCTACAGCACGATCAACTACACCCTTACCTAAATAACATACAGCACTACTACCTACTCCACTACCTAAATAATCTACAGCACAGCTACCTGCACGACCACCACTTACTCTACCGACACCAACACTACGACTTACTCCTAAATCACGTCCAGTATAACTACCTACACATCACCACCTAAACCAACTACAACATTATCACAACCACCGCTACCTACACTAACACTACCTACCTCACCACCAACTATAAAACCACCACCTGCACCACTTACGACTACATCACCCACACAACTAGAATATACGTTTCGTAAAACAGCACCCCCTTTCTAACTACGACCTTAATCAACACCACCTACAGATACCACCCTCACCAAGAACAGTACCCGCACAAACACCAACACCTTCATCAGCACCGACACCTAGAATACCAATATCTAAAACACAAAGAACTACACTGACACAACATACACAACAACCACCTAAACCACCTACAGCACTATCAACTACACTACCAGTATCTACACCACCACCACCTACACACAAAGCACCTACCCCACCACTAACTACAACAAAACACATAAAAAACATCATCTGCGCCTACATCATCTACACCACAACCCTCTATACAACCACCACCTAAACCACTTACACCTCCATCACTATCACCACAGCGACACCACCTACACAATTACTCCATAGAAGACCAACACTTATACCACCACCTACACCACCAATACTTACCCCACCACTACTCACACCAACACTACCTGCACCACCTACAGCACCTACGCCTACATGACCTACAGTAACACAAGATACACCATCACTACCTAAAACACCTACACCACCACCTACACCACTAGCTACAGCACCCCTACCTATCCCAACACCATCTACGCCGCTGCTACCTATTCCATCCCTACCTCCACGACCTACTCCCTTAACCTACAATGCGGCCACCTACACCACCACCAATTCAAACACCACTAGCCTCAACACAAATTCGTTCAACAGCACCAGTAACGACTACGCCTATACCACCTGCACCACCAACCAAACCACAACCTAAACCACCTACAGCAATATCATCACCAACACTACCACATACACCACCATCAGCTACACCATCACTATCTACGACACAAACACCTACAACAACACCAACTACATCACAACTACCTACCACACAACCGCCTACAACACAAACACCTACAACAACATCACCTACACACAATACACCACCACCATATATGCCTAAATTACGTACACCACCACCTACACTACCTAAAACACCATTCTTTACCCCATTACAAGGTTTACCAATATCAGCCTCCCCACCACCATCTCGACCACCATCACCGGCACCTCCTGTAACTACCACACCACCACCTACACCAGGACCACCAAATACAGCAGCATCAACACCTAGCCACCACCACCTACAAAACCACTACCTTAAACACCTACACCACAACCACCTACACAACAACTACCTTCTCAAACACCAACTACACCACCACTACATACAACACCACCACAACCACCTACAACACCATCACCACCTACACAACCACCAACTTAACGATCTACATTACTATAACCTACAGCACCGCGCAAATCACCTACGCCACATACCCCAACACCACCTAGATCATCACCACCTACACCTACATAATTACTTGAAAAATACTAGCATAAACAACCTTTTTTTTACTGATTCTAATAGCCAAAGTATCTATACATATGCCTTCATTTTTTTTCATTTATAAAATATTTTCAATTTTGATACCCCAGAGGTCAAATCTTAACCTCAAACTTTAGCAAATGTATGATTTTTTATTTTTTAACCTACAGTTCTAAAACCTTCATATTTGGATTCCTTGTTTTTTTTCTGATTCTAAGTCTATATATATATAATTATGACCATTATTACCCTAGTTTATAGTTGCCAAATGTTAGTGACCCCAAAATACCTGAGGTGATATCTGCTGACCTGTTGGTTGAATTAAGTTTAAAATTTCAGAAATGGGTTTAGGGCCCCAAAACTTCCTATAAACCAAATTCCAGCAAAATCTGAGGGATGAGGGAGTTAATTTCCAATTTTTCTGGTTGTTCTCACAGAGAATGAATTTCCTTACCATATTCTTTTGCAACATCATTCATTCATTTTCCTGTCCATTCTTTGTTATGCTTTTTGTAACTCAATAGTTTATCTTGCGTTTTTTTGGTTATGCATGGGAACTAAAGTTATTGCTATAAAGCACTAAATTTAACATATTACAAAATTAACAAAACAAACAATTTTCAGATACTATCTGATGCAAAACTATACTTTGTTCTACATTAATAGTTTAAGAATGAGTTTTAGATTTATTATAACTGGGATTTTAAAGTTGATTACCTCATATTTACTTTTTTGAAAAATTAATGGCACCCCGTCTCTAGAACCACTTGAACTAATAGGTACTATTTATCTTTTCTCATTCCTGTCAGTAACCATTCATTAATTTTAATATGGAATGACTATATCATTCTCATCCCAACCATCACCCTACAAGAAAACTCTCTTCACCCATCCTCAAAATTAATTATAAACCCAGTCCTAGCAATAGCTAGGACTGGGCCCTTCTTTCTCCAATTCACAACTTATTATAACACATCCACACTCACCTTCTACTCCCACCGAACAAGACTAACTATGCCACCACTCAGAGAAATGACCACACATGTCAGAGAGAGCACTTATATTAACATCTAAGCTCCACTCACTCAACTATCCTCCCAAAATGCAGGCATATTAATTAATGAGGCAATGGATTCAATTTTTGATGAGATTGAAGCAACTTTGCTTTTATTCGTTATAGGATTTCTTCAGAGGTTACAAAAATGGAAGAAATGAAAAGGAAGTTATTGAATATCCCCTTAATTTTCATCTAGAGGATAAAAATGTAAGCATGTCAATATTTTATTATATATATTAGCATTCAACATCATTATTTAGTGTATATTTAAGTGAATATGCTTTTACCTATCTAATGATTAACTCATAGTTACAGAAAGTAAATTGCCTATTCTTTTATATTAGAATATTTATAAAGCAAGACACATCAGAGAAATAAAGGAAGAATTGTCTGATTTACATCATGGAAATGAAGTAAGATTGGTCACAGGTCAAGAATGAGCAGTTGTTGATGGTTCTAATGAATTGCAGTCAAAAGAATGCCCTGTCAAAGAGGCAGCTACAATGATTTGCTTGTTATAATATTTACCAATGTTCCCATGAGAGCTTATCTCTCTACAACCTATTATTAGTTGAAGAAAAAGAAGTTTTGAGGGTTAAATATTATTAGTCCTTTGTTGGGTGCCATTTCATGAGAATTTTTATTTTTGTTCAGATGCATAGCTGAGTGGTCTAACTGAGATCAAAGCAGTGCTCACTCCTCAGTGTGCTTGGCTTGATCATTACACCTACATGGATATTTTGTAATAAGGAAAAACTTTTCCCTGTTTCATCATTCTTTCACATTCCTGAGAGATATATTAAATATTTGCCACATGTTTAACTCTGTTTCTTGTTTTTCAATTGAATTCCCAATTAATTTCTCTCTCAATAGGATTTCCAATTAACCTGGGGAAGCAAGTCTTAAAATCCTCTTTACTTGTAAGAATTTTCTCCTAATGAGTGTTGAGTGGTCTAAGTCGTTGCTTTAACTAAGATCAAACCAGTGCTTGCTGCCTCAGTGTATTTGGCTTGATCCTCATCCCTGCACAATTTATTTTGTATATTAGGAAAGAACATTTTTCAGTAGAAAAATGATTTTATTTATTTTTTTTCTTTGCAATATGACACTGAATGAGAGGACATATGTAGCTGGGGTCATCTCATAGATTCTTCTAAAGTTTGACCCCTTGATGAGTGTGAGGGAATCCCCACGTGGTATATCTTTAACAGAAAGGAACTCCCATGTGCAGCAGAAGGCCCGGCTAGGCCTAAAGTGGTAAGCCTCCCCCCTCCTTCCACAAGCGGTAGCCTCCAATCGAGTTTCCCACGATTCACCTTTATGCGGGCTAAAATAGCTCTGCCAGAAGATTTGAGGCCCTTCGAGAGTAGAGCTGTTTCCCACTAAATCCCCAACTCCGGGGAGAGCATCTGACATAAATAACGCTCGACTCCCCGGAAGAGACACAGAGTTGAGAAGTCTCGCCAGAAACCAGAAGATTTCCCCATGGTTCCAAGTCAAGTGCTAGCAACAAAGCAAAGTGACAGATGGACTATTTTTGTGTATTTGGAATTAGCCCCAGCCAGGAGGTAATTCCACTGAAAGATCGCCCCGAGTGATTTTCCCGACTTCTTTCATCAACTCCTGTCGAAGCCCAACTCATTTCGGGTAGCCGAAATACTCTCCCCTGGACCGGAAGTTAACCCCCCCCCCTTGCTTTTGGAGAACCCATCATCACTCCATCCTCCCGCTCTGAAGTCCGAGCGGTCTCACTTCACGTACAAAAGACATCCGTAAACCAATCCCCCTCCCCCCTTCAGTAACCCAATTGAGTTCATCTTCCCCCCTTCGTGTATTGATGTGAGTTTTGCCCGTTAATTCTCTGAGGTAATTTTACCCTTCAATTCTCTTATTATTTTTTTTGTGTGTAAATAAAATTCTATTTTTATACATGTCTCTTTAAATAACCTTGAAATTTGCCATTGTCCATAATTTACCTGACCTCGTTGCACTCTTTCGTTACTCAGCCCGTCTGAACGCGTGGTTTTCCGTCCCTTTTGTCGGTTCGCTTTCAAGGTTTTGGTCCTCTCCCATAGATATAATATGGTATTGATATAATGTAATGTCATACCACGACATATATATATATATATATATATATATATATATATATATATATATATTTATATATATATATGTATATATATATATATATTTATATATATATATATGTATATATATATATATTAATATACATATTATATAAATCTGGTGTCAAGTGTGTTGGGGTTTTTACGAGCCCATTTCATTTTAATTTCGACATTAGAAGTTCCCTTGTTATTCACGTACATACCTTTTATTTTAATTTTTGTATTGTACTGGCTAAAGGCAAGTTCAAGTTATTTGTAAGGCAGTGAAACGTAATCTATTTAGGTTTTGTGTTGTATCCTAGGTAATTAATTTTTTTTGTGTGTCGAATTTTGGAGACTCTCCGGGTTATTAATCCAAAAGAGTTGAGGTCTTTGGTGTCCTTATTCCGGTAGGACCATTTAAATTTTTTTCCCCGCTTAGAAACAGCAGAGGTAGGTAGCTGTATCTTAATTTCTTTTTATGAACAAGGCCTTCACGAATATTCAAGTATTCGTTTCGCGTGGGTAGTGTCCTAGCTCGTTCGCGTGTCAGTGTCCCCTCAGTTAACTACGTAAAAATGTCATTCTTCGAAAAATTCAAGAGTCAGGGTGAAATGTTAGGTCTTTCGGGCAAAGACCTGCTAAATTACGTACAGGAAGAAGAGAGGAACGAACGGGCAGAGCGAAGGAAATTATAGATGGAGAAGAACAAACTGAAGATGGAGATGGAGGAGAACAAACTGAAAACGGAGATGGAGAACAAACTAAAGATGGAGATGGAGAAGAACAAAATGGAGGAGAACAAACTGAAGATGGATATGGAAAAACGTAAACAAATTAGGCAGCATGAGATGGAAATGAGCCGAAATCAAATGGATTCTCAGTCCATCGGTTCCCAGGCTGTAATTCCCCAAACGCCTTCAGTCCACCTTCCCGCTTTCAATGATGGAGAGGACTTTGGGTCATTTTTGGCCCATTTTGAGAGAATCTTTCAGATCAATAGATGGGATCTCGAAAATGATGGCGTCGCTCGCTTACTTCCCCTCCTAAATGCCAAGTTAAGGGTTATCTTCGTATCCCTTCCTCCGGAAGCATCTTTGGACTATTCCACGTTAAAGTCCAAATTGTTAGCCGCTGTTCATATGAATAGCGAATTCTACCGCTCCCGATTCCGCCAGGAAAGGATCCGCCCTGGCCAAACATTTCGACAACACGGGTACATCCCCCAAAGAAAATTTTAGTGTTGGCTGGTTGCGTACAAAATTTCCCAGGTCTACGAGTACCTTCTGGACTTCTTCCTTAGGGATCAGCTTTTAGCTGCCGTGGCTCACGAAATTCGCGCCTAATTAAGGATAAACGTTGCGCCACTTTCGAGGAGTGCTTGGAAGATGCCGATGTTTACGCGGGAAGTCACGATTTATACCCTAAGGATGTTAAAAAGGCCCCACAATCGCCCACCAAAACTAAATTTTATGGCCCTAAGACCCCCCCTAAATTGGTTACAAGATTTACCCTAGAATTCTTAGTCCCTCGAAGCCAAGAAATTTCTATCCATCTGACCACCGAGACGTTAAGCCCCTAGTTTCTTCTCCCCCGGTTGTGCCGTACCAAAAGAACCCGATCGTCTGCTACACCTGCGGAGTTTCCGGCCATTACCGCACGAACTGTCCTCAAAACTCCCGATTCGTAAACTCTCAGTCCCACCAAGTGCACCAAATCTGGGTCACCCCTGATCCTCCTCCGTTGCCTCAGGAGACTCCCGATCCTCAGTCGCCCGCCAAAGACCCAGTCCATCGGGTAAACTTTCTATTTAATGAGAACAACCCTAGGGGATTGAAGTTCGAGAACGGAACTGTGAACGGTCACCGAGTATCCACCCTCGTCCGTGACACCGGGTGCACCTGTATTATAGTGTGTGAGGACTTACTCCCCCCCGTTGGCCCCGACCACAAGGAATTTGTTGTGGTCCACGACTAACTTGTCCGGGCCAGTCGTTTCCCAGTAATTCGTTGCCACATCAAGTGTGACTATATTTCCGGTTGGGCCTAAGTGGTAGCAGCCCCAATCCAGTTCTGCTCCGTTTTATTCGGTTATAACCCCGTAATTCACGACCATCCCGTGGCCCAGCCCGTGATTACCCGTACACAAGCAGCCCTGGAATCCCGTGCACCTGTATCCCTGGAAATCCCTATCGACCCGGAGTTCCAAGCCCTCCGGAGCGATAACTTTTCCCGCTTAGAAAGAGTGCGCAACTCTCCCCCTTCCTTTGGGAGAAAACTAAAGCCCTCGAGCGTGAGTCCACCCGAGGTGACAAACGAGTCTCGTATCTCGTGAAGGACTTATTTAGAGGTTTGAGACCTAATTGGACTTTAAGTCACGAGAAAGAAAATTCAAGCCTGGCGCGAAGGTGCTTGTGCAACTTCCCACTGGAAGTAACAAAATCCGGGCATAGGCCATCTAGGCTCGCAAGCTTGGGAACGAGGCAGCCCCACATACAAAGTTTAGCAGACTACCCAGCCTACCCCAATAAGAGGAAGACTTGCAGATGTAGGGAGCCCACTCTAAGGCCATTTTGAACCTCCGAGACATCATTTCGGTGAGCCTTAGGTCGATCTCGACACCCAAGTACACCAGGGACTTTGTAGGGATTAGGGTCCTCTTCTTCCTATCAATGACCAATGAAAAGTCCTGTATATCTGTAATGAGAAGAAGGAAATCCCCTCTGATCCCCAGCAGGAGGATGTCATCCAAGTAAGTATAAGCCCTGAAGTTACGACGATTGGCCATGGCTGAAAAAATAGGGTGCATGCACCGCTGCATAATCACTGGAGAACCCCTAAAACCCATAGGGAGACGACGGAACCTGTAACTCACCTGGTTACACTTTATACCAAACCATGGTCGGGCGCTAGGGTGAATAGGGATGTGATAGAACCCATGACACAGGTCGATCTTTACTGCTCAGAAATCAGACGAGGTATCCCTCAGAACCTTACCAAGGGAAGAGAGTAACGCTCCGAAATAGTAAGGGGGACATATCATAAACAAGAATGTCCTCCTCAGATTTTTTAGGGACCAGCAAGACACAATAGGCACAGTGGATATTATTGCTGACCTCAAGAACTTCAGCTCTGACAAGGGTCTCCAAGACGTCTTCCACGTCGGGTCCGGTTGTGGCAAAGTGGTGGTAATTACTCGGGTATACTTTCACCCCTTTACCTGTGCGATGTTGGAAGGATCAGAAAGACTATCGCACACCTGCCCAGGGATCAAGTCGCATATTCGCCTTTGTAATGGATCCTGGCGCAACAAGAAGCTGACCTCCATGGCGCCATCACCATCCCCATAGCCTTGTCCTCCACAGACTCGAGCTCAAGTTTCGGATGTTCCTTCTGACTAAGAGGCCCCCTCCGAAGGAGGAGCATCAAGATCCAAGTGCAAATCAGGCTGCATGAAGGTTAGGCTCCTCATGCAAAAGACGTTCTTGAGAAACCTGCTGGGGAGGGCGGGTGATAATAAGGTTAAGGGCCTATACCCTTGCGGCAAATCCAGAGTCGACAACCAGCAGTCTCTACTGCTCTCCTAGGTCGAAGTCATCCAGCTTTTCAAGCCGAGGTAGAACGCAGAGAGCTTATGGCCATCACAGGCACTATCGCCTTTGAGCACTGTTTGGGTGGAGGTTGCGCTCACCATGCAAGTCTTTTTCTCCCTTTCTCTCTGGTCCATGCTTGGTTGGGAGTAGGGAATCTGAAGCTACTCTGGTGCTTTCATTCTTTATAGGACACCTTTATGAGTCCCTGAAGACTCGTACAACCCCTCTAGTTGCTTTACCTCCTGTGAGTGATGGAGGCACATGACCATTTTGCCTAATGGGAAACAATAATATGAAAAGTGTGGGTGGCCTGGTTTTAGCCAAGGCTGGGTGTGAACCATTTGTGCCATCAGATATACTAGGGAAGAGGGGGTAAACTACCTAAATGGTTCTTAATAGGTGGGAAATCGCTTGTGCATGTAGGCCTGTAGGACCTAAGAGTAGAGGGTGTTTTTTTGAAAAATTGACATCACAAGTAGCGATGGGTTTGGCAAGACCAAGTCCTTAAGCTCAAAAAAGAGAGTAGGTTTACATCCTTAATGTCTAGGACCTCTTTGTTAAAAAATACAAGCTACATTGCTTTAAGGAAGCAGGGTGCACATAAACACAATTCACACACTTGGACTACACAATATGGATTTATTATGCAATATATTTGAGCCGATTTCGAGTTCACCCAAGCCAAAGTTAGCACGATCCTACAGAGGGAGCGGCGCCTCAGGAGAACCCATTTGGAGAGGAGAGACCTTCTCTGCCAGCTGGTGTTCCCTGGTCAGCCATGAACTTTCCAATTTCGGAGGATATGGCTGAAGCTGGTTCCTTCAGCCCTTTGGGCCCATCCATAGGAGTAGGTTTGGAAAAGGAAGAACAATATATGTTCTTCTCGCTCCAAGGGGGGGAGGCTTTTGGGATGCATGAGTCCACTGGCACTTAATCAAGTGATCAAGCAAAGAGTGGCACCTTTTGAGCTCTTTTTTGAAAGCTGTCTCAAAAACTATTCACATAAAATAATCTAGGGGGGGGGTCAGGGGAGGACCAGTGGTACAAGGCATTCCCATGGCTACTTGGTTCATCCAAAACTTGACCACAGCCTCCAGCACCTCAATGTAACTGTGTCTGCTTTGACCTTGAGGCCCTGTGGGAAGATGGGAGGAACCATAATGTCTCCCTCACTTATGACTATGTCCCATTTGGACCCAGCTTGGCCTCTTCTCCTTTCTCACACCCTGTCCTCTTAACTTGCTTTCTCACTTTCCATACAACCTTTACTAAAACTTCTTCTGGTCACCCTCTAATTTCACAGGGTGGACACTGACCAACTTTCTCTCACCCAACTATCCTTGAGTGGGGCTGAGGGGGGAAGGTACAACCCCTTCTGCCTGAGTTTTGGTTTGGGTTGGTGTTTTTTTTAACAACCTTCCTCACATACCCTTTCTCTTTCCTTTCATGGTGTATGAATTTTACGCACAGCCCAAGGTGGAGCCGCCATGCTTAAGGGCTTCCAGGCCAGTAGGTGGTAGAAGTGGTCTTAACTGGCGGCACCTGGCTTTGCCTGTCCCGTATTCACCCCAAACAGAGCTTAAGGTGACCCGTTTCTCGGACGGGAGCCTTTTGGCAAATTCCTCTGAGGCAGCAATGATTAGTACCATTCAGACACTCGATGGCACACCAGGGAGTGTGATGCCAGACTCTACTTTGAACTTTGTGAAAGGAGTGGTTTATGCGAGGGAACGCGTGGACTACTTCATAGATGACATCACCTTAGAGCTGGCTAACCATGGAGCAGTCAAGGTCGAACCTTTGATGAGAAAACAGTGAGGGGACTCCAGACTCACACTCTTCGTCACGTTTCCTAGCTTAGCCTCTTCTCCTTCTTTCAGACAGCCTTCATTTCCACCTTACTCCGTCGCTTTTCATACAACCTCTCCCACAACTTTTTCTGGTTAGCCTCTAATTTCCCAGTGTAGATGCTGACCTTCTTCTCAGCCAACCGTCCCAGATCGTTCGTGCCTGGGGGGGAGAGGAAAATGTTCCCTAACCCCTGAACTCCAGATTGCGATAATGTGTTTTTAACAACCAGCTTCATCCCCACCCATACCTTCTTCACATCCTCTTTCCTTCTTACTCCACACTATTCTTTTACGCTGTGTCCAAGGTGGAGCCGCCATGCTGAGGGACCATCAGGCCACCAGGCGGAAGGAGTGGTCCGAAATGGTGGCACCTAGCTCTGCCAGATCCTGTACGCACCCCTTGCAGAGCGGGCCACTGTGAGTGGTGATGAGCGATTGTCTACGGGTGTAGGGGACTCCACCTCACCCCCTTCTCTGGAAGTGCTTTCTAGCACCTCGCTCTTACCAGCCGCAGTCCCCCCTTTTCTTTCCAAGAGGACTTCCAAGAAAGCCAGCCGGCAGCCCATAGCCGAGCACTCCCCATTAAAGCATCTCGGTAGGGCAAACCCCCTTAGGGGGGAGAGGGAAGCCAGGCCCCTTCGGTCTCTTCCCTCAAAAGACCTGCCGGCAAGAATACTTAAACTTGCTGGGGTTAAGGCCTGTGCATCCCCAGACATGACTAGTGACACTGCCAAAGAGACCTGCGATGTCCTGGAGGGGGGGGGAGGGGCAACTGGAGGCCTCCTGAGATAGACATGGTCCTTTAGGCAACCCAGCCTCAGACGGTAGGGTCTTCCATGGGAGGGAATCCGGGCACGACGTCAAGCACCGAACCCGAATCCGCCCCTATGCAAGGTCCTCCTCAAATGGCCTGGGTTCCCAAAGCAGTACAAGGAGGAGAGGGATCTTTTCCAACCAAGGCCCCTGTGACTACCAGGACCTTCTCCATCTCGAAGAAGGACCTGGCTGAGGATGGTCCATCTGGCCTGGGGTTCCTCCTGCCGGCGGAGGGAAGAAGCGGGTTCATTCCCCGCACTCCTCTCCTAAAAAGAAAAAAAATAAGAAAAAGCCTAAAAAGACTCGGGGCTCCTCTCCATCCGCGGGGGCTGCAGGGACGGATGGTTCTGTTAGCACTTCGGTAAGCGACCAAGCCAAGATCGGCACATCCGGCGTCTGACTATGACTAAGACGAAAAGACCGCAGGGCGGAGCCTCGAAAACATCGAGGCGCTTCATTTAGAGGTTACCTGGCGTTTTCGAGCCCACTGGCTTCAAACACTTTCTCGTTTTTTGCTTTACTGATGGCAGCATGCTAGCTAAGGAGCCTTCTGGCGAATGCGGTGAATCCCGCCGAGGCGGCCAAGATAAGTGCTCTTCGGACACTTCATGGCACCCCGGTGAGTGTGACGCCGCACTCTACCATGAACCTTGTGATGGAGTAGTTTATGTGAGGGAACTCGTTGACTACTCCATAGAGGACATCACCTTAGAGCTGGCCGACCATGGGACGGTTAATGTCGAACGTGTGATAAGAAAACAGGGAGGAGCCTCCAGACCTACCCCTACACTCTTCGTTACTTTCGACTGTGACAAGCTCCCTGAGTCGGTGCGTGCTAGTCGGTACCGTTACCGCGTGCAGGCATTTGTGCCACTGCCGTGGCGGTGCTATTTTGTCACCGCTTCGGCCATACGAATCGCTCATCTAGACGTTCAAAGTCGGGGTTACCTGAAGTCTGTGTAAATTGCTCCAAGGCTGCACACGATAGGTCGAAATTGTGTGTGGCCAAGTGTGACAATTGCGGAGAGCCGCACCCAGCTTCTTCGAAGCAATCTGGTGTATATCTCATTGAGAAAGAAATCCTGGCTGTTCATGCCCAGGATTGACTCTTATTCCGCGAGGCAGGACTTGGTACTGGTGCGCTTGGCTCTGCCTGGGACTTCTTATGCTTCAATGGTTAGAAAGACACCCTCTGCTACTGGCCTATCCAGGCCAACGAGTACGGTTGTTTCCGCGGCCATTCGGAGCCCTTCTGCGGGTTCTACTCAACCTGAGCGCTCCCCTGGTAAGGCTGGCGGCAAAAAGTGTTCACACCCAGCCTCGACTAAAACCAGGGCTCCGCCCCCTTCCCCCAGCGTGACCGTTTCCCGTAAGGCTAAACCGTCACGCGCCTTAACCGAGTCGTTAGACTCACAGAAGGCAACACCCCTGAAGTTGGTCGCCAGGCCATCTTCCGTGGTTCCTAAAGCTGTCCCCCGAAAAAAGGACAGCAATAAAGGAGCTTCGGCTCCTTCGCCCACGCCTAGTGGTCGGCTGAGTGGCTCGGAGACGCTGGATCCTCGAAAAAGGGCCCCCAGCCACCGAAGCCGCAACGCGCGCCTAAGGTTGCGAGGCGGACGGAGCAAAAGACATGAATAACCATATACTATAATATAGAAAAGTAATAATAAGTTTTCCACGAGTTTCAAGAGCATGAGAAAGTTAAATAATAATATTTTATGTCAATAAAAGGGTTAATATTAAAGAACAATTCATCACCTAAACTTTGGCTCCATAAGTAATTCTTTTAAATTAGTCTTACGAATTTGTCGATGTGTTTCGAGTCGTTACCAAGAGTGACCCAATCAATAGGATTTCTCACTCCTTACGCAACCAGGAATTCGATCCTTTAGGAACTCGCTCCTCCCTTCACTATTAATTTTGGATTGAGTTTGTGGGGCAGGGGTTAATTTGCATGGATTGCTTTTGTCGTTGCTGTACTCATCCTAAGTTGCCCTTCTAATAGGGTCCCAACCTCAGAGGGTTCAAAGGCTCGCTTTAAATCTTGCCTTTACCGGGTCTCAAGGACATTGCCTTTTATTTTACTTCGATGGCAGATCAGATAAGGTTAAGGAGAATTGTGCGCACTACCGGTCCCAAATATACCAAGCAGTCTATTAGGGCTGTATTTCACACTTCTTTAACATCAAATAACTTTATCTTTTTCTTCACACCCATTTCTTAAAAACTTTCTGTTCGTCCGACCTGCCCTCGTTGGTTTCAGTTTACGCTTTATTTTTTATTCTGGTGTTTTTTATCTCCTCACAGAATTGACGATGGCGAAAATCGCAGAATGTGAGTCGGAGAGTCAAGCTTTGGGGAAGATTTCGCTCTATCAATGGACAGTACTTCGTCGGCCCCAAACTAACGTCTATCCCTCCCCTCCTTTACTTCGCAGAACTCTACCTAAAGTCTAACCCCCCATACGCTGTATCTTCTCATCATTCACTAGGTGTGCGAGTGTCTGTTGAGTCGTGCCTGGTTCCCGATGGTGGTAGCGCGCTTAGGTCGGACCGGAGCCTTGCCAGGGCAACCCATTTGTCACCTAGGAAGGATTTTTGATCTGCCATTGCTGTGATGGTTTTCACCCAGATATTGGGTGGCTTCCCGTGTGATATGTGTGGCTTGTTTCGCGTGTGATGAAGTTCCTGTGCGATGGAAGGGGTCTTACAAAGTTTATGTCGCTCAAAAAATGAAAAATGTTTAAAATAGTTCTTAAAAATCCCATTGAAAATCCAATGAGTTGAAAGCTCAAATTACCTTGGATTTTAAGAAATTCAAATGGATTTGGAATTCACAATTAAGTTCCGGCGATAGACTTGCACAAAGTAGACTTAGTCTTAGGCAAGTTACTCTCTTTAAATGATCAATACATGCAAAGGCATGGAAACACTACGGGTAAGATTGATTTTGAATAATGAACAACAATTTGCTTTTTACTGGAGTCTAAGGAGCGAGAATGAGAGAAAGAGAATGAAAGAGTGAGAGAGAGAAAAAGAGAGAGAGAGAGAGAGAGAGGTAACAAGGAGTAACAATGAAAGGAAGTACCCTAGGAGCTGTTACTGTCCATTCAAAGAGGGTACCTTTGGACTAGCAATCGAGCAGGCACATGGCTGCTCAATTGTTTTGCGTCCCTAAACGGCCACTTTTCAAGACTTTGTCTAGTCTTGACTTGAACTGGTCAACAGATTCACTGTTGACAATTTCCACTGGAAGTGCGTTCCACTTACCGCAGATACTGTAAGTGAAAGAATTTCCACACAGATTGCGGTTGTAACGCTTCAGTTCAAGTTTGAAGTCGTGATTGCACGTTCTGTTCTCACTCAGTGTAAAAATATCTCGGTAGTCAACATTGTCGAACGCTCGAAGTATTTTGAAAACTTCGATGAGCTGACCACGCAGTCTACGGGTTTCCAGCGAGAACAGATTGAATTTCCTTAGTCTATCCTCATAACTTTTATGTCGGATAGAGGGAATCAGCTTGGTTGCCCTGGCTTGTACGCGTTCCAACCTTGCGATATCCTTTCGAAACGAAGGACTCCAAAATTGTACGGCATACTCCATGTGCGGCCAAACAAGGGAGTTGTACAGACAAAGTACTATCTCCTTGTTACGGTATCTAAACTGGGGCTTTATGTAGCCTAACATCCTTTGGGCTTTCTTCTCTGCCTCGATGCACTGTTTCGAGAACTTGATGTCGCTAGTGATAGTTACACCCAAGTTCTTCTCAGTGTCACTCGATTCAAGAGCAGTGCCCTTAAGGATATACTGAGATTGGGGGTTTCTGTGGCCGATATGCATCACTTTGCATTTTTCTTACGTTAAAAGGCATTTGCCACGTGTCTGACCACTCCCTAATCTTCCCAACATCTTCCTGCAGGCGGGCAGTATTTGCATCCTTTGCAACGTTCATACCAAGCTTGGCATCGTCGGCAAATTTAGAAATCTTGGCAACCATATCACCGTCCATGTCGGTGACGTAGATGATGAATAGTAGTGGTCCCAGGACAGAACCTTGAGGCACCCCGCTAGTAACGAGCACCCGCTTAGAAGCCTATCTATTCACCACCACCCATTGCCGTCTGTTACATAGCCAGTTCTCGATCCAGCCGGCTACTTCTCCGTCTATGCCAAGCGTTCACACTTTTCGGAGAAGGCGCCGGTGGGGTACCTTATCAAAGGCTTTCTTAAAGTCTGAATACACCACATCCACCGCCTTGTCCCGATCGTGCTCAATGAAGACGAAGTGGAAGAATTCCCCAAGGTTCGTCAGGCATGACCGTTGCCTTCGGAAGCCGTGCTTGGAACTCCTCAGTAGCAGGTTTGACTTTAAATACGACGTCATTTTGTCTACCATCATGCTTTCCATGAGTTTACCGACTATCGAAGTCAGACTGATAGGTCAGTAGTTTGACAAATGGCTATGGTCTCCTTTCTTGAAGATAGGACTCACCTCCGCTTCAAGCCAGTCTCTAGGAACGCATTCGGTCCGGATTGACGTGTGAAAGATTGCGCTCAGGTGTCGTGACACTTGATCGCGCCCTTCTTTCAACATTTAGGTAGAAACCCATCCGGCCAGGTGACTTATTCGTCATTAGGACACTGATCTTCTTTTTTATTTCCCCTTCGGTGAAGTCCATATCCTCCAGCTTTTTCGTCGAGTAGGAATCCATTGGCTGGGGGATGGGACCACACTCTTCAGTAAACACTGAAGAGAAGTAGTCGTTGAGGAGGTTAGCATTTTCTGCATCTAAGTGCTTTAATGCCCCCTCCTCACTTTTCAAAGGGCCAATCGTTCGATGGATTGGTTTACCGCTGTTCACATATTCAAAAAACTCCCTGGGATTCTCTTTACAGAGTCTCGCCACTCGGAGTTCCTCAGACCGCTTAGTTGCCCTTATGCTGGACTTCACTCTCCTGGATAGCCTCCGGTATCCGGTATTCGTCAAAGTCACCCGAGATCATCGATTGATTGCACACAGTTCTCTTCTTCCTAAGTAGTTGGCCGATTTCTCAATTAAACCACTTTGGTTGAACAGAAGACCGATGGGGACATTTCAAATGGATGAAACGCGATTGAAGACTCATGAATGTGGTTTTGAAACTGTTCCACGAGTCTTCAACAGCATCGCACACTTATAGCCTCGCGTCAGTCAGTCTAGCACGAATACCTGCAAAGTCTGCTCTTTTCAAATCGAGTTTCCTCGATTTACTAGTTGCAAGCCCTGCCTTCGGGACTTTGACTACAAATCTAATTAGTCGGTGGTCACTGCCACCGAGTTCTTCGCCAACAGAGAGGTCCTCAACGATGTCATCCTCAGAGGTGAAAACCAAGTCGAGGATATTGTCTCCTCTCGTTGGCTCTCTCACTTATTGAGTCAGGAACTCGTTGTTCGCTAACTCTAGGAGTAGTGCGTTCTCGCCACAGGGTTCTCTGGTTTCCAGTCAACTTGTGTGTTGAAATCACCCATGACGATATACACCCTGTCTTCGACAAGTTCTCCTAGTAGTGGGCGTGAAAATCGAGTTTACAGGGGGTCACTATACGTGCTACCCCGCCTCTTCTCCGACGGATGCCGGTTCGCCGGCCCAAGATGACATGACAAAGGTACCTCGAATGCTCTATGTGATGTCTTGGGGTAAGATGCCACATGGAGCGCCCCTTGAGATGGACATAGTCCCTGAGGTGACACAGCCCACCGGTTGGTGGCCCTGTGACAGCAAGGACTTTCGCTATCTCGGAGAAGTATATTGCTAACGCCTTTTTATCCAGCCTAGGGGCTCCTTCCAACGGGAAGCAAAGCAACTGTACCCCCCTTCCTCTCCTTAAAAGAAAAAACACACGACCAAAAAAGACTAGGGGCTTCTCTACCTCCGCGGGAGCCGCGAGAACGGACGAGTCAGCTGCCCTTTTGGCAAGCAACCAAGCGAAGATTGGCACGTCCAGCCCCGGTGCGACCCCGTATTGAGAGTCGCTTAACAAGGCTAAAAGTGCAAGTGCGCAAAGTGGAACCTCGATTACCTCACAACACCTCATTCAGAGGTTATCTGGCGTTTTCGAGCTCGCTGGCTTCAAACGCTCCCACGTTATTCGCTCCACTGGTGTCAACATGTTGGCTAAGGGCAACATGATCGATCGTAGGAGAGCTCTAGCTAGCGTGATTGGTAGAAAGACGAAGCTCACCCGTTTCTTAGACGGTACTCTTCTGGCGAATGCGTCGAATCCCTCCAAGGCCGCTATGATCAGTGCTCTTCGGACACTTGATGGCACGCCGGTGAGTGTGACGCCGCACTTTACCCTGAACTTTGTGAAAGGAGTAGTTTATGCGGGGGAACTCGTGAACTACTCCATAGGTGACATAACCTTAGAGCTGGATGAGCATGGGGCAGTTAATGTCGAGCGTGTGATGAGAAAACAGGGAGGAGACTCAGCCCCTCCCCCCCCACACACACACTACACTATTCGTCACGTTCGACTGTGACAAGTTCCTTGAATCGGTGCATGCGGTTGGTATTGTCCTGAGTTCTGCCTCCGGGAAGCGTACGGCCATTCCCGTGAGGGTCTTCTTTTCCAAGAAAGCACCCGCATCTCCTCTGAGCTAGGCTTGGGGGGGGAGTCATATTCCTTTAATGGAATTACCGTGGTCTGCGATCCAAATGGGAGGAGATGCGGAGACTCGTCTCCTCGTTCCCCGTTAGCTATCTTTTTGCAGGAGAATATGCTGGGCGCGTGCCCCTTGCCTACCCTCCCGTGGTATAATGGTTTTGCGACCCCACCACCACTCGATGACCTCCATGGTACAGATCGCTTTCACATTCAAATATCATTTTCTGGGCAGCTGCTGCCCGAGATCCCACCTCAGTGGCGCATGGCGTGGACACGGTGGTCGACATTTTAGGAAATGACTAATTTCTCTGTTAAGGTCGGTAGATGAGACCGTTGAGTTCTTCTCGGGCAACCTCATCGCTATGGGCCTAGCTACTATTACTAAAACGTCTGACCATTTTGCACTCCTACCGCTCTCGTGGTGGTCAGCCGAGTGTGAGACAGCCTCAAACAGAAGAAGCGCCGCCCGAACAATTTCACTGTCGGTGAATTTAGTGATGCTAGGGCTAGGTTGCAGCATACTTCGAAGCATGCCGCCGCTCTTCATGGTGAGAATACGTGTCTTCACTTAACACGAAGATCCCTTTAGCAGAGGTGTGAAAGCGAGGCAAAAGTATTGGGTGAAATTCTTCGCAGGACCCCCCCTCCAGCTCTCTATTAGAATGGCACCGCAATCTCGGACCCTGCGTCCGTGGTAAAATCTTCGCGACCGCTTTCTTCGCATTCTAAAGCCGGGATGCTGCACCACCAGCATTCAATGGGCGTCGTGATGTCACGGAAGGCCGCCGAATGGAGTTTATCTCCAGAGTCGGGTAATCCTTCAATGACAGGTTAACTCTGAGTGAGTTGAGTTCCGCTCTCGCTTCGTGCGCCGACACCTCTTCTGTTCTAGAACATGTCCAGTACACGCTGCATCGACAGCTGGGTGAGCGAGGCTTGTCCTTTCTGTTAGATTTGTTCAACAAGATTTGGCTAGAGGGTATCCGGGGAGATATCTCTCTACCTAGCCGGCTTCCGCACAATCTCTCTAACCTCCTGCGTGTGCAATGTGATGGACAACGTGGTAAATGTCGATTATCTTTGGGGGTGGGGCAGCGGAGGCCATCTGTCTTCTGCACAGTGCGGCTTTGGCAAGTTCCACTCCATATCGCATGCTCAGCTCCGACTGCAAAATCCTATCTGCGAGGCCATCCTTCGTAGACAGCACTAGGCCACGGTATTTTTCCATCAGTAGAATGCCGCTGATACAGCATGCTGATACGGTATCAATGAGACTCTCCACACGATGGGGGCGAGGGGACGCCATACAATTTTTATATCCGAATTTCTGCGAGATCCCGGATCCGGCCTATGGGCGGTGGGAGCCCTATCCGGCCCAATGGAGCAGGAAGATGGTGTCTCGCAATGAAGTTTCCTCAGTGTCACACTCTTTTCTCTGAGCATCAACGGCATCACCTCGGTGCTGCCGGAAGATGTTTTCGCTACGCTCGACGTGGACGATATTTCGATTTTTTTTGGAGCAGTCCAGATGCTACTCTGGAGTGTCCATAGTGAATAAACCGCGTCTCTCGCTATGCCGAAGTGCATAGGCTTCGGTTTTCCTTGGCCAAGGCTAACGTGGTGCACTGCTGCGGCTATGCATGGCTCTACCCTGACCCAGACTTGTTTCTTAATGGGGTACAGCTGGAAGTGGTTGAATCTCACCGTTTCCTTGGTTTTGTATTTGACCAACGCCTCACTTAGGAGGCTCATATTTGCAGCCTTAAGGTCTCTTTTACCTGCGTCATGGATATTCTTTGTTCCGGCACAATCAGCGCCTGGGAAGCTGATGAGGCTCTTGCCTTACTTTTTTATTTATCCTTTGTTCGTTCGAAATTCGACTACGCATCTGAGTTATATAAATCCACAGCCGAGTGTGTATTGCGGAAGGTGGACTCGATCCACCAAACCGGCCTTCGCATGATGACCAGTGCCTTCCGCACTACTCGTATTGAGAGCCTATATGTCGATGCTGGAGAGATGCCACTCGCTTTGAGCCGTGCACAGTGCATTATTCGCTTTTACGCGCCAGCATGACGCCTCCCTCAGTCGCCAACAGCTCTCACTGCATCCGTAGCTGATATCGGCGATGCTCATGCCACCGATAGACAACAATCAGGATTTAGGGCAAGAAAACTCCTTCGAGACCTAGGTATAGCTGTTGTGCCGGTGGCACCCATAGTTATGACCTAGAATGCCACCCTGGAAAGTACCATCTTTGACTATTTGTCTCTACGCCTCTGCATCCAACGATTCTACAGCGTCGACAGTATTTATTGCGTTTGGCCTTTTAGGAGCACAGCTAGTGTCACACTGTAACCGTGCCAGTGTATACGGATTCTTCCAAGACCCAATAGCGGGTCGGTTTCCACTCCTTATCCCCCCTGTTTGAAATCAGCGGGGCTCTGCCAGGCGCTGCGTCTGTCTTGACGGCCAAGTTGGTTGCAATACACCGCTCTATTCTGGAGATAACGCAACGTGCCCAGTCTGGAGACCGGATTGTGATTTATCGCAACTCACAAAGCGCCCTGAATGCTCTCGGGGTATTGGAATCTCCAGATCCCTTGGTTTACGATACCAGTAACTTTAAGGTTTGGGCGAGCCGGGCAGATGTCGAGATTATCTTCTGCTTGGTTCCTGTACATGTAGGAATTTCGGGAAATGAGCACGCCCAAGAGGGTGCCAAATTCAGCGAGGACTAGGTGACTAGACTCGCGTCTGCTCTTCTTCACACCGATTACATGGCAGGAATACGGGCAGCTCTCCGGGTTGCATGGGAAAGAAGATGGGAGATGGTCGTGGGGGACTTAATTTTGTGTGCCATTGCGCCGCGATAGTTACCATGGATCTACGCCCCTCCCCCAATGCCGAGATGGCTTCAGTTTGCTTTCTGTCGCCTTAGAATTGGATCTCCAAAGGGAGGCCCCGCCATTTGATGGAGCGATTGCCTGCGCCTTATTGTGTAGACTGCGTTGTCCACCAGACTGTTTGGCACATTCTTGTTGAATGTCTCAGTCTGGACGATCTTCGCGTGCGTTACCTGTCTCGGTACAGAGACGAGCGGGATTGCAACCGCTTGTCCCTTATACCCGGGACTAGTGCTTGCACACTGATTGTGAACTTTAGGACTTTTTGGAGGATGCTGGCTTTCTCCACTTTATTTTACTGTTTGCTGTGGGTCGTATGTTCCTGCGCCGGGGGAGGCGGTCCTTCCCCCGACACGGGATGGCCCTTCCTTCTTTCCTCTTTGCTTGTTTTTATTTTATTTTTGTAGTTTTTTATCGTTCTTAGTTGTTAATTGCATATTATTTCATTTTTTGTTATTTGTCTTTTAATATACCCTAGTAATAGGCTACGTCGAGTACGGTGACTTATGCCCAAGTCGGCAGTCGCCAGGTGTGCTCCTAAAATTGAAAAAAAACACGACTAAAGATACCCACTTGCAAACTTACTCTCTATCCACAGATGTTCTGTCTACTCGGCGCACTTTCGTCCTCTTTTGGGTTCTTTGTCGAGGAGCAGTGTATACCCTGAGGTCACTACATTCTGTGGGGGCCGAAAACCCGTTGGTTAAGGTAAGTATTAAGCACGGGGTGTGTTGGGCCGTCGACTCTTCTTACCCTCTTCCAGTACATAGAGAAGGTGGCGACGCCGACATCATTCTTTATGGTTAAAACTCGAAACCTTTTTTGCCTGAATGGCAGACCCCAACAACGAGGGACCCCTGGACGAGTATGTGTAAATATGCTCATTATCTAAAAAACTTATCCTATTGAGACTATTTTATTTACCTCTTAAGGCATTGAGAGGTCACAGGATCTATTTTCCATGCATTTAAATAAAAAATATTATTATGGCTACAACAAAAAGAAATAGCTGGTGACCGCATACGCATGGATATCTGCCTCCAAGCACGGCCTCTCCCCTCCCTCGGTGTCGTGGAGGATCAGGGAAACTCCTCTCTCAAATATATGGGTGCGGTATCTTTCCCCTCACCCACTTCTTTGGAGCGAATGACACCTGCCATTGGCTCAGTGAAGCTTGCGCAAGTTCCACTCCTCGTCCGACGCTCTGCTCCGACTTGTAAATGCCGGTTGCGAGTCAATTCCTTCTTAGACTACACTACGCTACGGTATTTTTGGTATCTAGAGAAGGCCTATAATACAGTGAAGTAATAAGGCTTCGTGGAGAATCAATACAATGAAAGCGAAGGGATGCCTTCGAATCTTTATTTCTGAGTTTCTATGAGGTTGTCGATTCCATGATGTGTGCGGGATCCCTATCCGGCCCAAGGGAGCAGGAAGATGATGTCCCGCATGGAACTACCCTTAGTGTCACACCCTTTGCTCTGAGCATCAACGGTATTACCTCGGTGTTCCTGGAAGATTTTCCCGCTCCGCTATACTTACACAGCCTTGGGATCCCTTTTCGTGCGGACCAGATACCAAATCTGCAGCGTCGACTCTACAGGCGTTGAATTGCATCTCTCGCTATCCCAAGGCGCTAAGGTTTTGGTAGTGGTGGATTCACATTGTTTGTTTCCTTGGTCTTGCTTTCGAAAGACGCCTCATCTGAAAAGCTCATTTTCGCAGCCTTATGGCCTGTTATACCTTTCCCTGACTTTCAGCTCCTGAAGTACTGATAGGCTTACTGCCCTACGTTTCAACCAAACCTTTGTTCGTTCGAAGCTTGACTACGGATGAGAGTCCAATGCAACGGCAAACGATCTTGTTTTGTGGAAGGTGGACTCAGTTCACCTGACCGGTATGTGCTTGGTGACCGGTGACTTCCGTACATCCGTAATTGAAAGCCTGCAAGCCCGGCGCCTCCCTCTGTTGGTTTAGGGCTAGGAACCTCCTTCGAGAGCTCGCTTGAACTCTCGTGAGGTTGGCGACTTTGTTTTTTCCCACGACATTATCTTGGAGGGTTACACTTTTGACTATTGGTCGCCATGCCTCTGCTCCCAAATCTTCCAAAGCACGCGGAATATTGCTTTCGATCTTATTGCGCTCACTTCTTTTCACGTTGGATTCGTTCCAGTGCACTCAGATGTCTCCATGTCCCAAGAGTGGGTCGATATTCATTCCGTATCGCATCTGTTAAAAATCAACGAAACTTTACCAACCGCTAGGTCTATCATCACGGTCGAGCATTTTGCAATACACGCCTCAGTACGGAAAATAAGGCGTCATGCCCATTTTGGAGACTGGATTGTGATCTTTAGCGCCTTCCCCCCTCAAGTATCCTGAGGGCTCTTTTGATTGGAACTAATAAGAGTCACCCGTGATGAACAGGAGAAAAACAGGTACACGGCCCAGGGAAGTGCACCCAAACCAGGAACACGTTCAAGAATCTATCTTTGTCAAGTGCAACTCTTCAGGACCCACCCAGATAGGACGATTCGCAGACCTCATCCAATCCGGCGACCACCGGCGGCTGCTCTATTCTCTCACTCGACAGCGAAGCCACATCCTCAAGATACGTTTTTCTTCAAGGCGATAACGGGACAATCTAGGCACAATCCAAGGTGGCTGACCTTGCACTCGAGCGCAATCTCCCTTTTCTTGATCGTACTCTGACGATCTAATGACTATCTGCAACGACCTGTTCGGATCACTACTCTCACAAAGGGTAAGATAATCTCATCCATCCAAATCTCCCGTTCTCTCCTCGGCAGACTCATCGCTTCAAGCCAACCCTCCGGCTAACCCGCCCTTGGCGTGTTCAATCGCCGAAAAAATAAACGCCAGTGTTGATGAATTTAGAGTCATCTAAATTAACGCTCCTGATGTACCACTTACCATACTCGAATTAGCGGGCAACAACGCACTAGATGGTCTCAGTGAATTCTGGGAGCCCTCTATATTGACGAAAAGCGACTAGCGACGCCAGAGGTCATCTTGGTTTCTTCTTCAGCCGGCCCTCGTCGGGCCGACCGTAGTTAACGTCATCTCCAGCGGTTCTTCCTTTCGTCAACCAGCTAGTCAACAAAGGAATTGTAGAAGAAAACGACCAGATAATTTGCGCCTATAGAATCTTTGGGCTTCCGAAGCCAAACGGTTCCGCAAGAATCGTGTACATGTCGCCGGGGGCGAAGGCTTGCACCCCGCCACATTTCCAGCTCCCCTCGGTACGCAAGGTATTTCGAAAATGTCAGTGCTGGGATAATGCTATTAAGATCGATTTGAAGGATGGCTTCTACCATGTAAAATTAGATCACAGGGCCCGGCACGCCTTCGGCTTCACTAATTCATGAAGAAAATTCAGATTTCACCGAATTCCGATTGGCTTTTTAAGCTCGCCCTACATTGTGAAGATGTGTCTCGAATCCTGCATCAACAAATGGACAAAAGGGCGAGCTGCAATGCCCACACCTATCTCGATGATATCCTGGTTAGATCTGTTTCTTCTCTACGACGGTGCCTGGCAATAACCAAGAATATCTCCATCAACATAAAGCTGAACGAATACATACTTCGCCCCTGCACTTGTCTCATCTACTTAAGCGTCAAGATCGAGCGGGAACGTGTAATAACCCGCCTCACACCAGAGCTTCACAGAAAGGCAACATAGGCCCCACGGCATATCAATGACAACCCAGGACCCAGTAAATTTTGGGTGCGTCTCGGTGGCCTCATCAACTTCATTGCCCCCATCATCAAACTCCTCTTTGTATGGATCAATCTCTGCTTCGACCAGATGGAGTTTTATCAACCCACAGGACAGCATCCTCTTCCTGGATTATTTCTCATAAATGGTTCCACTGGCGGAGAAGAAACGCTTAAAAACTTACCGCTTCCACGGACACCTGCCCTTCGGGTATCAGGAGCTAAATCCCGAGATCCTCCATGCAATCCCTTGCGAACACTTCAACCCTAACATCTTCGAGCTCAAATCAATTCCACTCGTCACGACGTTGACGTTGTTCCCCGGGGCACGCCTATATTCATACACGTTCAACCTTCGAGCGATCTACAACACACTTAGAGGAAAATTACGATCGGAAATTCTCCTTCGTTTGTCCACAGGCTCCATTTCCTACTTCATCACGCCACTTCGGTCCACAAGCCTGAATATCACCTATGTCAGGTCCAAACATATCCTGGCGGACCGGGTGTCCTGTACGTTCGAAAAATTACATATGGCTACGGAAGACGGGCGGAGGTCGATATTATCTGGTGCTGGTTCCTGGACATGTAGGACTTGATCCGAATACAGGGCAGGAATCTAGCCAGCCATCTTTACTGTCTGGAAAAGAAGATGGGAGACGGCCCAGGGAAACTGAAATTGCTTGCCATTGCGCCTCGACTGTTCCCATTAACCTGTCCCCTAATGCTGCGACAGCTTCATGTGGTTTTCTGTCGTATTTGAATTGGGCACACTCGCGGGACTCACCGCCATTTGATAGAGCGCTCCCTTACTGAGATGACTGCGTTGTCCCCCGGAGTATTCGGCACATTCTTGTCGAATGTCCCAGTCTGGGTGGTCTTTGCGCACATTAACTCTCCGGGTACCAGGATGAGCGGGGTTGCTACTGCTTTTCCCTTGTACTCGGGACGAGTTCGTGCACACTAACTTACTAAATATCTGAATCTTTGGAGGAGGGTGGCTTCCTACCATTTATTTGTCTCTCTTTGATGTTGGTCAAATTTTCCTGTGCCTGGGGGTGATTATTACTTGTTATTGTTTTGTTTTTTATTTGTCTTTGTTTTATTGTTTCTTCTTGGTTTAGTTTAGATTTGGGAATTTTAAAGTAGCCCAAAACTAGGCTGGAATTTTAATTACGGCGAATGATGCCTTTGAAAGTAGGCGCCAGATAGAAGCGGTAAAAAATTAACTTGAGATCTCAGGAGGCTCAAGGTGAAAGACGTTAAACGAAGTTAATATTACTCTCCTTGGCTTCTTCTCTTGATTAACCTACGATAATTAAACACAGTCATGTGAATAATATTTATTTATATAATAGAATAATTAATTACTTTTCACATAATCACTTCCAATTGAAATTCAGATTAATGTTTTTCAGACCCTTCAGAATGGTGTCAGGTTTGTTCCAAGACACCAAACGAGTGGTCAAATTTGGTTGAATCTAATTCATTAATATAATTAATTGCAGTAAGTCAAGTTAGGGAATGGAATATCCAAGCAAGGGTGTAGATGGAAACTTTAGTACCATGTTCCATAGTCTACCAAATTCTGGACCCAACCAGTGGTGTATGGTCGACCTAGAACAGATTTTTCTGGTAGCAAAGATTTGCATAAAAGGGCGAAGCGAGTGGTTGAATCGCATTGGAGATGTGAAGGTTGGCAAACTTTTTGGATTCCTTTCAAATGCAATTCAAGCCTTTAAACACTTATGAATGCATGAAAGAAGGCTTTAAACCACTGGAGTTAGAGCATCAAAGTGCTTCATTGCGTCTCACCTGGGGGATAAAGCATCGGGTCTTCATTAATCATAATTATTGAACCTGAAAGAAAATTCAAGAGTTTCCAAAGGTCGAAGCGGACCAAAAAGTTTCCTGTTTATTAATCTTATAACCTTGTCTATTGCGTTCGCAGGAAAGAAACATTCGAGTGTGAGTCAGTGGTCCCCTATCCGGGTTTAGTTGCTTTTTATGACACCAACAAAGGGCTTTATGGGAATCTTATCGCCCCCATAGAAGATTGCCCCCGTGAGAAGCTCACGAGATCGCGGGAATATTCGATGCTTCATTTAAGATTTAAATATTGTCTAAAATAAACAAATAACAAACGAATATTTTCGTTTTTTATATATGGTTTCTTTTCTTTATTCGTCATTGTAAAATCCCTAATAACTCACAGTATCCAAGAGAAATCATTAATTGGCCGCTATTGTTCTCTTTTCAGTATTTTTTCTCTGTCTCTCCACCCGATGTCGACAAATTGGATCAACTTGAAGAGTTTGCCGAACAAAATGGACCTCCTCCTCAAGCAACAGTGGAATATAAAATTGAAGGGTGGAAGTGTGCAAGATGGATAGTCATTGAAGCACAAAGAGACGGTATACTAGAGTTCAAGAGTCTCGAAGTGTATCCTCTCTATTAGAAATGAGGAATTTTCAAACTTCTGATCACAGACCACCATGGAATGGTATTTGGGGCACCGAATCACGGAAAGCACTGATGTCTCTACACTGAAAAGAGACCTCTTTTATTTGTTTAAGATTCTGCTTAGACCACTAATCTTTACGTCATCTCGTCATTTGTGACTTAACAATGACTTATAAACAGACACTTAAGAAACGACCATTAAGATACTTTCTTCCTTTTTATGATTCTTCTTTTGTCTATTCTTGAACTTGCTGAGTTGCCGAGAGAGAGGGGTTCGTGTACCCTTTAAGTCCTATTAAACTACGCAGGGAGCAAATTAAGTTAATCATTCGAGTGTCACACAAAAGTGAGTTAAGTAATTTGTTAATTTTCAATAATCAGCATTTCAAAGCGAAATATTAATTGAGCAATTGATGCATGGGTAGTTTTCTTTAGATACGAACTATTTTTCCGAAATCACAGATTAATATGAAAACTATTTTCACTGGTCAGAATAATATTACAACTGTTAAAATGACATTGATCTTTACTATTGCACATTGTAGCCGGAACTTTAGTTCATCACAAATAAAAGTGTGCACGTAATTATCATTGACGAGGGAAAGGGAAGAGGATACGCCTTGTAGAGTATGAGAGTTATGGGCGAGGACGGATTTAGGAGCAGGTCAGAGGGAATGCGATATCTAGGGAGAGAAGGTGCAGGCGCAGTATTGAGCCGTCTGTAGGATCACCGAAGAAGGCGCCGGGCTATGTGCAGCCCTCGTTAGCTGAGGAACTCGCAGGAGATCCTGGCAATGTTAAAATTCAACATGTCACTGCTATGTCGACAAACCTTTCCTCAGTTCAGATGATGTCAAGGCTGGGTGTGAACGGGAATTCGCCCCAAAGAAGGGCGGCGAATTGGGGCTGGCGTTACTTGGCGAACTGTTTCCGTGGGAATGGAAATGATGCGGAAAAAAAGGAGATAAGACTTTTGCTCTCAGATCCATTTTCTGGTCCTGCGTTTTCGATGGAACCTAGATAACACGTCTCCTTTCCCGGCTTATTAATGGCACATACTTGGAACGCCTCCCGGGCCCTTAATTACCTTAATTTGTCCCCAGTTTTGTGCACATCTCAACATTCCAGATCTCTTTTTGGCGATGTTTATCATTCACGTCTTTGATCCTTATAGTTATTCCATAGCAAGTTAATTTGACGCTCCTCTAATAATGTGATCAGTATGGAAGCTTTCGTGGGATTTATTCTTATTCTATGTAGTATTTTAGAGAGCCTGTGGAACTTAAACATCTGAAGTTTAATAAATATTAAGCTCTAAGCAGAGGTATTATTGTCATCAAATGTGTATAAATGATGGACAATGAAATCACGATGAGACAATTAAAATAAACAACTTTTTGTGGTCGCCATTAAAATTGAAGTAAAATTTAAGATATTCGAGTTTAACTGACAATAAAATCCTAAAGCCAGTGAGGAATTCTCGTATTATAAGTGGAGAAGTGAGTGGAAGTAAAAATCCGGGGAAGGTACTCAACCGAGTAATTTTGAGAGGATATAATTTGGAGCTGTATGGAACGGGTGTCGCTTGATGCTCTGTTCCAATATGTGTGAGAGGAACCTGGAGTGCTGAATAGAGTGTTGAAATTGAACAGTTGAGGCTAGAGGAGAGGACGCCTCAAGATCCGAGCAGCAAAGTTCTTTCTGCATCAAAGCTGAAAAAGATATATACATATATCGTATCCTTGGCTAATATGCACCCAGGCCGGGAGGACGTGCACCTCTTCCGGGTACCAAGTAGAAGAGGCTACACATGGGACCCCACACCCTGTGTATATAATCAGCCCCGTTTCAATCGCGAACCACATCCCTCGACCGGATAATGAAATGCGCATATGGATCAGAATGACAATACATGGTCTTGGTTGGAGAAAAGATGCATGTTTATACACCACCAATCAGAAGCAGACATTCCTGCATGCAGATTTTGTTAAAGACCATAGTATTTTTCGCCTTTATTAATTTTCTTTGGAAACTGTCTATTTTTCTTATCTTTTTTAGTTCATCTTGTAGTTGGTAAACAACTTCTCCTACGTTCATCTCTTTTTTTATTGAAGCGTGTTTGGTAAAAACCAAACTTGACTTTAATTGCTGAGCTTTCGATCTATGCGGAAGCAACCACATCATTCATCAATCTCTCCCCGCATACGCTCTCCACCAGCAAAAAAAGAAGCTCTAAATCTTGATTTGAACTGCCACCTATAAACCAAATTTGATCCAATTTCAAAAAAGGTCGAACTAGAAACCCTGTCCCATCCCTGTTGAAATTAAAAGAACCATCAATCATTGAAATTAACTCCGACCTAAAAGACCAACTACGCGCGGAAGCCACCAAACGAAGGTGCTTTAATGGCAACAAACTCATAACACCAGAGATAGGAAAGGCCATCAGCTCTCTCAAAAACTACAAAGAAATAGTCATAAGGAAAGCTGAAAAATCCAACATTTACGTCATTCTAGACAAAGATGAATATAACAGTAAAGTCAATACCATTTTAAGCGATACCACTAAATTTAAGCGAATGAAAAAAGATCGAACAGAAGACTTAAAAAAGAAAATAAATGGACAACTAAATAAAGCTAATGCACTCATGGGAGGACTTCACTTCAAAAAGATTGTCGGCGATTATACACTAGGATATTTGTATGGAAACGTAAAAATACACAAACCGAACAACCCACTGAGGCCTATTATTTCTCAGGTCACCACACCAACGTACCGTCTAGCTAAAACCTTAAATAAAATAATAAAACTATACATACCTTTAAAATATAGCATAAAGTCCACGGAGGAATTTATCGATATACTCCACTCTACAGGACCTACAGGACTAATAACACCCCTTGATGTAGAAAGCCTATTTACTAATGCGCCTATCTCTCAGACCATCGAAATCATTATACAAAGTGTATCCCACCATCCTACAATGTCTCCTCCTAACCTTGACCCAAAATCTTAAGGAATATGCTGCATCATGCACATCAGATGCTTCGTTCAGGACACCAGACGGAAATCTCTTATTACAAGTCGATGCAGTAGCTATGGGATTGCCCCTGGGGCCGACTTTTGACAACTATTATATGGGTCAACTCGAAGAGAGTTTATTAGACAACATCGAACTAATTCACACACATATAGGTCGAAGAGGGAGTTCTTCTCCAGGTGAGACACAGGTCTTCTGTTGAGGATCTTCTCGGAGAGCTTCTTCCCAAATTCTAGAAGTGAAATTGGCCGGTAGCTCTCCATCAACGTTCAGTCCTTTTCGTACTTGGGCAAAAAATCATCTTAGCCGTTTTATAAGCATCTGGAAAGTATCCCGTGTTCAGACAGGCGTTAAATATCGTTCTCATCCCTTTAGTGATATTGGCTGGTGCCTTTTTAAAGTTTAACTTTGTAAGCCCCGATTGTCCTGGAGCTTTTTGTCGGGATGAGAGGAGCGCGCCGAGTAGTTCTTCTTCGGTAATCTAGGTGTCTCCGTAGCGCTGTCTATCCACCTGGTGGTGAGGGTGTGTCTTGTGTTTTACTCGTTAAGCTCATCTATGATGTTGCTTTCAAACTCTAGGCAATAGTCTTCGTTTTCCTCCTCAGTTATACTGAAGATCTTTTCCTAATAACTCCGGAATAGCTCTTCAATTCTTCCTTATTCCGTTTCGATGTTTCCGTCTTCATTTTGTAGTTTGATCTTCTTCTTCCCAGTCGATCCTTTGAGACGTCTGATCTTCTTCCAAAATTCTTTGGGAGGTGCTCCGTGATCGAGGATATCGATAGCATCATCCTTCGTCTCCATTGTTGTTGGAGGATCAACTGGTTGAGTTCTTCTTTGATTTCTTTACCTGGTTGCATTGAGTGAACTGATGCATTCCTGATCTTGATCTCATGCAATAATTTCAGCTCACGGTATAAATCCTTATGTATTCGATCCATCTGTGGGTAGAGATGGTTCTATACTCGGATTTAAGGATACAAACCCTGATGAGATGGTTATCGAGGTCGTCTAGTACCACGTCAATCTCCTCGAGAATTGCCTCGTCCAAGTTGGGCGGATCGTAGGCCTCGAGAAGGCGCGCTTACCGTGTCCAGTCTGCTCTTCTGTAGTTCTTTCTGGCTACAGCTGAAACTTGTATAGGGTTCCTGTTGATAGTGAGTAGGATCCCTATATGGTCACTACATGGTACCTGGACTGGTTCCATGCAGTAATTGAACGAGAGCTGATTATTCGCCAGACAGATGTCTGGTTTTGTGGCGCTTCCTCCTCTGAAAAGGTGGGGAAGTCGGGGTCTATTCGCTGGGCAATGTTTAGGTCCAGCAATAGGTACAGGCTTCTTCTCCCATTAATATAGTGGGAGCGCTTCTGCTAAATAGGCCAGTGAGAGTGTGATTGGAAACACGTCTCTCCTTGGCAGTTGGTATCCGGTAGCAATGAATAAATTTCCTATGTCGAGGTCGACCTCAATTGTGAGGTAGGACTCTTCTAGATTTCTTATTTGCTTGTATTTAATCCCTTTCTTGATTGCAATAGCGGGACCGTCTAAACTCTCCTGCGAATAATTCGTGATCAACACATCGTAGTTCCAGATTTTCATTTCTGCACTACGCGTGTCGATCCCGTAGTCCGAAATTAAGATGATGTCTGCATCAATTTCTCTGAATACATTTCCGTAAAGAGTTCTTTTCGTCGTCCAGCCGTTGGTATTAATTTCCAGTATGTTGTGTGCGTTCCATTACATGGTGAATTGTTTTTACCTATGCTTCTTCTCATTCTTCTTGGGGGCTAGCGGAGCGGTTTTACTGTGCCCCGGCCCCTCGTCCTTCGGTGGAGGGCTTGAGGTTTTTGATTTACTCTTTGTAGCACAAGTGCAAGTGCGTGGGCCCTCGTCATTGTCCGAAGAGGCTGATATATCTTCTTCGTCTTTCTCCTCCGCATCCCCAGATTCCTCCGATCAAAGGGTTTCTTGGATTGCCTTTTCCAGAGCAGATTTCACCTGGTTGTTGCTCGTGGCTACTCTCTCTTTGAAAATCCTCGAGCACTCTGTTTTTTCAGGCATTTTCAATGAAGGTAGACCCTTCTCCTTCAGGGAGGCATTTAAGAGCCTGGCTTGACTGCATTAGTGACGTTAGCGTGTGTGATACAGATCAGCATCTTAGCGCTTAGGTTGCTCGAGAGGTTTAGTGGAGTCGCAGATGTCCTTAAAGGCTCACAGATTCTTGCGGCGGCATTGGCGTAAGTGATATCTTTGGCCTTCCTATGTTCTTCTTCTTTCCTCTTAATAATCTCTCTTCTTTTAGAGTAGTTTAATAATATAGTTCGGTGCTCTCCTTTGCAATTGAGGCACCTGTTTTTAGTATTTTTGCATTTTTAAAAACGGTGGCCCCCTGTGGCGCATTCACTGCACCACAGTTTTTCTTTATCTGGTCAGTTCGATGTAATATGGTCTTCTAGTTTGTAGCATGAAAAACATATCTGAATGCTACTGAATTTTTCAAGGTTGCATGTTATCGCCTGGTATTCTCATGTTAAACACCAGTATTCCTTTCTGTGTCGATTTCTTGGCCATGCCAGTGGTAGCAAAAGTGATTTCAAATACGTGGGTGTGTTTGCGAAATTTTATAATTTCACGAACTAGTGCCCATGGATTGCTCTTGGTGATCTCCTCTGGACGCGAATGTAGTCGATTTCCTCTCGACTAACGAAGACGTTACAGCTATCGTATTAGACGGCGGCTTCAGACACAATCTGCATGTGACCTTCAATCGAAGTCTCAAATATATATTCCGAAATTATCTAGACGGGGACGGGGAGAGAGATTCATCGCTAACAGACTTCCTTAATTGCCTTGGATCGTGATAAGGTTCCATGGCGAGAAGTCGCGACGCCCACTTAATGGTCTTTCCATTGTTCTAATTTTCACAGTATATAGGGCAGACTAATTTATAGCGGTCAACGGTGAACTGGGCAAGTGAGGGAGGAAGGGGGGGATTCCTTCTCTCCCTCCTTATTCTTCCACAACAAGTGCTACCTTTAATTCGAGGTCTATGGTTTCACAGAGATTCATTTTTTCGGGGTTCTTCATTCCAGAGATGGTCCTTAGTGGGATCCTCTTAGGGAGAGTCTCCATAGTCTTTCACGTCCTTCTACTAAATCCTCTTGTGCTGTCGTCTTTTCTGAAATCAAAGTGTAATTATGGTGTTTGGAGTAAAAAAAACAAGTTAGGAGGTGGTAAAGGAGGTAACAGTTTGTGAGGTAAGTGCGTGAATGAGTCCAAAAAATAAAGTAAACGCCCCCGTCCATTTTCCAGTTGGTCCTCCGCTCGGTTGCTGCCAGGGGGATGGGTGATAAGTGGATGGGATAAATCTCGAGTGGGAACCTCAAGAGTGATGAATTATGGTGGACTTGATGGCAGTAGCGGTCGAATCAACAGCCGCTGAAGTTTTTCCACCCCCTCTCAGGCACTTGTTCCATAACTGCATCCAACTAGATAGAGACGGGTGTTACTTTTCTCTATGATGCTGGCCGAGTCTCAAGGGCGATGAGGATCTATCCTTCGTCCTGGTGACGCGGTTATGCCCCAGTTTCAGGAAAATTTCTGATTTATGCTTCCGCTGTGGGCTAGTCCTCAAACTAGTTTTCATATATGCCCTTAATTATGACAGTCCAACTGGCCGGCAGAGTTAAGACAAAATAAATGACTGACAGACATTCGAGCAGGTTTTCAAGCAGGGTGATGGACGGGAGCAGTGAGGTGCTTAAGCCCTCATTGAATTATGAATCCTAGGTGAAAAAGGGTATTCCCTCTTCGGGAAGGGTGAAGCAAAATTTACCGAAAGACTTCCAGAATAGGCTCTTTTTTATGTAGGCGGTGCTCAAAGTGCCTCACTAAGCAAGTAAAAATGCTTTATTGGTAGGGTAGTCAGCAATGCGTAGAATCGAATATTCGGCCATCGAAGAAAGGCCAGCAATCAACATCTAGACTACGGGATGGAATCGAACATTAAAGTCGTTTAAAAATTCCGCTTACACAGGAGTGGCACGTTTCCTTGACATAACGTTTAAGCGACAAGGAATAAATATCCCCTACAGACTTGGGTCCCGCCAGATTCCCTCCCAAATTACGCCCTTGGTTGAAATGACGGAGAGATGAGGGAGACGCGGTGTATTGCCCTAAGGACCTTGCCAGGCCGGAAAAAACCGGACAGGAGCCAGGTCTTCGACAGAATTTACGGCGAGCTCAATATTGCCCTCATACGGCTAATTGATTTGTCAAATGGCTACGCGACTATCTGTGCGAGGCAGGCGAACATTGAATTCCTCTCCTCCCCGTGTGCCTCAAACATCCTACAAAAAATTTATCTCACATCTCAGACAGCGCCACAAATACGGACACATAGAAGTGTGGTCTGCCGCCTCCTCGACTCCCGGGTTGGAGGCCACTCGATTGACCAAATCACGGACTACATCCACGTTTTCAAAGTTGCCTTTACGGAAACCACAATGGCGATTAAGGCAAAAGAAAACGGCCTTCTCCTCTTTAATGTCCGCATCTGCCCCGATCAGATTGAGCGTTAGGAGTTCGTTGACCTAAAAATGTGTTTCAGATGCTACAGGTACAATGAACACACCACCGCCACTTTCCCCAACGCTGCACTCACATTAGGCTCTGTGTGCGGCAGCCAAAACCATTCCCAGTGTGAATGTAAAAGTGCGTTCCAGAAATGCCTCAATTGTTGTGGCCCACACAGAATCATAGAAATGACCTATCCAATAAAGAAGGAACAAATACAAAAAACAAAGGACAAAGGCAGAAAAGAGGAGGAAAGAAAGGCTAACGCCCCCTATGCAGAGGTTGCCAAGGCAACGGTTTCAGAGAGTAGTGTTGCCACTGCACCTACGTACCTGCAAATTGAAAATGAGAAAGCAACAAAAATAATGTGTTTCAAATACTATGCACACATTGCTAACTTAACCAAGCCTGGCACCTTTGCGAAGGAACTGAACATTATAATCATGAATAACGGCATGGAAAAAATGTGGTTCCCGGATAACCCTCCGCCAAATAAGGTTCTTCGAGTGAGTCTCAAACCGCAGACCGAGAAGAGCGACCAAAGAGCTCCGGACACGAGTAATGCCTTTTCGCGGGATTCTCAAGTGCAAGCTATGGCTGCCCGGCAGAAGGCATAAATGGACTCACAGACACACCAAACTACCCCAACAAAAGCACAAGTCCAGCGGAAGGAAGCTACTGCTATGAGGCCTAAGAAGGTGGAGCATTCGCTCCGCCCCCAAAAGGCCTCGCAATCATGTCCACCGAGTAGGTCTTCGTCTTCAAAGAATCGAGCTCTCAGGTACATGTACTACTCGAGGATGTTAAGCCTCAGAGTATATGATGCTGAAGGGAACCAGTTTCCTGACGACGCAGGCCCAGAAGATATTGTCGTTGGCCTTAGGGCCTGAAAATACAAATGGGTCTATGAGGCTGACATACCTGAAGATCTGGTAAAGCAGGCTCTCTTCCGCGACCTTGTCCAATTCACAACCGACGCTTACGTTGTTCTCACGGACGCAGAGTTCCGTAAGAAGAGATCCGGCAAGGGGAAGACTCTTCTGTCCTCCTCCCCCTAAGGAGCAAAAGTGGACCGAGAATAAAACACTCCTTGCCATAACATAAGCGCTACATTGCGAGCGTAGTATCAAAAGCTAGCCAAAGATTTGAAGAAGACCTTACCCGAACGGTAACACCAACCCGAACATGTAACACTCTTACCGATTATAACAACCGAATTTCACCAAAATTTGACTTACCGTAGTAGCAAGTTTGCCTAGTTGCTACAAAGCCTAAAAAAACACAACACGAAAATAACATTGCCAGAGCTATATTTTGATTATACTATCTACATTTGTTGGAGATACCCTTCCACCAGGAAAATATACCCCCTTCAAACTTGTACTAAACTTACCTTTACTATCCTTGTCAAAACCCTTTCGCCACTATATTCTCTTACTTTTGCTCTACTAATCTATACTTCCTAACTTGTTATGTCCAATGTCCAATCCAATTCTTTTCATTCTGACTCCACCATTCTTCACCGATAAAGGTGAAAAGACACTGTGAAGATGATCACATAGATCGAAAGCTCAGAAATTAAAGTCAGGTTTGCTTTTTACCAAACACATTTCATTTAAAAAAGAGATGAATGTAGGAGAAGTTGTTGACCATCTACAAGATGAACTAAAAAAGATAATAAGAAAAATGGAAAATTTCAAAAGAAAATTAATAAAGGCGAAATATAGTATGCTCTTTAATCAAATCTGCATATATATATATATATATATATATATATATATATATATATATATATATATATATATATATATATATATATATATATATATATACAACAAAATATCAGGATTCTTTATCATTTTTAAAATTGTAAACAGCATAACTATAATAGTGTTGATACAATTAAAAAAAATAAGTGACTCAAAAACGACGGGTGATATTCGTGCGTAAGAAATACGAAGTCTGCCTTGCTTACGCCAATGGGCTATAAATAGTCTTTTTTTGTTGTTTTCCTTTCTCTTTCATTTATCATTTAAACTTATATGCTGTGTTATTTTGCACCTTATTTGCCTCAATACATTGTTCAGATGATACCAGTGACCTAACTAAAACTAGTCCTTTTCATGAGTTCGGCGAACCCAATCCATTTCATAAAGTACATCCAAAGGATCCAGAAGAACAGAGACGAAACTCAAGACGTCGTTCAGCGCGAATGACTACGTTGTTAATCTCCTCGTTTGAATCTGACGCCACGATTTTTGCTGTAGCCAAAGAGCCCCAAAATAATGAAAACTCAAGCTTATTATAAAATAACGGGAAATTAATTTAATTATACTTACAAAAGGGCGTTGAGTTGTCAAATAGAATGAGTCCTTTCCTTTAGACCACCCAAAACACTATGTTAAATTTGACAGGAAATTTCCCTTGACGAGAAATCCGGAAATGTCAAGTAATTGGTCAAAAAAATAGGAACACTCCAGGGCAGTAGCAGGAAGGAGTTTCTGATCCCCTAATAATAATAATAATCGATCGCAAACGTGGTCAGAAGTAACCGGGAACAGTTCAAAGGTCAAAGCCATTTTTAAGACTAAAGTCGAACGAAATGATTTCGTAATGACCCACAAAAATAGTTCCGAGTAAATCTGTAAGCTTTTAATAATAAATAAATAGTATATAATTAAAAAGAATAAATAAGAATTACTTATTAATAAATAGTATGTAATTAAAAAGAATACTCCAAAATGTATGAAGGGTAAGAAATAAAAAAGGAGGAAAAAATGGGCGAAAAGTAAAATGTAAAGAAAAGTACACGTTTCTAAGATTTAGCTCGAAAATAATAGTCATTTAAGTATGAAAAAAAGGCCAAAATAAAAGTATAGAAAAAAAAATAATTGAATGTAGAAAAAAGGGGTAAAAAAGGAAAATAGAAAGTAAAAAAGAATTGAATACAAATTGCACTCTTCGTCCATGCATGGCAGACCTACAACTAACCACGGAAAGGTGGATGAAATTTGAGTGGAAAATACAGGGATTAGAACTTAATTCTGGAGCAGCGCATTTCGGGCCAACTCCCCAAGAAGTCTCCTCCATATTGTGGTCGGGCGAGACACTCTCTCTTCCCCTAATAATATAATTTCATTTATCAATTTGTATCAAGGAATCGAATACATGCACAGATACCGTAACTATCGACTTCCCCCGATGGAGGGGGTTGGGGGGGCTTGTCTATAATTGTTATAAAGGAGGTTTAGGGTAGCGACTACTCCTTCATTTCACCCGAGGTAGGGAATTAGGGAGGGAGGTTGGGAAACCATTGGTGTAGGTGCGTGTGTGTGTGTGTGTGTGTGTGTGTGTGAGTGTATGTACTTGGGAACCGTCTTTGAAACGAAAGGTTACTGTTTGTCACGACGTTCCCTTCCGTAGAGCCGCGTCGAGAAGTCGGATGCTCTTGTCCTCTTCTTCGTTTTATTTCTCTTCCTTTTCTTTCCTTCACCAGCCTCCATCGAGGCCAGTCAAGGTGGGAAAACACTCCCGCGCACTCTAACTGAGCCAGAAGCCGTGTTCTGAGGCTCTCGCATTTGCAGACTCAACACTTCTGAAAAAACACAAAAATTTCCCCAATCGAGACAGACAATTTAGCGAACTTCGAACACAATTCTGTCCAATAGACTGAAGCAGTAGTGTGATGGAAACAAAGTTTCCTCTCACCAATTTATGAGTCAAGAAACAAACAAAATAAAGTACGAAACAAAGTTAACTTACAGTTAATTGACAAGAAAAAAGATAATTTGAAAAGGTGATCACTTCAGAGAGAGTCAACACCAAAACCACCGCACGGGGCGAAGGCCTGATCGAATCTGTTGAGCTCGTTTCAACTCACACTACATAATATTTAATTCCCAAAACCCCACCAGAGGAGCGGGGGAGGGACACGCCTCTAACATACGCTCTGATCCCACCCTAAAAGCCAAGTCAATGTGTGTGTGGAGGGGGTGGGGCGAATGGTCGTATCATATAATTGAGACTTTTAAAAGGGGACTCTATAGCGACCACAGGGGACATATGGGTCAGGAATGGGCAAAGGAGAGATGAAGCAAATAGAATAATTTATGGAATATCGTAAAATCCAAACCATCCCCCTCATTAAGTTTATGAGGGAACCATTTCGAAAAGAACATCAAGAAACCACAGACGGAAGACCGTGTGAGGGAGGAATGAAGGACCAGACATGCAAACAATCCTTGAGTCACAATCTAAAGGGAAAGCCGTCCCCAACAGGGACCAGCGGCAACAAAAGAGGGAAATAATAACCAAGATAGAAACATCGTCCAAGGCTGAGCCCCGACATTGAAAGAGCAGCCACCAATACATACACCAATTACCCCTGAGATGATTCATTGTAGTGACCATATAGGAATTACTCTCCGAGTGGTCGTGAACGATATACTACTACCATCACAGAGAAGAACTATAGGAGGGCAATTTGAATAATAATGAGCCTTTGATAAAAAATATATATAACAACAAACTTGCACCGTGACCTGAACGAGATCAATCAAATGAGCATCATTGCGAGATCTTCCCGTGATGCAATGCACCGTACAAAAGAAGAAATGAAACTGATAATAAATGAAAAACAAGCAGACAAATGGAAAGAAGCCTTAGAAGAACTAACTAGCGAAGAAACACTTAAAGAAATAGAGGCGATGATCAGAAGAATGAAAGGAATGCAGCACAATTAAAACAAAATGTAATTGGACGATGCCAACGGGGAAAGAAAATCAAGAAGAAATTGGGGTAATTCTCAGAAGACGAAACAAATATTCAGAATTAGCGATGAAGAAAACGAGTGATAGAGAAAATTGATAAAAAAAGGCGTGTACCGAACCACCGAGTAAATGGGGTTGGGGGAAAAAGGTATATGAAAGTAAGGATGTCACAATATTGTCTAGCTACTAACAATCACAACAAATGGTTAGAAGAAACACCGAACTGAAAGAATAAAGAGAGAGCAGGGTAGAATGAATGAAATTACAAACTAAGAAACTTCAATTGGAAAACAAAAACGAAAATACCAAGTTATGAAACAGCCTCCATTAGTGTACCCTAGAATTGCAATGGACGCAATATCCAGATGCAACTTGATTAAATGGCAACGCGTACGGAACAAAGCAATTGCTATTAATCGCCAATACCAGACGAGCAGAGGCACTCAAGAACCAAATAGCAGGAGAAGCAGCAGCAGGTCGGAGACCACACCTGCTGTTTCCGATTGTTACAAAGAAAGCGGAGGAGAGGGGCGCGGAGGATATTTACGATTAGGAATACCCGAATGAGACATTAAAACCCCCCAAAACGAGAAACCTCACCGAATCATGGGCCATAACCGAGTTCAAAAAATGAACCTGATTAGGCAAATAGGAGTAAAATAAAGCAGAAAAAGATTGACTGAAGAAAAGGAACATATATAAAACTAATAGAAAACATTGAGATAAGACGAAGATCCAAGAATGTGAGAGCTAAACAAAGGACATAAACTAACTTAACTTGAGAGAATACTGGTAAACAGTAAATAGAGAAAAGGCTAACAACGGTTTGAAGGAGGAAAAGAAAACTGAAACAAAACCTTTTTTCTACTACTCATTTCGAACTTATATCTACAAATAGCTTCAGCGCCAGAGATTAGCGCGACCGCCACGCAAACTTGCAACTCTCTGCAACCCTCATTCTTCCTTACATTTCCTTCTAATACTTGTAACGCTCTCTATTCTTCTGCCCAAACAATAACACAGGGGACAATAGGCAACAACTAACACAATAGAATAGGGAAAAATACACACTAAAACACCATGTTCCGTATCTTTAAACTGTCGGTCTATCCACCACCTAGATCAACTGTTATGTCTTTGACCTTACTTCCTTCTGTATTATCCTTGACTTTTCCTACTCTCCTTACCCCTCTTCCCCCCCCCCCTCAAGAGCTCTTTACTCGAAGCCTACCAAGGCCCCAAGGAGAGGGAGTATCGGAGGACACATGGGGAGAACCGCGGCCTCGCCCCGCTTCCTTCTAGGAGGAGCAGGACGGGGGATGAAAGAGGGGCAGTCCAACTTATAACCATCTCTCCCACTTTCATTTCATTCAATCTATGAGAACAACCTAGGATGTGGAAGGATATGCATCGGGTGAGAAAGAGAAGCGAGACTTTAATGGAAGAAGAGGCTGCAATAATGGAAGGAAGCTCTCGGGAGTTTCCTTACTACAAGGAAGTGGGATAGGGAGGAGATGGTTACATGGTGTACTAGGGAGGCAGAATCAGTGATGTCGGAGACAGGAAAGTGTGATGGAAAGGAGAAGAAGAAAAGGTGTGAAAAGTGGTAGTTTCGGAAAGGGGATTGGGATAAGAAAATTGTAATGCATAGAAGAGAAGGAGAGAGAAGGGCCGATAAATACCTGCAGGAAGGAAGCTTAGAGAATAAGGATAATTAGCAAGATACTTGATGTGAGAAGACGAGGAGTAAAGGGAGTAATGAAAGAAGAAGAAAGAACTGGAGACAGAAATGGAATAATGAAGAGTGCAACAGAGAGAAATGGACTCACAACTGAGACCAGTACCGAGAAGAGACAGATCCCGTCCCTACCAAGAGGGCAAGGAGGGAGAAAAGGAAGAGAATATAATAAATAAAGATGGAATGGTGTTAAAAAGTAAGGATAAAATTAAGGAAATAGTAGGAAAAATATTACAGGAAAGAGGGGTGGATGATACCGCACACCCCTGCCTAACCCCTTCAGTATCCCCCCTTCTTATTTCACTCCAAAAATCCGCCGCTCTCGACGAAGAGACCGACAAACAGCTCCACTCTGCAGGCTCCACCTACGGCCAACTCTACGGTCTCTCTAAAATCCATAAACCTAATGTACCCCTTCCACCTATTCTAGCAACCTATAACCTCTCTAAGCATAACACAGCCAAATTCATTGTCACACTTATTACACCCATTGCCACACACCAATAGACTGTCAAACATCCCGATACACCAGCGTCCCACTTTTAGAAACAATTGATATTTTTCTTTCTCGCCCATTCCCTTCCCCCAATTCTCTCTTTCACGGTTTTAATGAGAAACAAATAAAGAAAATACTACTTCTAGTTTCTCACGAAAACTATTTCTAATTCAATGGAAACTTTTTCACCAAATAGATGGCCTGGCAATGGGGAGTCCTATTACCGCCCCTCTCGCAAATCTCTTTATGTGTAACTTAGAAGAACAAGCACTTGAAAAATGCCCCTTATAATTCCGTCCTATTTTCTACAGGACGACACCCTCGCCCTTTTCCGCTCTAAATGTTCGTCTAATAAATTCCTAGAGTACATCAACCAGTTACATCCAAATATTAAATTCACTCTAGAAAAGGAAGAAAACGACTCCATTCCTTTCTTAGACCTACCAATAACACGCACAACCGACGTTTTCTCCACTTTCATTCACCAAAAACCTACACATACCTGCTATGGACTCCATTTTCTTAGTCATTGTTTCACCAAAATCAAATTAAACTCTATCAAAACCTTACTTTCTCGCACTTACAATCTCTCCACACCATACCTCAAGTTCCACAAAGAGATCATTTTCCTCACTAACTATTTCCAACAAAACCGATATCCTTCAAACTGATGCAACCGAACTCTTCGAACTTTTATCAATAAAATATTTACCCCGAAAGATCCCTCATACAACGTCCCTAAAGAAAAGGTTTTTGTACCTCTCCCATATAAAGGACCCCTCAATTTACTTCTCTGGAGCAAAAACTCTCACTATTTCTTAAAAGTTTATTTCCTGCAACACATTTTGTACCAATTTTTCAAAACAGACGCAAAGTACAACATCTTTTCAACATTAAAGACAAAATACCAACGCTGCTTCGATCCTCCATCATATATGTAATCACCTGCTCGAGATGTAATTCTGAGCTGTATTTAGGATCGACACAGCGCACACCACATACCCGTATTTGCGCACATTTAGACATCAGCAACAGAACTGGAGCCATATACAATACTCCAGAATTCGCCCCTATCCGAATACAATAGGACAACAGACATCCACACCCTAAACCAAACTTATATAATTTTTCAATTAAAGATAGATCAAACACCGAAAACCAACTACGTACTCTGGAATCTCTTTATATTAGATTTAAAAACCCCTCTTTAAACTCTGACACAACCTCATTTCCACTTTTACTACAACTATAATTACCCACGAATTACACACGCCAAATCCACTTCCCCCCAAAACAACCCCTATTTTTAAAATATTTCTATTATCTCCCCCTTTTTACAACGGAGACACTCAAAACTAATTAATCTCAGATTTATTTAAAAACAAAAACATATTTCCCATTCCCTAATAGTTAAAAGCCCTGCATTTTTATAATTTGAATATAACCACCTCTGCTGCTTCCCATTTCCCATATAATTAATTTATAAATATCTGATAACTTCTAGAAAAAAATTCTTATGTTTGTATATATTTATAATCTCATATCCTTGAGGATGGGTGCCCGAAACATCAGTACCAAGAAGTCAATATATAATAATGAACATCCTAAATTTAGCCTGCTTATTTATCCTAAAAATACGTATACGCCTAGCAACGCGAACCCCTCTGCTCTCTTAAGATATATATATATATATATATATATGAGGTTTAAGGTAAGGAACTAGTAGGTTGCTGCCCAATCCAAGTGGAATCTATATGGCAGCTAGGATAAAACGAGGCAAATTTTCTATAAAAGGTGGAGGAGACCACTTTGTGATAAAAATTTAAAAATGGAAGGGTTAAAAGATTCCTCTGCCAATATGAATCGAAAACGGGTGTGTTTCGGAATAGTTAAAAGGGTCGCGAAACAGGACAACCAGAGAGTGGCGAAATGGGTGCAATCCAATAAAATATGGGTAACCGATTAGTCTCCACCGCAAAAACGACAGCAAGGGATGATTTGAACATTACTCGAAACAAGATAGCCGTGAGTAAGTCTTGTGTGGCCAATGCGAGCTCGGGGGCCAAGAGTGAACAGAATTTTTAATTATATTTAGTTTGGATGATGAACAGTCATCCCATTTACATATTATGCCACAGTTCAAAAATATATTTTTCTTAATGAAGGAAAGTAGTCCCTAAAAGGCAGATCCGAGTTCTCAGGGGACACGACGAGATAGAAAATTTCTGCAAATTCACCTAACTCTAAAGACGTTTTTCGCCGATAAAGCAACGAGACTTTATACGTGAATTTATTCACGTTTCCCTACGGGGAACAGAAAAAAAGGTTTTTATAAGAGCACGACAAACCTACGAATGTCGGGCTAATTCGAGCTCGCATCCCCCCCCCCCATGCCGGGGCAGGGGAGCTGAAATGAACTAAACTGCCATTCATCTTGCCACGTCTCAACTATGCCGTTCGTGTGATAGGCATAATTGGGGGCGCCCGGGAAAGCAGGTTTGAAGACTAGCCAACTGCAGAACTCGGCATCAGTGGCAACCCGGTTACGAGGCGATGCTGAAAGCTTTGGGGAAGAGTTCGCTCTAAACTCTGAGGGTAGTTTCCAGCCAAGACCATAGGGGGACACACAACCGTCCCTGTGTAAGTTGGAAGCAGCATCGATAACCAAACCCCGGACGGGGCGGCACCCCTCGGGTGGTGGTAGTTGATTCAATCACCACCCATCATTAAGTACGCCACAACCAACCGTCTGAGGGGCCTCCCCGGGCTCACCCACATTCATCTCATCCCTCCATCCAGCAGTTCACGTTCATGGAAGCTCGCTTGCAACGGTGGTGGGGGAGGTGGATGCTTCCCCCACAAACGCTGTCAAAAAACTAAGAAAAATTTGTCCATATTTTGGACAGATTAAACAATTTTATAAGTTGGCAAGCACACAGATAACCACGAAGCAGGAGCTACCCCACAGTGGTTCATCGCCCCTAGGGGCCCGTGCAGAACAATGGCACAAAATCAGCTTCCCCGGGTGCCGCTGCGCACCATAAGCGGGCACAACAGACCCGCCAGAGAGTCGGTCTTTGAAGCAGTATATGGGAAGTTGAAAATAGCCATGATAAGGCTATTGGAAGTACCCGTGGGTTATGTCGCCGTCTGTGAGAAGGAGAAAGACATAGAAGCGTTGACAAAAGAGGCAGCTATTGAATTCTTTCGTGAGCTTGGCCTGCAACCAGCTATTCTCCCACAGATCCAATCACACAGGAGTGTGATCTGCCGGAAACTAGACCCATGGATAGGGGAACATTCACGTGACGAGATGAAGAAGGAAATTCTCAAAAATCACCCATGGGCAAAAGTGACCGAAATCATTAAATTTAGAAACAAAAGAGATAATACTGATTACGCTCACGTTTTTAAGATTGTTTTCGGGGAACCCTTCATGGCAAGGAAGGCGAAGGAGTCTGGGCTCCTGCTTTTCAACTCCAAAATCAGCGGGGAGCAGATTAAGAGGGAAGAATTCCACTCAGTCCAGTTCTGCTTCCGCTGTTATAAAATGGAGGCACAGACTGCAAGAGACTGTAAGGCACCCGAGGAGTTATGCTCCAGATGCAGCGAACCCGGTTACCACTGGAAGAGCTGCCAGAGCCCTCGTGAGAAATGCATTAATTATGGTCAAGGACACCGGACAATGGCAATGGCCTGTCCGAAAAAAAAGGAAATTATAAAGAACAAACAAAGAAATAGTCAAGAAGAGGCGACTAGAAAAGCGCACACCTCGGACGCCCAAGTCGCCAAAGCAGCCCAACCTGTGGCGGCTATCAACAAAACATACCTATAAATACAAAATGAAGAGTCGACCAAAATCCCGACATGCATCCTGTATGCCCATGTCAGGAATCTAACCCAGCCAGGTTGCTTCGCAAAGGAGCTGAACCAGATGCTGGTAAAAAATGGCCTGAACCAGATGTGGTTCCCTGACGACCCCCTTCAGGAGACGTTCTCCAACTACAGATGGTTCCTACAGACACTCAACCAACGGCCAAGCAAGATAGGAAGACTCAGGAGATGCCCAAAAGGTCGGATCCCAGAGTAGAAGCCAGGAAAGAAAGGGAAGCTGCTGTCAGGACAAAGATCGACAACAGGAATGAAAAGGATAGCTCTGATGATTCTGAGTCAACGGAGTCCTCAGACACTGACGCCACACCAAGCGTTGGGAAAAGTGGGAAGAAGAAGCGAGCAACTAAGAAAACTTTAGACGCTGATGAGTTGAACCTGAGGATCTATGCATCCGAACAACTCCACTTCCCAAAGGACAACGATACCAACAGGATCCTAGTTGGTATCAAAAAGAAGTTTTACAAGTGGGATTACGAGGCCCAGTGTGATAAAGAGGTAGTCGTAGAGGCCCTCAATAGTCACAACATCACCCTCTACAGGGACACACGGAAAGAACTACCCTCGGCGGATTTCAAAAAGAAGAGGAACGGGAAAAAGCGTCCCTTCACCAAGAAACACTAGGAGCCAGAAAAGAGAATGGAAAACCCAAACAACAGGTTGAAGATAGTAACTCTCAATGTTAATGGATGGGAGGAAAAGCAACGGCGTATGGAAACATATTCCGTGTGCTAGACCCCCAAATCATATTGATTTCGGAGACCGGTATCGACACAACATCATACCAAATAAAGTTACCGGGCTACAGAGTAGTTGCTAAAAACCATTCTCAGGAGAGGTTTGACGACGCCGCGATTGCAATAAAAAAGAATCTCTCGTTCAGGCACCTTCCAGAACTGGACGAGTCATTCGTGGCGATTGAGATGCCTACATTAGTAGGCAACCTCATGATCGCGGCGGCGTATCAACCCCCTCGTAGAGCGTACCTGCCCCTCAACAACTTCTACACCTTGTTCGGTCACGGCAGGATGGTATTCCTTGGGGGCGACCTCAACGCCAGATGCCAAACGGCTGGCTATGGTAATACGAATAACAGAGGCCACAACTTGGAAATGATTATGAGACGTAAAAACATCCAGAGGATAGGACCGGAATTTCCGACCTACATCACCTTTCGGGCAGCAACCAAGCCCGACATAATCATGACAAGTGGTGGCTTCCCGTTCAATTACTATAGCGAGCCAGAACCAGCAGTGCCCAGCGACCATATGGCGATCTTAACTACCATCTCACTCACTCCGATAAAGATTCCGAACCCTTTCCGCAAGAGCTATGGCTCGGCCGACTGGAAACGCTACGGAGAAATCCTAAGCGTTTACGAACCAGCCGACTCTTAGCGAGGCCAAATTAGAGAAGATAGACGGGGAGCTGGAGAGGATAACAGCCCTCATCATCGAGGCTGATCACGAGTGCGTAACCTTGACAGGGTACAAGACTCTTTCACAACCTCGTTGGACCAAAGAGATCGCCAGGGAGCACCGGGAGGTGTACAAAGAGATAAGAATAACAGGTACTAATAGGGAGCAAAGCTTGCTACTTCGTCGCCTACGTGACGAGCTAAAGCTGGCTATTAACCAACAACAGGCTGAAATCTGGAACAGCCTAATAGCCGGGTTATATAGCGAGATGGCCCCCGACAAATTCTGGTGCCTAGTGAAAAAACTAAAAAGCCTTCCAAGTAGAGGAAAGACCCTCATCAAGGAGGGCGATGACTATTTGGAGAATCCGGTGGTCCTGGAGGAAAGATTCCGCACGTTCTGGAAGGAAATCTTCTCAATAACACCAGAGGACGATGCGGAATTTGACCAGGAATTTGAAGACCATCTGATTGAGGAACTCAACCAGATCATACATCGAACGCACCCACAAGCCTACGTTTACGAAAGGAGGGAAATAATGGACCATGGCCGACCAATAACAATGGTAGAGGTCATGGAAGTCTTAAACCCTTTAAACAAAAGGGAGCAGGCTGGACGGGCATCACTAAGAACAATCTGGTGCATGCCCCCCGGCAGATCATTCAGGGAATCACTAACATCTTCAACGCTTCCCTGAATACGGGCTACTTCCCCGATGGGCTAAAAATGGCTAAAATAATTTTTAGCCCTAAAGGGAACAAACCCCCAGATCAACTGGTGGATTACAGGCCAATATCCCTCCTGGAGTTTGTAGGTAAAATCTACGAGAAGCTTCTAGCCAATAGGCTACAAGATCAGCTGACCAAGCTGGAAGCACACAACCCTCAGCAGCACGGGTTTCGCAGGAAGCGATGGACTGATAAAGCCCTTGCCCTCCTAACCGAAAAGCTAGCCCGCTGCAAAGCTGATGGGAGGTATGTAGATGTGGTGTTGCGCGATGTACAGAAGGCCTTCGACAAGGTTTGGCTGAGAGGTCTACAATTCAAGATCCTAGGCCGCCAGCTAAACCCGGTTCTGGAAAGGGTCCTCTGTGACTACATCATGGAAAGAACAGCCCGTATCTTGATCGAGAGCAACTGAGGACCCATATTTGAGCTAGAGGCGGGGGATCCACAAAGTAGCTGTCGGAGTCCGCTGCTGTACCTTGTGTACACGTTGGACTTACCTGCTCCAGTCGGGAAGGATGTGATGTATCTGCAGTTTGCCGACGACATCACTCAAATCATCCCCGTTCCTATAGGAACGCTGGAGTTTAAGCAAGGGAGACAGCTACTGAAATCGAGAACATCAACCGATTCGAAAGAAAGTGGAAAATAAAAACAAACCGCCGAAAGTTTCAAATCCTCCCTATTAACCACCGGAAAAGAGACGACGTCATCTTCAGAGACGAGCTTTACCCGTACTCCAACGAGGGTAAAGTCCTGGGTCTGCGCCTCACCTCAACGGGGTATAAGGCGCACATTAACAGCCGAGTCTCCCTAGCCAAAAGAGAACTTAAGAAACTTAACAGGTTCAAAAATCTCAGTTCCAAAAACATCAGAAAACTATACAACACTCTGGTGCGACCAGTTCTGGTGTACCCCGCGGTGGTTATGCAGGCGGCCAGTTCATCCTCTCTTAAACTCATGCAGAGAGTTCAGAACAAGGCTACCCTGCTCATAACCGGCGTGAGGAGACTGGACTATATTCGGCAGACGGTACTGCACGCAAGAGCAGGACTCGAGCCACTGAATATAGTCCTTCAGAGGCTAGGGAGAAAGACCTGGGAAAAAGTCGAAAGCGAGATCCTCCCACAAATAGATGCGGGCCTCGAAATACCGCAGCAAGCTATTGGACGGGCTACAAGGAGAGCACTATTCCCCAGTGGAAGAATGTGCTCCCGAGAAAACCAAGTAGTCCTGTTCAGATAGCGAGCAATACAACTCAACCGGACGCAAAAAGATCAGTTCGTAAGATCACCATTCATACTGACTCTACTTAAGCAAAGACTAAGACAAATAAAAAAAAAGAGGCGAAGTGCCCAACCACAGTTTTTTCTCCTAAATATCATATACAAGAAAGAGGCGTAATGCCCAATAACAAGAGCTAATGTTGACAAGAAGTAAAATAGACAAAAGAGGCGAACTGCCCAAACCCCCTAACAAAAACAAACAAAAATTAAGAAAAAGAGGCGAAGTGCCCAAAATGTGAAAACAAATATAAATCAATACATAATTAAACAAAAAGAGGCGTAGTGCCCAACCAATAACAAGAAATGAAGACTACAAATAAAACAAGACAAATAAATGGGGCGTAATGCCCCCAAAGGCGAATCAAAATATTACTAAACCAAACAAAAAATGATTAAAGCAAAGCTACGAGTTAGCAAAAGTTAATTTGAAAGGCTTGAATGCCTATCTTAAAGACGGGGGAAAAATGTATATATAGACAGATTATTTATAAAGATATATATATATATATATATATATATATATATATATATATATATATATATATATATATATATTAAAGGAAAGATTAAGCAAAACAAGGAAATAGTAGTTAAACACTACATGAAGGTCAGCTAACGCTGTTCCAACCAAAATGGACGAAACCATCAAAAACCATGAAAAGAGAAACATGCCTGTGATGCCCTCTGCTCCAGGGCAATAATAATCTCCTTCAACACTATCAATAACTACTGCACCTTTTCACCACTTTTTACATCTAGTTCCAGTTCCATTTCCAGGGGACACAGAATGTGCTGAGCGGGCCAACCGATCAGCCCTTTCGTTGCCTAGGATCCCCACATGTCTAGGGACCCAGCAAAAAAGAATTCAATATCGGGACGCATTTTGGATCAGCCAGTTGCAAATTTCTGTGACTAAGGGATAGGACGCATTAAAAGATATAATTGACTGTAAGACACTCCTTGAGTCGGGGAAATGACAAAATCACTAAAAGGTAAAAATTTGGATGAGTCTAAAGGGTAAAAGGATCGCTGAAAGTTCAGCGGTAAAAATGGATGCTGCTGGCGGCAAAGAGAGAGTTAGGAATTCTCCTCCTGGGTAGATGGCTGCGGCGCCCATGCCACCGTCAGACTTAGAGCCATCCGTGTATAGTGGGCAGCATTGTTTGTGTGAGATCGAATGCTCTAAGAACAGGCTCTTAATGATGCGAGGGTGCATGCAGGACTTCTCCAGGCTCCACATGTTGGTGCATACTGTGGGGAGAGGAGCACGCCAACTAGGGGTCAGTAAGGATGGAAGGAAACGGACCCTTGCAGCACCCAGGTTAGAGAGATGATCTCCTATGCGAAGGTTCAAGGGGTGGGGTAAAGATGGCAACTTATCATATGCCGCCGTTGATTCGGCAGCATACAGGCATCTGTAGACCTCTGAAACAGGGGCTTGCTGTACTCGGCAGAGGTATCTTATGCAGATTTGAGGTCTATGGTAGGGCAAAGGGAGTACCCTAATCTCGCAGTAAAGGCTGTTGACAGGAGAAGTAGGGAAGGCTGCACTGGAGAGGCGAACTTCGAAGTTTCGAATTGGGTTCAGCATTTTAAGAGCTGAAGGGGAAGCCGATGAGTAAATTTGACAGCCATGATCCAATTTGGATTGGACGAGGGCTTTGTATAATGTCCACAATGGTTGTACCACGTAGGAAAAAAGAAAGATTGATTGGAGCTAGTAGTTTCGTTATTTTAAATAACATTTTTAAACTCACAATCATTTATAAAATACTGATACACTGTATTTATTCAAAGCAATGTTTTCCCTAAAAGGCCAGCCTTTTTTTGGACCTCTGATAAGTTTGATTTGAGAAAGAAAGATCGGACTGCATCTAAAGAAAACAAACCGGGACTAATATTTACATTTCTCTCTTTTGTGCTGGAGATTAGGAACGATTCAAAGATATTTCTGCTAATACAACCATTTACATTTATTATGGTATCTGCATGTGACCTGTTAATCTGGAGACCCATCTTATGCCTGTGGGCGGTCAAAGATATTATTTGTATATCCCTTAGACAGTGCATTTTGATGTTGCTTAGTTTTTACAGAGATATTTTCAGAAGTTTGACCTACATAGAATAAATTACAATCAACACAAGGTTTACTACATTATTATCCGTTCCTTGGGCTGTGTTTTATTAACATATGTTCTTAATTTATAATTGTATTTAAAAGTTACATTTATATCAAGTTGTTTTAAAATTGGTACTACATACAAGAAATTATCATGGTAAGGTAAAAGTAATATGTTGTGTAAAGGTTCTTTTTTAGCTTTATACATGCAGTTTTCCAAAAGTTATCTGCAAGATGCACCGAGCTTTGTCGTACCATTTTCGTATAAGAATATTTGAAGATGCATCAATCAACTCTCCAATCATTTTGACTCGTGCAATTTCCCAGTATTTTCCTCATACCACCTCCTAATTTCGTATTATCAGCAAACATGGAATTTTTTTCTTTTTAGTCCCAAATCTTAGATCATTAACGTAAACCAAAGATAACACTGGGCCCCATAAGAGATCTTTGACCTACCACACTCATAATCGCCCTTTGTCTCCATTCAGTACCACACTCTCTGCTTTCCCTTGTTCAGCCACACCGCCACCCAATTTAAAGATTTCTCGGAAACTCCGTATCTTCTCAATCAATCCATTGGTCTCATATGAGGATCCTTATCAAATACTTCAATAAAATCTCGGTAATTTACTTCTCTGTAATTTCCTTTATTCAATTACCCAGAGACATAATCTAGAAATTTAAGCAGTTGTACCTAATCGGAATCCAATCTGACTATCACTGAACAAACGACTACCTTATAAAAGACTGCTAGTACTTTTTAACTAATTTCTCAGATAATTCTCATTCTCTCTAAGTTACACTTACCTGCCTACAGTTTTTAGGATTATCCTTACTTCCATTTTTGAAGAGGGGAACTACAGTCCATTTAAAAAAAGCAGAGAACACCTGTATTAAAACATCTTACAAAGCCAAACCTAACCAAACGTAGCCTAACCTTACCTAACCATTTTATGACGAGTTATGTTTGGTTAGGTTTGCGTTTATGATGGTCGTTGTCTACGCAACTCTCTTAGTGTCACCGAAAATTGATTACTTTCGTGGTAGCTGTGCTCACATAAATGTGAAGGTAACTAAATGGTAAGCATTTCAAGATGGCACGTAGAAGAATTATTGTTTCATCAGCATCGGGTTAAAATATTGTCTATTTAGGACTTTATAACGTGTGATAGACACTCTCCGCCACTATTACAATCATACGAAGCAATATTACATGCTTTAGTCATCTAAACTTCGTGCTCCACTCTTATTCAAAATTACCCAATCTCTATAGGATTTATTGATCGATCGATGTTCCTCTTAAAATAATAAGAGTTTGAATTTCATTTTTATCTTTTAATTGTAATTTTGTCGCAGTTGGGAACAATTTTTGGAAAAAAAAGGTACAGGGACCACTTTGTGTACACAATTTTGACCGGATTACTTCGTCACTTTTTCTTCTTTGCTTCTGTTTTGGATCTGAAATGTTCACGTTAGGACTCTTAGTGGATGTGAATTATATTTAGAGAACCTCATAAAAGCGGTTAAAGGTTTGTATAGCTTCACAGAACGGTAATTTTTAAATTAGTGTTTAAGTTATGTTCGCCTCTGATTATTTTTTCTTGAACATTTTTTTGTGTTTAGTTCAAATCTGTTTTTCGTTTTTGGAACCTAATTGTATCTGTACCATGATGAGCTCTTCAAACCAATTTCTCTAAACTGTTTCTATTTTAATGATTTAGAAATAATAATAAATGGACGCATAATTTATTATCTAGACGAGTGTTTCTCACACAGTGCGCCCTGGAAGGTACCAGGTGGGCCCCGAGAAAACGAAAGATTTAATTGATATAATATTTTTAGATTTCAAAAATTTGTCGGATTTTCATCTATTTTAGAGACACCGAATTTTGGGTCTCCAATCTGAGTCGTGCCTTCGCCACTTGACTCTTGGGGAAATTCCTCAATCTTTAAGAAGCAATGCGTACTACATTGGAAGGAGTTTTAAATCAAGTTGTCGAAATGGTAGATTCCATACAGTCTATTCCGCTAAAAGCTCGTATATTTGAGGCACTTTGTGAAAACATGGATTCACAACCACGCACTTACTTTTTTCATACCGAAGTGAGATGGTTATTACGAGATAAGGTACTCTGCTGTGTGCTTGAACTACGTCAAGAACTATTGCCAAACTTTCAGAAAGAAAATAAAATATGATTTTGTGGAATTATAAAATGTGAATTTTGGACTTTGAAATTGAGTTATCTAACCGATTGTTTCAACACTTCAATAGACTGAACGAGTCCAGGCACATTTGAAATGAAGATTATCTACCGACCAAATTAAAGCATTCCAGAGAAAAAAAGGCTGTTTGGAAATGTTCGTTTTGGTTAGAAAAGTCAATCCAGGCGATTTACATCATTCCTTTAATAGTGGATCATTTAGCGATTCTGGAAGGTAAAGGGAATTATTACTTCCGATAAATCAACACCAACCGAGCAAGACGAGAGATTCACAATCCTTTCATTGATTCTTCAAATGATGAAGTTGGCTTTTCGTTAACATTTGGAGGAGAGCTGGCTACCAGATCTACTGACTGTCACTTAAAGATCAAGCAGAAGGAGCTGGCTACCAGATCTACTGATTTTTGCTTATAGATCAAGCAGAAGGAGCTGGATACCATATATACTGATCGTAGCTTAAAGATGAAACAGAAGGAGCTGGCTACCAGATCTACTGAGTGTCGTTTTAAATGAAGCAGAAAGAGCTGGATACCATATCTACTGATTTTCGCTTATAGCTCAAGCAGAAGGAGCTGGATACCAGATCTACTGATTGTCACTTAAAGATCAAGCAGAAGGAGCTGGCTACCAGATCTACTGATTATCGCTTATAGATCAAGCAGAAGGAGATGGCTACCATATCTACTCATTGTCCCTCGTAGATTAAGCAGTAAGAGCTGGCTAGCAGATCTCCTGATTGTCACTTATAGATCAAGAAGAAGGAACCGGCTACCAGATCTACTGATTTTGGCCTAAAGATCAAGCAGAAGGAGCTGATTACCAGACCTAGTGTTTGTCGCTTATAGATCAAGCAGAAGGATCTGCATAGAATATATACTGATTGTCCCATATAAATCAAGCAGAGGAAACTAGCTACCAGATCTACTGATCGTGGCTTGAAGATCAAGCAGAAGGAGCTGGCTACCATCTCTACTGATTGTCGCTAAAAGATGAAGCAGAAGGAGCTGGCTACCATATCTACTAATCGTGGCTTAAAGACCAAGCAGAAGAAACTGGCTACCAGATCTACTGGTTGTCGACTATAGATCTAGCAGAAGAAGTTGGCTACCATATCTACTGATTGTTGCCTAAAGATCAAGCAGAAAGAGCTAGCTACCAGATCTACTGATTTTTGCTTATAGAACAAGCAGAAAGAGCTGGTTACCAGATCTACTGATCGTCGCTTATAAATCAAGCAGAAGGAGCTGGCTACCAGATCTAGTGGGCGTCGCTTATAGATCAAGCAGAAGGAGCTGGCTACCAGATCTAATGATTATCGCTTAAAGATCGAGCAGAAACAGAGGGCTACCAGATCTACTGATCGTCGCTTATAGATCAAGCAAAAGGAGCTGGATACCAGATCTACTGATTGTTGCTTATAGATCAAGCAGAAGGAGCTGGCTACCAGATCTACTGATTGTCGCTTAAAGATCAAGCAGAAGGAACTGGCTACCGGATTTAATATGAATAAAGATTTTACATCTCTTTCTTACGTCTTGCCCTTTGCTGCACTTCGATGCTCTCTTATGCCTCAGATCTGGTTGTTTTAGAAATCATGTTATCCAAACAACAAACCCTTTCAGTGTATAATTAAGTTAACAACAATTCTTTATTTACTAAAAATAATTCTTACTTTCAATACATAGAAATACTATGATATTTGATAAGAACAACTCTGCGTGTTTTGAGGATATGAGGCTTAAAAGGCTGAGAACTCTTTTAAATGATTGGTGAGGACTGGAGAATAATATTTGCATCAGTATCGCTTTCTTCTAGGAATGTTATCAAGGAAGCTTCCTTCAATATAATATCGTTGTAAACGATAGGGGTAGTGACGCGATTTACACGTTAGGTTTTAGGAAGGATAAAGGGAATTTTAAATGATTTTCTGTAATTAAAGGAAGTACGCTCGACTAACAATCCTGAATATAAGTAAGAGATAGGAATTTATATATGAAACAAAATTAACCAAATTTTACAATTAAAATTATAAATGTTAAAACAATCTCTTAAATACTTACTTTGTTTTTAATATAAGGATATATGAATTACAAATTACAAATTAGGTTGAAGTGGTGAAATTGTGTGGTAGGTATATAAAGGTGTGAATAAGTTTTCTAGTTTGCCCTGGTGTTAGGGCATCACTAGCATTCTTCATGTTGTGTATTTAATAAATTTTTTATTTCCTCCGTCATAATATTTGTATTTCTTTTTAGGTATTTTCGCCTTCGAAGCATTCAAGCCTTTCAAGGTTGACTTTCTTGCTGAATGATTCTCAGTGTTGGTTGCTTTGTAGTCTCTTAATATGGGCATTTAGCCTCTTTTCTTAGTTTGGATTTTGTTGACTTTTAGTTAATTTATTAACAGTTGGGTATTGGGAGTTGGGCACTTCGCCTCTTTTTATTCTTGACTTTTGATTATTATTAGTTTTGGGCACTTCGCCTCTTTTATATTTAAATTTAGTTTTATTTTATTAATTTTTTACTATTTTTATTTACATTGGGGGGGGGGGAGGGGGGGATTTTTAACGTGGGCACTACGCCTCTTTTTTCAATATGTTTCTTAAAATTTGTCAACTTGGTTGTCCAATCATCAAACTTTTTAGTCTTGGTATCTTAGGGTCACATAATATAAGAGAAGTGGACTAGTACTACGTAAATATAGGTAGTACCACTTCTCTCGCGCAGGTTCTACTGCTTGGGAACAAAGCAGTTCTACCTATAGCGCGTCTCCGGTTTGCACGAATGGTTAAGTTTAGGTTCAAATTCGGGAGTATAGTTAGATCTATCTTGTCCCATGTCTTTCTCCCTAGCCTTTGGATCTCCGTATTGATCGGCTTTAGACCGATTCTCTGGTGAAGAGTCGATTGCCGAATACGGTCGATCCTTCGCGTGCCTGTAATCAGCAGCGTGGCTTTGTTCTGCACTCTCTGCATCATTCTGAGAGAGGTACAGCTTGCCATCTGCGTGATCACGGCCGGGTACACCAGGACTGGGCGTACCAGGGCCATATACAGTTTCTTGCTGTTAGGCACGCTGAGGCCTCTGAAGCGGTAAAGCTTCTTCAGCTCTCGTTTGGCTAGGGAGACTCTGGTATTTATGTGGGTCTTATATCCAGATTTAAAGAGGCGTAAGCCCAGGACATTACCCTCATTGGAGTACGGATAGTGTTCATTATTGACGACAACGTCATCAGTTTTTCGGCGGTTCATAGGAACGATCGTGAACTTCTGGCGGTTGGTTTTTATTTTCCACTTTCTTTCATATCTATTGATATTTTCTATTTCGACAGCTGTCGCCCTCGCCTGGCTTCCAGCGTTCCTGAATGGACTCAGGACGATTTGTGTGATGTCGTCTGCGTATTGCAGATACATCGAATCGTACCTCACTGGAGCAGGCAGGTCTATTGTGTACACGAGGTACAGCAGAGGGCTGAGACAGCTGCCTTGTGGAACTCCCGCTTCTAGTTCGAATTCGGGTCCTTTGCAGCCCTCGATTGAAATTTGGGCTCTCCTATCGGAGATGTAATTACAAAGGATCCTTTCCAGGAGTGGGTTAAGCTGGAGGTTGAGGATCTTGTATTGTAATCCTCTCAGCCAAACCTTATCGAAGGCCTTCTTAACATCACGCAGCACCACGTCTACGTACCGCCTCTCAGCTTTACTGCAAGCGAGTTTCTCCGCAAGAAGGGCGAGGGCTGTTTCCGTCCCTCGTCCCTTGCGGAACTCGTGCTGCTGAGGGTTGTGGGCTCCCAGCTCGGCTAGTTGTTGTTGAAGCCTGTCAGCTAGGAGTCTCTCGTAGACTTTTGCAATGAACTCCAGCAGGGCGATTGGCCTGTAGTTTACCAGTTGATCAGGGGGTTTACCTCCCTTGGGTATGAAGATCATCTTCGCAATCTTGAGACCTTCCGGGAAGTAGCCCGTGTTCAGGGAAGCGTTGAAGATATTAACGATTCCCTGAATGATCTGCTGTGGGGCGTTAACCAAGTTGTTTCTGGTAATACCCGTCCAGCCTGGTGCCTTTTGTCGAAAGGCTTTTACAGTGGCCTTGACGTCCTCTGATGTTATGGGACGTCCGTGACCCGCCATCTCCCTGCCTTCGTTGACTTGCTGTAGTGGGTGTGTGCGATGCGTTTCCTGATTAAGTTGTTCAATCAGTTGGCCTTCGAATTCCTGGTCGAACTCAACGTTTTCTTCGGGTGTAATCCTGAAAACGTTTTTCCAGAAGTTCCTGAACATATCCTCGAGAACCGCCGGGTTCTCAATGTGGTCTCCGTTCTCCATTATCCGAGTCTTGAGTCTTGGTGTAAGTCCCTTTAAGTTTCTGACTTGGCGCCAGAACTTGGCCGGGCTAAGTTCGCTGTCGACTTTGGCTATCAAGTTGTTCCATATTTCCCCCTGTTGGAGGTTGATAGCCTCTCTAAGCTCTGAGCTTAGGCGTCGGAGCAGCAAGCTCCTTTCCCGGCTGGGACCCTCCCGTCGTACTTCTTCGAACACTTCCCTGTGAACGCGAGCGATATCTCTCATCTCCTCTGTCCATCTGGGCTGATGAGGTGTTTTATACCCTGTAACGGGTATGCTCTCGCGGTCCGCGTTTAGTATGGACGTTGTTATCCTCTCCAACTCCCTGTCGATCTCCTCTAACGACGCCGTGCTGAGGTCAGCTGGCGCATAGTCACTGAGTCGTTGCTTGTAACGATCCCAGTTGGCCATGGCGTAATTTTTCCGGAGAGGGGCTGGGAGCTGGATTGGTGCGAGAGAAATTGTGGTGAGAATCGCTATGTGATCACTAGGGACTGTCGGGCCTGGCTCACTATGGTAGTTGAAAGGAAAGCCTTCACTTGTTAAGATTATGTCAGGCGTGGTTCTCAACCGTGGGCCATGTAACATTACTAGGGGTCCACACACATAAAATAACGATTGGGTTCCACGGTGATATTTTGGTTGGCCATAGAGCAATTCTACTTCAGAACTGTTAATATTACTGAGAATGGAGGGAGAAAGAGAGAGGAAGAGAGAGAGAGAGAGAGAGAGAGAGAGAGAGAGAGAGAGAGAAAAAGAGAAAAAGAGAGAGAGAGAGAGAGTAGGGGAAAAGAGGAGGGAGGATGGTAACCTGTGTTTATGAAGTACTGTTGGATGCCAATTTGTGTTTTGAAATATTAACTTTTGCCGTTGATAATTTACGAGTAATGAGCAGTAAAAAAAAACAGTGAGATTTTATAACACCATTTTTTTTCATATATTTTATATATATCATTATCGTTAAAATTATTTATTAGTATCATTTTTTAATTTCTATTAATGCTCTTCATAGAAAACATTATTTGGCAACCTCTCGCCTCCGGGTCCAACTCATACAGATACACAGTTTGAACTCATTGAGAATTCATGTGAATTTTTTTCAGTTTTAATTGTTCGCAAAACGTGTTTTGGTATTTAATGAGTAAGTTATTATAATATGATTACTATGTACTTTAATTCTTAGAGATGAGATTAAACGTATCAAAATAATAGCATTCCTAGGAAGTTCTTTGCAAATTTAATAAGCTTGGAACCCTTCATTCAAATTGATTATAATAATGAACTCCATGAGATTTGATTTGAATCAAAGCGAGGAGTAATTATTGACTCGTAGATTTACTAAATTATTATATTATACTATTTTATACTATTATATGTTATTTTATATTATATGAAAGTGTATTATGGTGTAATATAGCGTATCATAATTATGATATCAACTTGTATCGCATCGTATTGCATCAAATATTATATCATATTAAACACCATTCGTGACGTACATTCTGATCCAGAGAAATGGTAATAGTGCCCAATATATTTTACTTGAAGTACCGCAAAGTTAAATATGTTAACCTGGATGTTTAGTTAAATTACTCTCGATTATTGGCCTCTTCACGCCATATAAATTTCAATGGTTTTTCTTAAAATGTCTTCTCTCTCCATCTCCCTATCTTTCTCTCTCTCTCTCTCTTTTTCTTTCTCTCTTTCTCTCTTTCTTTTTCCTTCTCTCTCTTTCTCTCTTGCATATATATATACTGTACTTTAAGCAAAAGGGACCAAATTATCATACCTATTTCACCTTAACATATCAAGGTCATTCACTTCTCTCTGTATTTGTTGCAGATTTATCTTTTAGTTTTGTTAAAAAATTACATATAATTCTTAACTATCAACTGTAATATATGCTATAACAGCTTCTGATATATTTTTACAGATAACCCATGGCGGCGCTAACAAAGAAGAAGTGCCGACAGTATTCTGTTGAATATTTGTCTTACGGATTTATTCCATCACCACAGAATGCAACGAAACCAATGTGCCTCATATGCATGGATGTACTTTCAAATGAAAGCATGAGGCCTTGTAAACTCAAACTACATCTGGAAACCAAACACAATTAAAAGAAAGCCAACCAGTAGAATTCTTTAGAAAACTCCGTGATGGTTTTCAAGCAAGAAAAACAGTGGTTCAAGTCTTTAACAGCCAAGTAAGCAAACTAAATGATGGTTTATTTGCATCTTATGAAATTAGCAAGATAATAACAAAGGCTGGAAAACCCTATAATATTGGTGAAACAGTAATGTTGCCATAAGTGTCTGTTATAATTTCATCAGTTCTGAAACAAAGTGCAAGTGAAATCACTAATTCTATCTTTTTAAGCAACTCATCTGTGTCACGACGTATTGATTAAATGGCAGAGGATGTTGAAAAGCAATTAATAGCTAATTTGCCAGTAAAACAGTTTTCTCTTCAACTTGATGAATCAACATTAAAAGATAATGAAGTAATTCTACTAACATATGTTAGATTTATGGATGATCAAGGACCCAGAGAGGAAATGCTTTTCGCCAGAAGTCTTAAGACAGACACAAGAGGGGAAACAATTTTTAATGAAATTGTTACATATTTCTAGGAAAGCAATATTCCACTAAAAAAAATAATGGCATGTGCTACTGATGGTGCATCATCCATGACTGACAGATACAAAGGTTTTATTGCACACTTGAAACAAGCTGTCCCCGTAGTATTTTGCATACACTGTGTGATACACCGTCAACACTTAGTTGCTAAGAAATTGGGTAAACGCCTACATGATGCCCTTAGTGTTGCGATAAAAGTGGTTAACCATACTAAATCAAATTCTCTAAGAGACCGCCTCTTTGGTGAATTCTGTAGTCAAAATGGAGAAGAGTTTGAACGTATTGTAATGCATACTGAGGTGAGATGGTTGTCAAAGGGGAATTGTCTTCATCATTTTATTGCACTTTGGGATTCTATTATCTTATTTCTAGCCAACACTCATCTTGGAGAACAACTGCTTGCAACTAAATGTGATGTATTTTACTTATCAAATATATTTGGAAAAATCAATTTACTTAATAAACAGCTCGAAGGAAAAAATTTTGATCTCATATCCAGTAAAGGTGCAATTACTGCTTTCCTGAAAAAGCTATAGTTGTACAAGATTAATATCAGACGTCGTGCATTTGAACAGTTTCCTTGTTTGGCCTCAATTAGCAGCGACCTGCACGATGATGATCTTGCATTATATGCTGAATATTTGGAAAATTTACACAATAATATGCAAGCTCGGTTTAGTGACTTACTCATGATGGATATACCAACTTGGGTGACAATTCCTTTCGAAGTTAATGTTGCCGATGTAGACTTTTCTTTACAGGAAACCCTCATTGAATTACAAAGTGATGAAATATTGTAGGCAAAATTTAAAGATGGGAAGCATGATATATGGAAAACAAATGAAGCTGCTAAAAAGTATCCACTACTCTGAGATAAAGTCCAACTCTACGTCATTGCTTTACCATCATCTTACCTTATTGAATCAGGATTTAGTCATGTTTCTCACTTATTGTCAAAAGCTCGTAATAGACTCGACATTGTGCAAAGGGGTGATCTTCGACTATCATTGACATCGATGGAGCCGAATATAGAAAAAAAACTCGCTGAGCAACATCAGTCACAGGGATCTAATTGAATAAATCTACATTTTTTATTTAATTACTCACTTATCTTTTGAAGGTATAGTATGAATTATTTACTAATGTACATAAATGCTCCATAGAATTTAACTATTAAATAATTTATTTGTATTAGTTTAAACTGAAAGTTTTCCTTCAAAATTCGAATAATCATTTACCATTTTTTTACTTATGGATACAATTCCTTTTGCTTGTTTTATTAGTGAAAAATTTGGGGGCTTTGGGGCCACCAAATTTTTTTTTAAAGAAAGGGGTTCATGGGTAAAAAAAGGTTGAGAACCACTGCGCTAGGGTACCCGAACCGAACACAAGGCGTTACTTCATCCGTGAGCAGTGTATTACAAACAGCTCTCCGTGAAAATTGATACAGCGCCGGGTAGAACCTCTATGACCTTAGGCAAAACGGAGATGGCGTGGATTTTTTTTTTTTAAAGAGCTCATCTGGCGACTGCCTACTTGGGCATTAGTCACTGTATTAAAAAAATGTCTAGTACTAGGCTACTTTAAAATCAAATTTAAAAACACACACATAAACAAAACAAAACCAACATCAAAAATTTTAAAAAAGGGAAAAGGCAACGAGCAGGAAGCAAGCTCCTGTGTCAGGGGGAGGTCTCCCCCCGGCACAGAAACGTGTGACCTCAAAAGGAGAAAAAAACAAACAAAAAAAACTGGTTAAGTAAAAGGGAGAAGGACGGCCTCCCCCCCAGAAGTCTACAAGTCCACCAGTCAATGTGCACGCACTCGTCCCGGGTACAAGAGACAGGTGGTAGCGACCCCGCCAATTCCGGTACAGGGACAGGTAACGTGCGCGAACATCACCCAGACTGGGACATTGGACAAGAATGTGCCGAACAGTCTGGAGGACGACGCAGTCGTCACAATAGAGCGCAGGCGAGCGCTCCATCAAATGGCGATGCGTCACACGAGTGTGCCCGATTCGGAGACGACAGAAAGGGACCTGAAGCCGTCGCGGCATTGGGTGATACGTCCATGGGAACAGTCGCGGCGCAATGGCACGCAACTTTAAGCTCCCCTTGACCGTCTCCCATCTTCTTTGCCAAGCAGTCCGAAGAGCTGCCCATATTCCTGCCATGTAGTCGGTGTGAGGAATAGCGAAACACTGGTCTGGTCGCCCGGTCCTAGCGGATTCTTTGGCGCCCTCATCGGCGCGCTCAATCCCCTGCAATTTCTACATGTCCAGGAACCCTATGACATGGCGTGGAAGCCAAACTCTACTCCACATACATTGAGACTGATCGAACATAACATAAAGTGTGCTCCCAAAATGTCAAATGCTATACTCCTGTCGCTATGGAAGCTTTTGGAGCAGAGGTTTGGTGAGAAATAGTCAATGGTGGTAGCATCAATGATGGGGTCCTGGGCAGAATCAAATAAGATTTAATCCATGATTGAGGAGTTGACATTCTAGTGTTTAAATCTTGGTCCTAATAAAATAAATCGAAAGTTTGTATACGGAGAGCGTAGCGAGATCTTCCGGCAGCACCGAGGGGATACCTTCTATGCTCAGAGGAAGAAGTGTTACATTGATGACACTTCCTCTCTCTGCTCTCTGGGGCCAAAGAGGAATACTCGTGAACCTACGCTGAATCAACGATCTTGGAGAAATTCAAATATGAAAATTGGAAGGGCAATCCATTGCTCTCATAGTGTGAATGGTCTCTGATACCATAGCACCATCATAAGCCTTCTCGAGAGAAGAAAACAGTGTAGTGTAATGCTATCTGCGAAAGAAGCCCTCACAGAAGGCATTTTTCACCCTTAGCAGAGCATCCAACATGGAGTTTAATTTGAACAATCCCTACTGTGCAGAAGACAGGTTGCCCCCACTCTTTAGAGAAAAGGCTACTCTAACATTTACCAAATTCACTACCAACCTGCGCACGCAGGAAACGGGAGAATTATGGCGAATACCATCCGAAATATAGTGATTTCTCCCTGATTTTGAAAAGCGAGCAACTTAACCATTTGTTAGTAGTCTGGTGGTTATCCTCTGTACCCAACTTGTGAATAAATATATAAAAAAGCCAGACCTCGCTCACCTAGGTTTTGAAGCATGTCATGTGGGATATCGTCTGGCCCAGGGAGGTATCCTCCCATGAAGCGAAAGCAGAACGGAACTCACTACTATTAACATTTCGTCGGATGGTTCTCCGTCACTGGATGTAAAGTCCATTCGGCGGCCTTAAGCGGCACCACAGCGTTCCTTCAAGTCTGGCGAAGCAGAATCCCGGCTAGAGAATGGGACGAAAGCGGTCACGAAAGACTGGCTAAGACGCGGGTTCAGAGCCGAGAGAACGGGAGGTTGTGCACGGCAAGAACTCGCCCCGAATCATTTTGACTCGCTGCCCACGCCAATGCAAGCGGTCACTTCCTGCTAAGTGAAGACAAGTATACCCACAAAGAAGAGCAACTTACATGTTTCCACACAAACCGGGACCTAGCCCAATTACGGTCTCTTCTGGATCACTGGTTTCAAGCCTGGTACCATTACTACCAAAAAGATATAAACAAGCTAGAACGGATTCAACGGAGAGTTATCCAAATGATGCCTAGTTTTTAAAGAAAGACACATGAGGATCGTCTTAAGGGATTAAATCTCTTCCCATTAACCCAATCTAGAATAACAGATGACCTAATTCAAGTCTTTTAAAGTCCTAGTTCATATGAACTCTAACTACTAAATTCTAATCGACCAGTCTAACTACACACAGGGGAATGATTATTGGTAAACCAATAAAATCGTACTAATGCTTTTTTTCTAAGTGGAATTGACAACTGTATGGTAGATTCTTCTAAACATAGACAGGACTAACCCTTTAATTTAAACCCCAAAATAACTACGTTTAAAAGCGAATATTTTAATTTTTCGCCCTCCATCAGATAAGCAAACAACCAGAGCTTAATTTTAATCAATTTTCTGACCTTCCCTATTTGATCTCGGTCAATTTGTACCTAAAAAATTTATTATTATTATTAATCCATCCATTGACTGCTGTTCTTAAAATATAGTGCTAAGCAAAATTAAAATTTATTTCGTCCGTCTCAATGTTGAGTAGTCTTTTAGAACGGTTAACACCATCCTTCACCCTTCGTTGGGTCTATGCAGGGATGGAAAAGATACTGGGAGATTTCAAAGAGGTGGAAGAGACGACCCGAAAAAAAGAGCACTAGTGGGATCGGGAGGCCCTCCCGCTCCTCCAGATTTCAAGTTTGTTCGAGGCATTAGCCCCCCCTTCCTCCCCCCGTTAGGGGAGGGTCACATTTATCCTCTGAAATCTATCCATTTTTATTGTTTTTTTTCAAATCTGAACTCAGATTGTCGCTCAGAGGATCTCTAAGGATTCTTTGACCAAGGCTCGAATTCACTCAGACTCTTAATTCCTTTCCCTCTCCTATTTATAGGTACCTTTCCTATTTGGGGTGGAGGTGGGGATACGCGGTACTGATTCAGGTACTTGGTGTATGGTATAAATAGGGCAAAATCTAAGGGTTATTATGAGGTGCGGTGAGTAATCTGAAGAGCAAAGAATAAGAATAAAAACTGATCAAAGGAATAAAGATTTGGTCTCCTCTATCGTCTCACTACCCATTGAGGGGTTTTGGAGGTCGGGGAGGGGGGGAAGAGGGTAGTGGGTATAATTTATTTTAGCCTTTCGCGGGTTCTTTACTATCATAATAATAGTCGACTATTTTAAATTGTAGAGAATCTCCTCAAAATTAATAATGACTATCGAATGACAAGGATATTTTATTTTAGAACGTGTAACACCATCTTTCCCTCTTTAAAGGGTAAATAAAAGGTCGGCAAATAAAGTGGGAGATTGAAAATAGGTGAAAAAGACGACTCGAGAGAGTCGAGAGCACCAGGTTCTTTTGGGGCCCCCTGGTCAGGAGAACCTGCCGCCCCTCGTGGTTTCAGTCGTAGATGGGGCATCGTAACACCACCCATCACTCCATGGGTAAATAGTATAACAAGTGATGGTATCCTACAAGGGTGAAGGCATTTTCACCCGCCGAAAATGAAAGGTGAAAATGTTCTTATATTTTCTTTTGTTATTCACAAATGGAAGATGTTTAAAAGACTTAATTTCACTTTTTCTAAATTTAAAAGATTTTATTTTGTAAAAATGGAGAAATTCTCGGAGGTTGTTTTATAAATGAACAAATAAATAGGATCTCAGTTTAAAATTCATACCTTCCTTTTTATTTAGTTATGCGGGCCCACTTTCTCTAATGAAATCTTATGAGTTAATAAAGTTTATTACCTATATTCTTCTATTATTCTTGTCTTCTTATTCCTTTCTTTGTTTCTCCCTGAAAAAAAACAAAACCAGCGTTCTTAATTCTGTTCGATAAAATGGAATCCTTCCTTCGCAAACCCGATGACGTCTAAAGTCATTAATGAGTCCCTAATATTCTTGATCCAGATCCTCCTTTCTATCGCCTCGAATCCTTCGATTGGAGATCTTTTATTTCGGATCACTTAAATAAACTCGGTCTCACAATTGGGAGACGATGATTAAAAGTACCTCGAAGAGTTCCCGAAAAAGGTAAAATAACATGGCCTTTCTGCCTATCGAGATAAGAAGTGAGCTTTGTATTAAATAGTGATCTCCGAAGGTCTTTCAGCTCCTATAAGTGAAGTTTGCAGAAGCGGCACATTATCACTGCATACCCACCTGGACTTCGGTAACCAAGGAGCTCCACCTATTTCGTGGTCTTTCTTCCATGGTTATACTTGAATAGTACGTATTAAAGCCTCTAATTCTTTTTTACGGTGACTGGCTGATTGCCTTCTATAGCAATGCCCTCTGGGCCACTTCCAGTAATAATAATGGAAAAATTATATTCATATCTACAGTATATAATATGTAAAATTATCATCCAAAATATAATCAACCAATCAATTTATAACGAGAATCTTCCATGTCACTTCCCCTGAATACATCAAAAATACCCTTTCCTTAAAATTGCCCCTACACGAGCACGCACGTACAAACACACGACTTTCGCCCTCTGCCTGTAAAGCTCTGTACAAAGTGTACTTGTGCAGAGCGTCGCTTCGGACCACCTGAGGGAGGAGGCTTTTCACATGAAGTTCGGCAGGTCCCAAGCAGACGACCTGAGAGAGCTCCTGAACACTCGGGAATTGGGAGATAGGAGTCCTTTGACATTCTTAAAGCACCTAAAGGACCTTATCGGGATAAAAGGTGCACAAACTGACACTTTTAGCCCTACCCTTACAGAGATTTTCATGAGGGGAGTCCCAGAGGGGATCAGGGCACTTATTTTAACCCCAAGCCCCTCAATTATAGTACAGATAGCCATAGCCGCCGATAAATTATGTGCTAATCCCTACATGAATTTGGGCAACGGCCAAAATCATGGCCCAACTAACAGCACTTCCATTTTTTCAGGTTCTGCATAATGTCGTTTTTACTGTTGTCCTCTTAATGTTGTCTTGTTGTGTATGTTGGGTATTGATTGTTCCTAGCAGCTATTCTAGTGGTGGGAAATCTTCGCCTAGCTTGTGGTTGGTTTGGATTAGGAATCTCAAAGTGACTTCTTAGGAAATCTGGTTCTGAAATACTTTCTACTTTTCTCCCTTTTTTTTGTGGTCTCGTTCCTAGGTCGCAATTAATTTGATTTCCTCATGAAGGGTTAGCGGTCCTTTTCTTTCTCTTCTTCTAGTATTTTTAGTTATTAGTGTTGCTTTGTTTTGTATTATTTGGAGTTTGTTGAGCCAAGACCTTAGTACCAACCGCTTTCAGTGGCATAGGGGAGTACATACTCTTGGGTCGTATGTCGAGGAATAGGTCACCTCACTAGATTATATATAAATCTATTGGTTGGGGAAAAGAGAGAAAGGACAAGGAAATATGTATATATACAGTTATACATACATATACCATCTAATGTACGTACACGTCCTTGCTACGTACAAATACGTTCACTTCGTAAAAGTAATCCGTTGATGACGAGGTATAAGAGTGTGATTTACTACAGGGGCCGATAGCGTTTAACTGAGTTTACAAAGTTGAAGTTTAAGATATATTTAAAGAATAAAAACAAAAATATAATTTTTAATCAGTCACAAATTGACATATATATACATACGGGAAATATATGTAAATAAAGGACAACTCTGACAGAATACAGATTAATGGGCTATCAGGGGACGTTTATTACTCGATGATCAGCTTTTAAATGGAATATTTCAAATCAGTAATACAAAGGGAATATTTAAATGTGGGAAAGTGAGGCGATTATCGTGAATTTAAAGCAAATGACCCTTTAACTGGGTCAGCGCGAGGAAAAGAGAAGGCCAATGAATGTAGCCCTCGAGTGAATATCTTGAAGGTGACGAGGATGAATTGTGGGGGGGGGGGAGGACCAGAAGACGAGTTCACGATCTTTCTTGAAGACGGACGATGGCACCTCTGCACCAGAGAAGTACAACTTCCAAATCGCGAAGTCTCACGTGGGAAACTGGAGATCCTTAAATGAGACGAGAGGGATCCCGGCCAATCCTTCGGACGCAAACGATTCGAGGCTTCTCTGAACAGAGTAAAGCTTCACAACAGAGATGAGTCTGCAGGTGAGATCCAATCTCGAGGTATAACCGAATAATGAGGAAACGGATCTGGACCATAGGCCACGGGTTCTCAATCTGCCTAAAGACTCGAAAACCCTGGGTATTTTTATGACGGCCATTTTGATCTGTGAGACAATATCTGCGAACTGGATATACATCGATTCTTCAATCCTAAGGCTTAAAAGGTCTTTGGAGAAAATCGAGTATAGGAGTGGGTTGAGACACGCACCCTGGGTGCCTCCCTCTTCCATTATAAATTCTGGGCCTTGGAGCTCTCCGATTGTAATGAATGCTCTACGGTCCATGACTTAGTCACAGATTATCTTCTCCAGTATGTAGTTTAGCCCTAGTTGGAGAATCCTATAGTGTAGGCCCTGGCACCATACTTAATCAAACGCCTTCCTTACATCCCTCAACACTAGGTCAGCATATTTCTTTTCCTCCTCTATCCTTGCAAGTTTCTCTGGGATAATTGCCAATGCAGTGTCCTTACCCCTCTTCCTCCTAAACCCACGTTGTTGTTGGTTATGTGGTTCGTTAGCATCAAGGTAGGTCTGCACTCTGCCGGCAACGATCTTTCCTATAATCTTCCCACCAAATTCAAGCAGAGAGATTGGTCGATAGTTAGCCGGAGAGGTTGGGTTCTTTCCCGATTTTGTAATTGGGGTTCGGATGGGGCTGGTTGATACGGTAATTACTATTGCTTCATGGTCACTGGGGATTACTAGTCCTGGGTAAATAGGGTAGTTAAAGTGAAATTGGGTGCTTGCTAGCAATATGTCAGGTTTAGTGGCGCCTCTTACTGAGTAGTAGGTCGGAAATTCCGGACCTATGCGCGCTGCAACATTCCGTTATAGCATCTCATACAGGTTTCTCCCGGCCTTGTTAGTGCTAATGTACTCGGAGGCCCCACATCTACCATTTAGGTCTCCTGCAAATATTACTCTTTTTTGTGTGCAAAAATTTGCATAAAGTTGTAGATTGGGGGCTGGTATACTGTAGCAATTGTTAAGGTTCCTATGGTAGTTTGTACTTCAGCTGTAATATGTAATTTCTATTCAAATTGCAAGTGAGGCACCATCGTGAGCTTCGTTCGTGTGGATCATTGTGTGTACATCATATCGAAATATTTCGATGTTACAGGTAGTTGTATTTATCCCGTGTTCGGATATTATGTCCGGGAATGATTTTTAAATAATATTGCCAGGTATTGAGCTTTATTTGGACCATCCATTAACGTTTATGTAAAGTACTATTAGGTTTTTGTTTAAATTAGCCATGTTAGTATGTGCTTATTGTTTCCTTTGTTGTTGTAGCTCTTTTCTTACGTTGTTCCTTTCTTTTGGCCTTAGTCTTCCCTCTTGTCCTATTTAGTGATAGTAATCTATTGTGGCAGAGACCGGCATTTTCCGTTTTTTTTTGTTAAATTCGCTCTGGGATATTAAATCTCTGAGGTGCATTTAACACTGCCCTGGTACAGAGCTTTTTTACCTGATTTTCGGGTATCTGGTCTTCGTAATCGCATTTCATCTTTCCGTTAATGATTCCATACATGATAGTCTCTGATTGGTTTGGTGTATTCCCTGTAGCATTCAGTCTCAAGTTGATTTTTTTGCCTTGATTTCTTGTTGCTTTCTTGAGGTTGACATTGGCGATCTCTTTCTATGTTGGCTGTGAGATCGTTTCTGTTCCCTTGTCTTACGTTCTTTATTCTTTTCTATGGCCTGTGTTTGTTTGGTTTCCATTTCCTCGTTTTCTTGTTATTGTTCTATATTTTTCTTTTTTGTTTCTTCATTTTTACTTTGGGCCTCTTCCGCGGCAAGACTTGGATCATGATTATTGGTCCCATTTCTTTGCACTGTCGTCTGTTCTTGCGTAGGGTCTATAAATTTCATATTCCGGGGCATCATGTTCAATTTTGCTCTAGATGTTTCCGGCCTCGTCAGATTGGCAATAAGTGCATAATAAATGCGCGCGCTATTATCTGTGTCAAGTTCTCATTCTTCACTTGAGAGAAGGTTCTTTCTTTGGACGCTTCTGTGATGGTATCTTTTGCAACCTGGGCGTAGCTTGCGTTTTTCTATTTTTCTTCTGCTTGCTTCTTTTCTTCGTTCTTTTTCATTGTCTCTCTTCACTGAACATGATATTGCTAGTGTTTGGTGATTAACACCACAATTTATATATTGTTTGTGCTCACTATCACAGCCACGCCAGTTATGTTTGTCTGGCCCGCATTCCGAACATCGCTTTTTTTTCTGGCGAAATGCCCTTGTCGAGTCGTCCTCCAGTCTATAACATTTGAAGCAAAACTCTACTTCAGTAAACTCCTCCCTTCTATTTGTTAAGGTGTTATCCTTAAGTTGAACGTTAGGAGCCCGTTCTCTTTGGCTTGTTGAACCATGCCAGTGTCTCTAAAGACAACTTTACATACATGAACAATGTTTTGAACTTCATCACTTTAACCACCAATGCCCATTTATGGTTGTTCTCTTTTTCACTCTTTTATCTCATCGGGTTCATGTGATCCCACCCATGGAGCAAGGCGTTTGCATATTACGCTCCTATGTGTAAGTATCTGGGGGCCAGACCTATGCTGTTCAGCAGGTCCACTGCCTTCTCTGATGTCACTGCTTCTACATCTTTTTCGTATTGCCAAATTGCCACATATCCTTGGGGGTTGTCTATAAGCCTTACTAGGGCTATATTTATTTCACTGTAAATAGTTGCGAATACTTTCCCCCTCTCCTGGTTTTTCCCGGTATAAGGCTCGCAGGGGAATCCTAGTTGCCTCTCTCATTTTGTTACTTTATGAGGAAGGTTACCACTGTTGAAGCCGGGTCTTCTATGGTATGGGTGTAGGAGGCGTGTTCTATATGGTTTATAGACGAGCTATTTTGGTGGTTAAATATATTATATTCTCTTATTGAGATATTTCTATTTACTAGGGACCTTTGAAAGTTAGGAGATAAAGATGTGTAGGAGAGCAAAGAATATTATGTCCTTTCCAAGTACCTTACTCCTGTTCCAGTAGCGATGGCTTTTGGTGTACTCCTTGTTTGGCACTTGTTTATTTATTTTATTTGTCTTTAATTAGAATGGAAATCCACCAGAATGTTGTGGCACTTGGATTTCACTAAAGTTTGGGCTAAATTATGAATTTGTTTGTTAGTTTTATTGCTTTGCACTTGAATCTGCTTAATACACTTCGCTTCTGGACATCGCTTGTTTATTTATTATGTTTGCCTTCACTTAAAATGAGTTACCACTGGAATGTATTTGCGCTTGGGTTTTCTGAGTTATGAGCTAAACGCTAATTTATTGCTTTCTTTATTAATTGCACTGATCGCTATTTATGCTCTTATGGAATAGAGCTTTTTTGGTCACTTAGGAAATTCCGTTGAGCTTCGGCACCGTTTGTCACGTATGAATCATAGAGTGATTTTTAACACCATTGCGCTGTTTATTATGTAAGCGTTTCACTGTTTATCGTGTGAATTTGACACTGTTAAGTCACTTCCCGCTATTTTCGATTCCTCGTAGCACTCGAAATATAATTTTTTTCGAGAGTCAGGGCTCCGATTTTGGAGGAGAGTCCAAAATTTCACGAGAAAAGAACTTATCCAGCAATTAATACATTCTCCTCCCATTTTTACAAAATGCTTCAGTATCTATAGTTTCCATACTTAAACACAAGTGATACAAAAATTAAGCAATCAGCGTTAAACAGATTTTTAATTAATTAATTCTCTCATGTATAAGAGTTAAAAAAATGACCAACAGGATTTAGAGGAAATAGTAATCCAGATAACGTCAATTAAATTACAAAATTTCGTAAGACATCCAAAATGCTCATCTTTTTGAGTCACCTTAAATTACCATATTTATTCAATCCTTCAGTTGCTAATCGGTTGATCGTAATCAATTTACAGATTAAATAAGTTTGATTGAATATATTAAAATACATTTATATTTTACTTTAACTCTGATTAATATACATTAATTACACTTTTGGTCACTTTAGCGACTGTTTCACTTAGGGTTGAACCGATTACAAAATCGATCGGATTAAAAACGCTCATCTTTGAGGTACGTTTAAGCCACACTAGATTCTATAATGTGGTTCCAGCACCGCACCATTAAAGGTACGGTCACATACTGCGACAAGTAGTCTTCCAAAGCATAACATTTCCTTTTCATCTCAACATACTCAATGGAACCAGTAACCTCTTATAACCTCAAACCTCCAGTTTTCTCACACCGCATAACTTAACCACTTTCTTCAAATTTCCACTACCTATTCTTCAAATTCTCACAATCTTTCAACTTCAGCCTCAACTCTTCAATAGCATCTTTAAAACTAAAAAGGCGAGGGATAAACGGGTCAATATCCCCTACCTACCCCTCCTTTCCTCAGGTAGGTCCTCCTTTTCGACCCAATTTCTGGGTTCTCATTCCTGAGAGACACCGGCGCTGAATGCAGCGTCATACCAATTTCTGAGGCCGACAAAGCTTCTGCTCCCTTTGATTTAGCTCTGAAGGCAGCCAATTCGACCAATCTTAGGAAAGCGAAACCTTCAAGTCTCACTCAGTCTCCGTCGAGTTTTGCGATGGAATTTCGTCAAGGCCGAGGTAGATTGTCTAATATTGAGTCTCGATTTTTTTTCAGCTCAGGACCTTTTGGTCGATTCTCGACTCAGAAAGCTTGTTGATCGCAAAACACTACCTACAGTATCAGTTTCGTACTCACCTTCTTAGATTGGTAGTAGGACAAAGCGTCGAAAGATAAAACGTCGAAAGACAAAGGGTCGAATGGACAAAGAGTCGAACGGACAAAGAGTCGAACGGACAGAGGGGCAAAATGCTAAAAGTGTGCATTAAAGTCAATTAAATTATACATATTTATCCTTTGGATATTTGCACTATCCAAGAATGAAATTTTTTTAATGTGACATTTTTTTAATATAAATAAAAAATACTTAAAAGCAGCGCTGGGAATAAATACTTTATTGTCCTGGTAATTTGTGAATAGCCATCAATAAACAATTTTTGAAAATATTTACTTGTCTACAACGTTCATTAAAAGTTTGATCCACAATTTATTATACCAACCATTTTTGGGATGATACTCGTTTTCGGGAATTTAAATTATTCCTTTTATTTATTTTTGTATTCTTTTTCGTTTCAAACAAAAATATCGTTTTTATCGGATTATTATCAATCCGATTTCCCAGCCCTGCTTAAAAGGCTTTGAGGTTATTTCGGACTAAAAGAATCCAGACCATGTACAGATCGAATGGTACCTCCCTTGGAGTCTTCTACCAGGTCATAAAAGTAATTGATTAAGAAATTGATTATTAAGTGCAATTGACTTTCGGGTAAACCGATGCGAATAGAAGCTAATAAACAATACTTTTCCCGAAAGTTGGTTTACTTATCTTTGTGACAGGTAGAAATGACCATATGCTATGGACAAGGACAGACATCATTAAATATCAGTTAAGTTTTAATTGAATTCTAATGAGATCGGACTGTTTCCTATCGGGTCTGAGAGAGCAATCAAATCATTTAAAAAGGGGACATTTGTAAGTATAAAAAGAACATTTCTTCACATTTACCTCAAGAAACACTCCGACTAGAGTTCGCCTGGTGGCCTGGTACTAAGATTATTTAATTCGATCACAATACCCTTTATTATGGAATTCACCAAGACGCAAATGGGCAACAGGAAACTCTTGCACGAAGGCTCCGCAGACGTCATCGATAAAGAGAAAAATGAACGAATTTATTGGAAGTGCAAAAAACGACAATTTTGTAATGGCAGAGAGCTATAACTCAGGGTGAGATCATTAACAGCATTGCCATCAACCTGACAGTTTCCATAATGATGCCATGAAAATTATTGCAGAAATCAAGAACAAGACTAAACAGTCAGAAGAAATTCCCTCGGCTATAATAAGTCAGTGCACATAGGATGTTCCAGTATGCGGAAAACTTTCCCCAAAGGAATCTCTATCGCGGACATTAAGAAGAATCCGCGATTCTGAATCCCAAGATGAAGACTTGAATGTTACTTCGCGAGGAGAACCCTTTTGATTACCTGCCAAAAATGACGTTAAGATATATTCGACAATTCAAAATATAAATGTTTTACGGTTGAATAGAAGATGGTTTTGCGCCGAAACATTCAATTCGGCTCTATTTGAAAAGCAGCTTTATACTATTCATTCTTTTGTTGATCACAATAAAATCTTGGCCTTAGTATTTTGTATTACTGAAAAAAAGATGAAGAGACTTAGTCGACTATTTTCAATTTTTTACCAATTAAATCCTATTTAAGTCACCACTGATTTTGAAATCTCAGCCATCAACCAATTACGAAAAAAATTCCCGGAGTCTGCAATTTAAGGCTGTTTTTTTCACTTTGGGCAATGGAGAAGAATCTAATCTTTTGGGTTGCAAGCATGGTACAATGAACGCCAGAATTCTATAATTAATAAACAATTCAGGCACTTCCATTTGTGCCGCCAGGTGATGTTTGTGACCTCTTCAATAAATTAATGGGGGAATTTTTGCAATGTTTTGAATCTACATGGCTTATGATTATTCAGAGAGGCAGAAGAAGGAAACCGGTCCTCGAGATCAGCTTTTGATCCGCAGATGAAAGGGTTGAAAAGGACTTGCCAAGAACTCCGTTGAAGGCTGGTATAACACCTTTAATAAAAGAGTGGTGATTACGCATCCTACGGAAGTGAAGCTGTGTAGCAAAAGTCACCTGGAACAAGCCAGTGTTGAAGTGCTTTTAGAGCAAATGCTACAAGGCCAAAATATTACAAGAAAATATAAAAAAATATGAAACTGTAAATCAAAGACTCAAAGCCATTTTTAATGGATTCGACATCAATGACGGATTGGGATTTCTCAATGCAATTCCTCACAATCTTTAATTATTCCTTTGTAGTATTTTTTTCTTAATTAAAAATTGTAATTCTTTATCGCTTTAAAATTTCATTTGTTTTGTATATTTTCGTAATTAAAACGTTTGTTCCTTCACTGCATTTTTAATTTTACTTTATTCATTAGTATAGAAAAGGGTTGCCAGATTCTAAAAAAAGGCCACAACATTTGAAAAAAGGACATTGAATACGAATTCCATTCATGTACAAAAAGGGCGAGGATTTATATAACTATAACTTATTATTTTATCCTTTGTATGGCTACAAGTTTTAACCAAGAAAACAAAGCAAGCAAATAAAAAATAACTATCCATACATTTTAAAATTATTCTGAAATCATTTTCACTTTGATAATTTTTCCAACAAAGTGTGAATGGAGTATCCAGATTTGTAATGCGTTATGAGCAACATGAAGGGAGGATTTAAAATCATCTACTACTAATCTGGTAAAAAAATAATAGAAAAGTTATTAATTCGAAGCTGTGTCCGTCGACATCCCATTCGACGCTTTGTCCATTAGACGCTTTGTCCAGCGACGCTTTGCCCAAGCACGATAACAGAATATATATAATTATATTATAATTGTTTACAGGAACATAATACTATTTCTCTTTTTTCCGGTTGAATAGATATGGCCAGCGTAGACAGGAGATCTCATTCAAGGAAGACTCTGTGTGGTGTGGTGTGAAAACAGAATTCCCCCCACATGGGATGCTCCCAACTGGCAAAGATGTCATACATAATTATGCTCTAGTTACTGCGGCCACAGGGGGCAGGCCAAGCTCGGCGCTCTAAGGATTCAGCAGGTCAGCTGGTTCAGAAACACTGGCTATTCGGCAATCTGTACACCAGATACATAAAGAAACACATACTTAAGCGGTACGGTGAATTTGTCACTAATTTCCCCCCTAAGGGGCGTGGCGATTTGCCATCCTGGCCACCGTGCTGACGAGATCCAGCGCTCCGTCCGGCCCTAGCTCAGACTCTCTTTCTTCTTTCAGATAGCCTGTATATCTTCCCTACTTTGTCGCTTTTCATACAACCTCTCCCACAACTTTCTTTGGTCAGCCTCAAATTTCACAGGGTAGATGCTGACCTTCTTCTCAGCCAACCGTCCGGGATCGAGGCTGAGGAGGGAGGGGACAATGTTCCCTAACCCCTGAGCTCCGGTCTTGGGGGTCGGAGCCTTGATGACATCGGGGCCCCTGATTCAGAGGTTACCTGGCGTTTTCGAGCCCGCTGGCTTCAAACGCTTCCTCGTTATTCGCTCCACTGATGGCACCATGTTGGCCAAGGGCAACATGATCCATCAGAGGAGAGGATTAGCTAGTGCAATTGGTAGAGAGCCGAAGGTGACCCGTTTCTCAGACGGGAGCCTTCTGGCGAATGCGACGAATCCCGCCGAGGCGGCCAAGATAAGTGCTCTTCGGACACTTCATGGCACCCCGGTGAGTGTGACGCCGCATTCTACCATGAACTCCCGTAAGGGGCGCGGCGATTTGCCATCCTGGCCGCCGTGCTGACGGGATCCAGCGCTCCGTCCGGCCCCAGCTTAGCCTCTCTTCCTTCCTTCAGATAGCCTGTATTTCTCCCCTACTTCGTCGCTTTTTATACAACAACTCCAACAACTTTCAATGGTCAGCCTCTAATTTCACAGGGTAGATGCTGACCTTCTTCTCAAGCCAACCGTCCCGGATCGGGGCTGAGAGGGGAATGGACAACGTTCCCTAACCCCTGAGCTCCGGTTCGGAATGTTTTTTTTAACAACCTGCTTAATCCCCACCCATACCTTCCTCACATCCCTTTCCCTTTCTTCTTCACACTCAGTTTTACACCGCGTCTAAGGTGGGGCCGCCATGCAGATGGACTGCCAGGCCACCAGGCGGGAGGGGTGGTCCCAAATGGCGGCGTCTGGCTCTGCCAGGCCTGTAAGCACCTCTTGCAGTGCAGGCAACTGCGAGAGGTGATGAGCGATTGCATCCCGTGAAACAAATAAGGTCACCATGCCCAATGAAGAGAAACATAAAAATCTCCCCTTAATTCCCCCTGTGTCACCAACGGAGACGCCCTCGGGCAGCTCCACTGAAAAAATGGAGGTCCCCCCTGTGCTTGCGCAGGGGACTCTCCATATCTCTCTAACCGGAGAGAAGGCTTACTCCTCTCCTTCGCTTACGGGTGTAGGGGACTCCCCCTTACCTTCTTCTCTGGAGGTACTTTCGGGCACCTCCCTTCTTCCAGCGTCAGTCCCTCTGTTCTTTCCAAGGGGACTGCCAAGAAAGCCAGCAGGCAGCCATTAGCCGCCTGCTCCACATCGAAGCGGCTCGGTAGGGCAAACCCCTTAAGGGGGGAGAGGAAAGCCAGGCCCCTTCGGTCGCTTCCCTCATAAGGCCTGCTGGCAAGAATATTGAACCTTCCGGGGTCAAGGCCTGTGCCTCCCCACACAAGACTAGTGACGATACTGCCAACGGAACCTGCGATGTCATGGGGGGTGGGATGGCCAACTGGAAGCCCCCCGTGAGATAGACATGGTTCTTAAGGAAACCCAGCCTCAGACGGTCGGGCCTTCCATGGGAGGGGGGGGAATCCGGGCTCGGTTCCAAGCACAGAACCCGAATCCGCCCCTATGCAAGGTCCTCCTCAAATGGCTATGGTTTCCGAAGCAGTACAAGGAGGGAAGGGTTCTCCTCCGAACGGTGCCCCCACGACTACCAGGACCTTCTCCATTTCGGAGAAGGACCTGGCTAAGGCCGGTCCATCTGGCCTGAGGGCTCCTTCCAGCAGAGGTGAGAAGCGGGTTCATTCCTCGCCCTCCTCTCCAACAAAGAAAAAGAAAAAGACTAAAAAGACAAAAAAGACTTGGGGCTCTTCTCCATCCGCGGGGGCTACGGGGACGGATGGGTCTGCTGCAACTTTGGCAAGCGACTAAGCCAAGATCGGCACATCCGGCCCCTCTGCCCCTCCCCGGTTGCAGAGCCCCTGACTAAGACCAAAAGTGAACAGGGCGGAACCTCGATGACATCGGGGCCCCTCATTAAGAGGTTACCTGGCGTTTGCGAGCCCGCTGGCTTCAAACGCTTCCTCGTTATTCGCTCCACTGATGGCACCGTGTTGGCCAAGGGCAACATGATCCATCAGAGGAGAGGATTAGCTAGTGCAATTGGTAGAGAGCCGAAGGTGACCCGTTTCTCGGACGGGAGCCTTCTGGCGAATGCGGCGAATCCCACTGAGGCGGCCAAGATAAGTGCTCTTCGCAAACTTCATGGCACCCCGGTGAGTGTGACGCCGCACTCTACCATGAACTTTGTGAAAGGAGTAGTTTATGCGAGGGAACTCGTTGACTACTCCATTAAGGACATCACCCTAGAGCTGGCCGAACATGGGGCGGTCAAGGTCGAACGTCTGATGAGAAAACAGGGAGGGGCCTCGAGACCCACCCCTACACTCTTCGTCACGTTCGACTGTGATCAGGTCCCTGAGTCGGTGCGTGCTGGTTGATACCGCTACCGCGTGAAGGCATTCGTGCAACTGCCGCGGCGGTGCTATTACTGTCACCGCTTCGGCCATTCGAACGAATCGCTCATGTAGACGTGCAAAGTTGGTGTCACCCGAAGTCTGTGTAAATTGCTCCAAGGCCGCACACGATAAGTCTAAATCATGTTTGGCCAAGTGTGTAAATTGCGGAGAGCCGCACCCCGCTTCTTCGAAGCAATGTGGTGCATATCTCCTCGAAAAAGAAATCATGGCTGTTCAGGCCCAGGATCGAATCTCATTCTGCGAGGCTAAGGACTTGGTCCTGGAGCACCCAGCTCTGCCTGGGACGTTATATGCCTCAATAGTTAGAAAGGCACCCTCTGCCCCCTGGCCCATCCAGGCTAACTAGCACGGATGTTTCCGCGCCCATTCGGAGCCCTTCTGCGGGCTCTACTCAACCCGGGCGCTCCCCTGGTAAAGCTGGCGGCAAAAAGGGTACACACCCAGCCCCAGCTAGAACCAGGGCTCCCCCCTCTTCGCCCAGCGTGACCGTTTCCCGTAAGGCAAAACGGCCACCCCCCTCCACCTAGTCGTTAGACTCACAGGAGGCAACACCCCTGAAGTTGGTCGCTAGTCCATCTTCCGGGGTTTCTAAAGCTGTCCCCGAAAAGAGGGCAGCAACAAAGAAGCTTTGGCTTCTTCGCCCACGCCTAGTGGTGGAGCGACTGGCTCGGAGACGGTGGTTCCTCGAAAAGAGAGCCCCCTGCCTCCGAAGCCGCAACTCCTGCCTAAGGTTTCAAGGCGGGGGGGAGCCCAACCTTCCCCAATTAGTCCTCGAAGGCGACAGCGCCTTCAGTGCTTTGTCCAGGCAACAGCGCCTGGGGTTCTTCCTCTGGGAAGCGTACGGCCATTCCCGTGAGGGTCTTCTGTTCGAGGAGGGCCCCTGCGTCACCTCCGAGCTAGGCCTGGAGGGTATCTTCCCTTAATGGAATTGCCGTGGACTCCGGGCCAGCTGGGAGAAGCTGCGGAGGCTCGTCTCGTCCCGTTCCCCGTTACTATCTTTTTGCAGGAGACCATGCCAGGCGCGTGCCCGCTGCCTGCCCTCCCGGGGTATAAGGGTCTTGCGACCCCACCACCGTGGGATGGCCGGGCTGGGGGATGCGCGGTTTACACCCGGCATGATGTCTTCGTTCTTCCTTTCTCTTTAGATACCTCCTTTCAGGCAGTGGCTGTGCAGCTGCACCTGGATAGTAGGTATACTATCATTTCTGCGTACATTCCACCGTCAGCTGACTTCGACGCGGGGGACTTCCGCCGCGTCGTGGCACGGTTGCCGAGGCCCTATCTCTTGCTTGGAAATCTAAACGGCAGGCATCCTCTCTGGGGAGATTACTCCATAAATCCCAGTGGACAAGTCCTTGCCGATCTGATCGAAGAGCTTGAGATAGGTGTCCTAAACGTGGATGAGTTTACGCATCACTGTCCGAGAACCGCTTCATTTTCTTGCATTGATCTATCTTTCTGCTATTTAGATGCACAGCCTGATTTTGATTGGGGGGTGGTCGATGACCTCCATGGTAGTGATCACTTTCCCATTCAAATATTATTTTCAGGGCAACTGCCGCCTGAGAGACCACCTCGGTGGTGCTTGGCGCGAGCGCGGTGGTTTGAATTTCAGGAAATGACTGAATTCTCTATCTCAGTTGAGGAGTTTAGGTCGGTAGATGAGGCCATTAAGTTCTTCTCCGGCTATCTCATCGCTGCGGGCCTGAATACTATTCCTAGAACGTCTGGCCGTTTTGCACGCCAACCACTCCCATGGTGGTCGTTCGAGTCTGAGACGGCTCTCAAACAGAAGCGTTATGCCTACATGCGCTATAAGCGCCGCCCGAACGATTTCACTGTCGCTGAATTTCGTTGGGCTAGGGCTAGGTTCCGGTATATTTCGAAGCATGCCCATCGCTTTTCTTAGCGAGCATACGTGTCTTCACTCAACGGGAAGACCCCTTTAGCAGACGCGTAGAAGCGAGTCAAAAGGATTCCGGGCAAGTTCTCGCAGGACCCCCCTCCCATTCTCCAGGAGAATGGGACCGTAATCTCGGACCACGCGTCCTTGGCGGAATTCAGAGCGACCGCTTTTTCCGCATTCACTAGCCGGGATGCTGCTCCGCCAGCATTCAATGCACGTCGTGATGTCGCTGAAGGCCGCTGGCTGGACTTTACCTCCAGAGGCGGAGAACCCTTCAACGACAGGTTCAATGTAAGTGAGTTGCGCTCCGCTCTCGCTTCGTGCGTGGACACCGCCCATGGTCCGGACGATGTCCCGTACGCCATGCTTCGACACCTGGGTGAGCGAGGCATGGCCTTTCTGTTAGATTTGTTAAACAGGATCTGGGTGGAGGGTCTTCTCCCAGATTCCTGGCAAATCGCTACTGTGCCGGGGAGAGATCACACTACTCCGACCGGTTTCCGCCCAACCTCTCTAACCTCTTGCGTGTGCAAGTTGATGGAGAAATTGGTAAATGTTAGACTAGCCTTTTTCCTGGACAGCGGAGGTCATCTGTCTTCTGCACAGTGTGACTCCTACAAGTACAAGTTCCACTCCATGTCGGATGCTCTGCTTCGACTTGAAAATGCCGTCTGCGAGGCTTTCCTTCGTAGACTGCACTACGCCACGGTGTTTTTCGATCTGGTGAAGGCCTATGATACCGCATGGGGATACAGTATCATGGAGACTCTCCACATGATGAGGGCAAGGGGACGCCTTCCACTATTCATATCTGAATTTTTGCGAGATCGTCGATTCCACGTACGGGTGGGGGGGAAGTTCTCTCCGGCCCAAAGGAGCAAGAAGAGAGTGTCCCGCAGGGAACTGTCCTCAGTGTCACACTCTTTGCCCTGAGCATCAACGGCATCACCTCGGTGCTGCCAGAAGATGTTCTCGCTACGCTCTACGTGGATGACCTTTCAATCTCCTTAGGCGCCGCCCAGATGCCAACTCTGGAGCGTCGACTCCAACAGGCATTGAACCGCGTCTCTCGCTATGCCAAAGCGCACAGGTTTCGGTTTTCTTTGGCCAAGACTAAAGTGGTGCAATCCTGCCGCCATCCACGGCTCCACCCCGACCCAGATTTAAGAACATAAGAACATAAGAAAAGAAGGAGACTGCAAAAGACCTTTCATAGCCTACACTTGGCAGCTCCTGTATACGTTTCTTAATGGGGTGCGCCTGGATGTGGTTGAGTCGCACCGTTTTCTTGGTCTTGTATTTGACCGACGCCTCACCTGGGAGGCTATTATTCGCAGCCTTAGGGTCTCTTGTACCCGCGCAATGGATAATCTCCGTTCTGTGACGTTTAGCGCTTAGGGCACTGATAGGGCTAGTGCCCTACTCTTTTATCGATCCTTTGTTCGTTCGAAGCTCGACTACGGATGCGAGTTTTATGCATCCGCAGCCGAGCGTTTTATTGCGGAAGGTGGATTCGATCCACCACACTGGCCTTCGCCTTGCGACCGGTGCCTTCCACACTTCCCCCATTGAGAGCCTGTTAGTCGATGCTGTGGAGATGCCACTCGCTCTGCGCAACGTGCAGTGCATCACTCGCTTGTACGCGCGAGCCCGGCGCATCCCTCAGTCGCCTACAGCTTTCACTGCATACGCAGCTGATCTCGACGGTGCCTATGCCGCCGAGAGACGCCAGTCATACCCTAAGCTCTTTGGGTTTAGGGCCCAGAAATTCCTTCGAGAGCTAGATATAGCTCTTGGGCCGGTGGCGCCCGTGGTTCTGCCCAGGACGCCACCCTGAAGGGTACCACATTTGGCTATTTGTCGCCACGCCTCTGCTCCCAAAGCTTGTACGGCGCGGGGAGTATTGCGTTCGACCTTTTTGGAGCACACCTCGTGTCACGCTGGAACCGTGCCAGTGTATACGGATGGCTCCAAGTCATAAGAGAGGGTCGGCTTCCACGCCGTATCCCCACTGTTTGAAGTCAGCGGGGCTCTACCAGGCGCTGCGTCTGTCTTCACGGCCGAGCTGGTGGCAATACACCACTCGGTACGGGAGATTAAGCGACGTGCCCCGTTCGAAGACCGGATTGTGATCTATAGCGACTCACAAAGCGCCCTGAGTGCTCTCGGGACATTGGAATCTCCGCATCCCCTGGTTCACGATATTCGTGACGCCACGGTTTTGGCGAGCTGGGCAGATGTCGAGATTATCTTCTGCTGGGTTCCTGGACATGTAGGAATTGCGGGGAATGAGCGCGCCTATGAGGGTGCCATAGAGTCCGCGAGGACTCTGCGACCGGACTAGCGTTTAGCTCTTGCTCACACCGACTACATGGCAGGAATACGGACAGCTCTTCGGACTGCTTGGCAAAGAAGATGGGAGACGGTCGAAGGGAACTTAAAGTTGCGTGCCATTGCACCGCGACTGTTCCCATGCACCTATCGCTCAATGCGGCGAGGGCTTCAGGTCACTTTCTGTCGTCTCCGACTCGGGCACACTCGTGTGACGCTTCGCTATCTGGTGGAGCGTCCGCCTGCGCCCTTTTGTGACGACTGCGTCGTCCCCCAGACTGTTCGGCACATTCTTGTCGAATGTCCTAGTCTGGTTGATCTTCGCGCACGTTACCTGTCCCGGTACCGGGATAGGCGGGGTCGCTACCGCCTCTTCCTTGTGCTTGGGACGAGTTCGTTCACATTGACTGGTGGACTTGTTGACTTTTGGAGGGAGGCCGGGCTTCTTCCCTTTATTTAAGAAGGTTTTATTTTTTTCTTTGTTTTTCATTGTTTTCTTTGTAGGGGTCACGCTCCTTCACCGGGGTGAGGGTGACCTCCCCCCGCTGCTGGAGATTGCTTCCTAATTGTTAACTTTTTCAAATTTTTATCATTGTTATGTTTTCATATTTTTATTTTAAAGTAGCCTAGTTCTAGGCGTGTTTCCGGCTTCTTATGCCCAAGTGGGCAGTTGCCAGATGGGCTCTATAAAAAAAGTCACTAATTTCCTTGTTCTAAGCTCGAATTAGGATTTCGAGGCGTATTTTTATTGATAGAAAAATAATAAATAATGTTCCCCTCACTTTGGAACAAAATGAATTTTATATGGATATATGACCCGGTAGGGTCATGTGTGCTCAATCCAGCCCATTAGTATTACACATGCCCCGGTAAAAGAGACTGGTGCTACATAAACAGAAAGGCAGTACACCTATATCCAGCTTGCCGATGATATTTCACCGCTGATCACCAGAGGCTATCCCAATCCTATCGACATCGCGAATAGAACAGCAGGCGAAATAGACAACCTCAATGCCTACGAGGCTCATAACAAGATCCGTATCAATGTGGAAAGGTTTAAAGTCCTCCCCATCGGGTGAAACAAAACTGCTGACGTTCTAGTGCGAGGCGAATTCTACCCATACCCCTGCGAAGCTTGAGTCCTCGGTCTAAACATAACATCAACAGGATGCAGCTCACATCTCATGTAAATCTCGCGCAAGCCATGAAATACTTACGTCAACTCTACAGATTCAAGGGGCTCTCCCCCCGGAACAAAAGGAAACTAAATATGGCCTTGGTAAGGCTAATTCGCTATACCCCCGCTATTCCGATGCACCTAAAGAGCAAGACTCAGCTGAGGAAAGCAAAAGCAGTACAGAACCAGAAACTCTGATTTATATTTAATGCATCAAAACTGGACCGTATCCCCTCGATCAGACTTCACACTCTCGCAGAGTTGGAACCCTTAAACGTAATCCTACAAAAGAGGGCGAAATCGGTATAGGGCAAGATCCAAGAACACCTTTCAGAGAAAATGATCCAAGAACTACGACAACCCGAACTTGACACCCGATTTAGACACTACGGACGTGGATTCAACAGGAGAATGTGATGCCCTTATTTCGATAACAAACTTGAAAAACTCCCAAAACTCCACGAATAGGACAATGAAAACTACTTTTCATACATGTTTTATGAGAAATGAGAGAGAGAGAGAAAAAAAAAGCTTCGTAGTGGACAATTAAACAATAAAATAAAAGAAATTAACAGATTATAAACAAAGTTAACTAAAAGATCCGAAGTGTGCACAAGTAAAACAAATGTTTTCTATGAAAATAAAGCTTAAAGGAACTGAACTAACATTTAGGACGTCTTCAAACTAAGAGTAAACTCTACATCCCAAACATCAAGAAAATTAAACACAAAGGCTTGAATGCCTAATTTTTCCGTCTAGTACACTAGGGAAAAAAGAAGACGACGTGAAGACAATGGCAGTTAAGCTGGCACACATTCTCTTCTACTTTAACACTTTTTCTTACTATAACTTCTCCTACTATCTTACACCCATTTTTTCCCATCTTTTACGATCAAATCCAATCAAATCTAATGTAAACCAACCAAGGTAAATCGATACTCTTGAAAGATACAGCATTGGCACACTTAAAATCCAAAAAACACCTGACTGCGTTCGAACAATCCATATGGAATCATATTTGGGGGAGGGGGCACCAAGAGAAAGCCACAAAATTAAATTTAGTACCATCAGAAAGAGTGCAAAAATTCGGTTAAGATGAAATACTTGAGAGCTGAATCCTGTGGAGAAAGCCTACCAAAAATAACTTTGGGTCGAATTAATTGAAAAAAAAATTCGGCTGTCAAGGGCAAACGGGGAACCTAGTTCACCCGGCACTATAATACTTTAACGCACTAAAAAGGTCGCCAGAATATTTCTTCACAAAGAAACCAAGTTCACTTCGACATTGATTTCTAACAAATCAATGTCACATCGGCCACAAACGACCCAACTCGTTATATAAGAGGGAAGGACGCTTACAAAGAATTTACGTCGTCTAAAGAAGCGGGGAATAATAGGCTTCACTCCTCGGGTACGAGGTACACGCGGAATAACCCCCCCCCCCCCCGTCTTACGCCCTTTCTTAGGATGCGGAGGGAGACTCGAGACTTACTCGGAGGACTAGTAAGGGCGCGAGATGAAAGAACTATTCCTAAGTACCTGATACTGAAGCAGTTAAGGGACACCTCGGATGATGTTAATCCAACCTAGGACGAATCCACGGATGGCGACGGCGGAGGTGATGATGGAACCAATGGAATTGAAGATGATCCTGGTGATGAGGGATTCCAAAGGTGGTACGGCAGAGAAACCGGCGTACCCCACGGGGATAATTTCGAGTGACGAAACTCCAAAAGCGGAAGGTGGTGGCGTGACAAAAAGGGTAGGGGGGGGAGCCAAAATGAGCCCACGGTTTTCAGACTTCCCAATGGAGAAGTATCAAACGTCCAAGATTAGCAGCACACGTACAGCAGGTTGGAAGATCAACGTCAAAACTGGCAGGAGATAAGGCAAGGGTCCTCGCAGTACGGACTTGAATGGGTTCTCCTCTTTCGAGAGAAGGAAGCGTCCTTTTATACGGGTGGATGTGACCAGCGTGACGTAATAGCCTCATGCGCGCGCCACCTTTCTGGAATAACTATCGAACGTGTGCGTGGGGCATCGACCAACGGTGCAGGGCTCAGAGGCGAGAAAATGACTTCATATGGGGGCGCCGAACTTTGTGGCCCTTACAACGGGGTACCCCCTAGGTGGGCCCCCGTGATTAGTGGAGTACCCCGGTGTTCCGTGCTCGGTCCTCCTTGTTCATCATCTATATAAATGATATAGACGATGGGTAGCTTTGCTCGATATCCAAGTTCGCAGAGAACACAAAATTAGGAGGCAGCGTGAGCTCTGGTGAAGGGGTGGAAAAGCTGCAAAACACCCTTTAGAGGTTAGGTGAGTGGTCCGAAACTTGGCAGATGCCATTTAACCGTGATAAGTGCACGGTGATGCACATTGGCTATGCCAATCCTCGAGAAGACTACCACTTGTTAGGTAGAGATCTGTAAAATGACTTGGGTGTGCAAATCAGCAGTGACCTAAAGATTTTCAGGCAGTGTGCTGATGTAGAAAAAAGGTAGAAAGACTACTGGACTACATAAAGAGGCAATGTCACTTTCAAAACAAGGAGTTTGTCCTCAAATTGTACAACTCTTTAATCAGACTTCACCTGGAGCATGCCGTTCAATTCTAGTTGCCTACACTACGTAAGGACATAGTTAGACTGGAACGTGTTCAGGCTAGGGCAACTAAGTTAATTCTCTCACTTAGGCACAAAGGATATCAGCGTTGGCTTCAAGAATTGGGGTTTTTCTCTTTGGAGGCCCCCCCCCCCCGATTACGAGATTTTAAGGGGTGTCAAAAACGTGGACTACAGAAAGATGTTCAGGTTGAGCATAAATCCGCCCAGTAACCATGGTTACAAGCTGGATCCTTTTTCACATCACAATCGGGTGACTATTCTGCTTCATGTGCCTGCAAAACGGGTGTGAGAGGTGGGCGGTTAAAGCCTTAATCTCTAAGCGGGTGGGAGAGGTGGGCGGAAAGAGCCTTCATCTATAAGCGTGTGGGAGAGGTGGGCGGGGAAAGCCTTCATCTTTAGGCGGGTGGGAGAGGTGGGCGGGGAGAGCCTATAGGTTAGGGCCTTCGCAAAATAGTACCTCCACTTTATGGACAGCAATGTCCTTTGAGGTGCTACTTTTCCTTGAGACTCTCCTCTTCCTCTCTCTCTCTCTCTTCATCTCTCTCCCCCTAACCATCTCTCTCTCTCTCTCTCTCTCTCTGATAAAGAAAGTAGAGAGAGGTGACGCCCCCTTGTCGCGGGAAGAGAGCTTGCGCGTACCCTTGACTTTTCGAGCTATGTCGGCGGGGGTACCTATCTTCTGGCACCCCTGGCAGTGTTTCCCTTGTCGATTTGGTCGGAAATTAGGTTCCAGACTAAGTGCGTCTTTGTCTTTTTTTTATCCTACTCTATCCTTCATCTTTCTTTAAAAATTAATCCTATTTCTTCTACTTATACAAAAAGAAAAAAAACAACAAAAAAACAACCCCTATACCTATCATGTCACTCCTACCCTTTTTTCATCTATCTACATATAAGGACCTGGCAGCTACCTCACGCGTCAGAAGAGAGGCTTTGGAACCTCTATAAACAACGCCAATCGACGCTCACTGGTTGCGAGAGACTAGGACTTGAGGGGTCTTAGACGTTGGGGCACGATGAATGGGATGAGGGTAGTGCCCCGGTAACCCCTTTCCTGGCGCATAATTATTGACCATTCCCAGTGACCGTTGACGGGTGCCTCTGGTAGCATTGGTCCGTGGTGACGGCCCTTTGTTCCCATGTTGGTTGCCAGGCCAATAAAAAGCCTTGGGTCGAGTCTCTTGGTGTGGCGGGATATCCACTGAACGCTGCTCCGAGATCTTGGCCGTCGTGAAGGGAACTAGTAGGAGTTTAGTACGGGGTGTGCTCCGTTGTTCACCTGGTGAGAAATCGATGGCCCCTTCGAAGACCGTCAGTGCTGCTTGGTTGGGAGCCACGGCACGCCGAGGTTTGACGACTCGGTCGGACGAACAGCAGCACAAGGAGCGTGCCTTCTGAAAGATCCGAAACCTCTCTGATCGATAGGCGGGAGTGACTCACGCGGGGCGAACTCACCACCCCCTTTCTTTTTTATTGAGTGGTCACAAAGTATTCAGAGATATAAAGTGTTCAGCATGACTGGAAAGAAAGGACCTGGTGCGTTAAAGTATACCTGCTCGACATGCCAAAAGGACAAGTGGTGCGTAGATTTTCCGGAGGGGTGTTTCTCAAAATGCCACCCTGGAAGTATCTGCACGGACTGCGTCCTAAGGGCAGAACTTCAGGAGCTAAAGGAACTTTTTAAATCGTCTGAGGAGAAATCACGACGACTGGAAGAAAAGGTGAAAATCCTCGAGTCTGAGCATGTGACTCAAATCCGTCATCTCGAAGCCATCATTTCAGAGATTAAAGCCACCAATGGACAGCAACAGCAACAAGAAACTCCCAACGACGCGGATGGCTCCTCTGTTGGGCCCTCATGCACCGCGTCGATAAAGATAGGCCAACCATCCGACGTCCCAGAGCCAGCAGCTGCTGAGGTTACTCAGGGCGTCAAAAAGAAGAAAAGGAAGAGTAAGAAAGGAAAAACAGAAGAGAAAGTAGAAACGGAAGAAAAAACGAAGAAGAAAAAGAAGAAAAAACCCCAAAAAGTGGGGAAGAAAGAGGAATCGAAAGAGCCCATAGTGAGAGGGAAGCCTCTGTCCTCTGAACCCAAATGCGCGAGGGTCATCGTGATCGGTGACTCCCAAGCGCGGGATCTACAACCCTTGCTCGCGGCCCGCCTTCGCACCAGTGTGAAGGTAAGCTGCCTTCCAGGAAAGGGGAACGGAGAAATAAGGGTGGAGGCTGAGAAATCTCAGATCTCTGAGAACTCAGTAGTTGCCCTCATGGCAAGTGGCAACGATCTCTACCTACGAGGAGGCAATGTAGGCGCCAGCGGGAAGATCCTGACCACGGTTATGGGAGGAGTTGACGACTGTGGGCTAAAAACCCGCAGACGTGTCGTGGTCGGGATACTCCCAAGACGAGGTCCATCCCGCAATGCTCACGCGAGGAACGTCTTTATAAACCAACGCCTGGGAGATCTTTGTACGGCGGAAGGAGTCTTTTTTGTAGACCCCTACCGCACCTTTTACGGGAGAAATGACCTGTACAAAAGGGACGGAGTGCATCTTTCCTTTAAAGGGAAAGCTGCACTCGCAAACATGATCCAGGATGTTGTGGAGCGGAGCCAAAGAAGTGTCAGACCCCGAGTAAAGGAGGACGTACGCCAGTACACCCGTGTTACTCCAGGAACGACCTTTTCTGAAGTCACAAAGAGTGGAGTGATCCCGCCACAGAGAAAGAAAGCGGGAAACGCAAGAGTGTAGGGAGTCCTACAGTCGGGGACTCCCTAAAAGTTCTTCTGTTTAATGCGAGGTCTATCAGAAACAAGTTTCTAGAACTTCGTGGCCTCGTAGCAACAGAAGAACCGGAGATGGTGGCCATAACGGAGTCGTGGATAAAAAGCTCAAGCCGAGATTTTGAAGGTGAATTCACGATTCCCGGTTACCAGCTCTTCCAGAAAGATAGGCCAGACAGAGAGGGTGGCGGTGTGATGTTGTATGTCAAGGATACTCTCAACTCGACGGATTGCAACATCGTATCCGACCATGAACTACTAGGTGTTGACCTAGAGATAGGTCCTGCCAAATACAGGACCCTGGTGCTTTATAGACCTCCTGCCCAACTCGTTGAAAAGGACAGAGATCTGTACCAGCTACTAGGAGAACTTGTCGAAGACAGAGTGTGTATCGTGATGGGTGATTTCAACACACAAGTTGACTGGGAAACCAGAGAACCCTGTGGCGAGAACGCACTACTCCTGGAGTTCACGAACAACGAGTTCCTTACTCAATGGGTGAGAGAGCCAACGAGAGGAGACAATATCCTCGACTTGGTTTTCACCTCTGAGGATGACATCGTTGAGGACCTCTCTGTTGGCGAAGAGCTCGGTGGCAGTGACCACCGACTAATTAGATTTGTAGTCAAAGTCCCCAAGGCAGAGCCTGCAACTAGTAAATCAAGGAAACTCGATTTGTGAAGAGCAGACTTTGCAGGTCTACGCGCAGGACTGACTGACGCGAGGCTAGAAGAGTGCGAGGCTGTTGAAGACTTTTGGAACAGTTTCAAAACCACATTCATGAGTCTTCAATCGCGTTTCATCCCTTTGAAATGCCCCCGTCGGTCCTCTGTTCAACCAAAGTGGTTTAATCGAGAAATCGGGCAACTGCTTAGGGAGAGGAGAAATGTGTACCGGCAATCGAAGATCTCGGGTGACTTTGACGAATACCGGAGGCTAGCCAGGAGAGTGAAGTCCAGCATAAGGGCGGCTAAGCGGTCTGAGGAACTCCGAGTGGCGAGCCTCTGTAAAGAGAATCACAAGGAGTCTTTTGGATATGTGAACAGCCGTAAACCAATCCGTCGAACGATTGGCCCTTTGAGGAATGAGGATGGGACGTTAAAGCATTCAGATGGAGAAAATGCTAACCTCCTCAACGACTACTTCTCTTCAGTGTTTACTGAAGAGTGTGGTCCCATTCCCCAGCCGACGGATTCCTACTCGGGGGAAAAGCTGGAGGCAATGGACTTCACCGAAGGAGAAATAAAGAAAAAGATCGCTGACCTAAAGACGAATAAGTCACCTGGACTGGACGAGTTTCTATCTAAGGTGTTGAAGGAAGTGTGCGATGAAGTATCACGACATCTGTGCGCTATCTTTAACATGTCAATCCGGACCAAATGCGTTCCTAGAGACTGGCGTGAGGCGAAGGTGACTCCTATCTTCAAGAAAGGAGACCGTAACCAACCGTCGAACTACCGACCTATCAGTCTGACTTCGATAGTCGGTAAACTCATGGAAAGCATCATGGTGGACAAAGTGACGTCGTATTTAGAGTCAAACCTGCTACTGAGGAGTTCCCAGCACGGCTTCCGAAGGCAACGGTCATGCCTGACGAACCTTGTGGAATTCTTCCACTTCGTTTTCAGTGAGCACGATCGGGACAAGGCGGTGGATGTGGTCTACCTAGACTTTCAGAAGGCCTTTGATAAGGTACCACACCGCCGCCTTCTCCGGAAAGTGCGAGCGCTTGGCATAGACGGAAAGGTAGCCGGCTGGATCGAGAACTGGCTAAGTGGCAGACGGCAACGGGTGGTGGTGAATGGACAGTCTTCTGAGTGGGTGCCCGTTACTAGTGGGGTGCCTCAAGGTTCTGTCCTGGGACCACTACTATTTATCATCTACGTCAACGACATGGATGGTGACATGGTTGCCAAGATTTCCAAATTTGCCCACCATACCAAGCTTGGTATGAACGTTGCAAAGGATGCAAATACTGCCCGCCTGCAGGAAGATCTTGGGAAGATTGGGGAGTGGTCGGACACGTGGCAAATGCCTTTTAACGTGGGCAAATGCAAAATGATGCATATCGGCCACAGAAACCCCCAATCTCAGTATATCCTTAAGGGCACTGCTCTTGAATCGAGTGACACTGAGAAGAACTTGGGTGTAACAATCACTAGTGACCTCAAGTTCTCGAAACAGTGTATTGAGGCGGAGAAAAAGGCCCAAAGGATGCTAGGCTATATTAAGCGCCAGTTTGGTTATCGTAACAAGGAGATTGTACTGTGCCTGTACAACTCACTTGTCCGACCGCACCTGGAGTATGCCGCACAATTTTGGAGTCCTTCATTTCGAAAGGACATCGCGAGATTGGAACGCGTACAAGCTAGGGCAACAAACTGATTCCCTCTATCCGACATAAAAGTTATGAGGATAGACTAAGGGAGTTAGATCTGTTCTCGCTGGAAACCCGTAGACTGCGTGGTCAGCTCATCGAAGTTTTCAAAATACTTTGAGGGTTCGACAATGTTGACTACCGGGATATTTTCACACTGAGTGAGAACAGAACGCGCAATCACGGCTTCAAATTTGAACTGAAGCGTTACAACCGCGATCTGTGTGGAAACTTTTTCACCTACAGTATCTGCGGTAAGTGGAACGCACTTCCAGAGGAAGTTGTCAACAGTGAATCTGTTGACCAGTTCAAGTCAAGACTAGACAAAGTCTTGAAAAGTGGCCGTTTAGGGACGCAAAACAATTGAGCAGCCTTGTGCCCACTCAATTGCTAGTCCAAAGGTACCCTCTTTGAATGGACCGTAAGGTCTCCTAGGGTACTTACTTTCCTTGTTACTCCTTGTTACTCCTCTCCTTCTCTATCTATCTCTCTATATCCCTCTCTCCCTCTAACTTTTCTTCTCTCTCTCATCTCCTGCTTTATCTCCCCTCTCCCCTCATTTCTCTTTCTATTTCACTATTTCGCTCTCCCCCTCTCTTAATCTCTATCTCGCTATCTCTCTCTCTGTCTCTCTCTCTATCTATCTATCTATCTCTATCTATCTAACTCTCTCTCTATCTATCTATCTCTCTATCTCTATCTATCTAACTCTCTTCCTCTACCTTTCTATCTCCCTCACCCTCCCATTTCTTATCCCTCTCTATATCTCTCCTCTCTCGCTCTGTATCCCCTCCTTCCTCTCTCTATCTCACTATTTCCCTCTCCTCTACTTCCCCTTTCCCAATCTCCCTCTCTCCCTCCCTATACCTCTGTCTCTCTCTCCTACCTCTTACCCTCCTTCTCCCTCTCCCTGCCCCTCACTTCTTCAATATCTATCTTTTGCCTCTCTCCTTTTCTACCTCTCTCTACATCTCATTCCCACCTTTCCATCTCCCTCTCTTTTTTCTTCCTCACCTTATCTCTCCCCATACCACCTCTTTTCTCTATCTTTCTATCCCTCCCTTCTTCCCTCCCTCTACTACTCCTTCTCCACGTCTCTATCTCTCCCCGACTCTATTTCTCTACCTCTCCTATCCCTCTCTTTTGCTCTATTTTTCTCTCTCTCACTATCACTCTCTCCTTCTCCCTTTCTTTCCCAATCTCTCCGTTCTCCCTTCCTTTCTCAATTTGTCTGTTCTCTCTTTTCCCCCATCTCTCCGTTCTCCTATTTTTCCGATCTCTCATTTCTCCCTTTTCCCCCCCGATCTCTCAATTCTCCCTTTCTTTCACAAGCTCTCCGTTCTCCCTTTCTTTCCCGATCACTCCGTTCTCCTCCCTCCTCTCCTCCTCCCTCTCCTCCTCCCTCTCTCTCCACCTCCTCCCCCATCTCCTCCTTCCTCTTTCTCCCCCTCCTCCCCCTCTCCCCCTCCTCGTGCTATCTCAGCTCCTACCTACCTCTCTCCTTTTCCTTGTCTCTCTCTATCTCTTCCTCTCAGGTAATCTCTCTCGTGTTATCTCTCGCTTTTTTTCTCTTACTGTCTCTTCCCTGTCTCTCTCCCTCTCTCTCTCTCTTTGTATTTCCATAACGTTCGTAATAAAAATATTCTAAAAGATCGATTCTTTTTGTGATTTTGTTCTCGTTTTCTTTTATTGTTGATGTTTGTGTCGTTTGATGTTTAGGATTCGTTTTTCACGAACCTTTTAGCTTAGGTTTATTCGATTCCAAGACTCTTCCTTTTTTATTAGCTTAAAGTTCTTTTAAGAGTTCATTTAAAGCTTTAACATTTAGGGCGAATGATGCTCTTAATGCTTGAAGAATTGAGGGTGAATGATAACCTTGATGTTCTAAAACCTGGGGGCGAATGAATGTCGCCATCGATGATGTAAGACTCTAAGGCGAGTGCCTTTCTTGATGTTTGTAATAGTTTTCTTGTGGTTAGGAAGGTTGCAGATAACGACCACCTGCAGACCCGTAATGGTGACACATGGTAATCTCAGGCCATTCGGGTCTATTTAGTAGCGTGGAGAAGAGATGTAAATTATATTGTATTGCCATCGCCTTGTCACTCATTCAACTTCCTCGTCCAATCTACGCCAAGGGGCAGCCTCACACGTCAACCTTCAAGGGTATCTATTTACGGAAGTTGCAGAAACTTGACTTGAACAACCAAAGTGAATTCCTATCTGACCGTGTAAATAAAGATAATATATAATTGGAGCGTCTTTACACAACCAACTACTCGAGGAAGAATAAGAGTGTTCATTCCGACATTATTTCAAGAAAAGATCTTTAACGTTAAACATATATGGCACACTCTGGTACCTGAGCCACTAAATCATCAGTAAACACTTGGCATGGCTAACATTGTGAAAGGACATCGAGAAACTTGTTTGTATTACCAAATCTTGCCAAAAAATAGCCGTTAGAACAAACAAAAATCTTCCCTTCTAACAATTTCCGCTGCCAGACGCACGATTCTATACTATCCATCTGTGTTCTGCTTATAGTCGGTGGCACTGGAGTTATCTCTAGCACTATGCTTATTTCCCTGGGCTGACGTACAAATAACTGTATAAAATGAACAAACTTGGATGCAAAATTGTGCAAATTTAAGTCTTTTCCCACTATGGCACCAAGATCCCTGTCTTTCAAAAATTGGGGGCCAAGAAGTGACTTTGGGAGGAGGTGATACAGATTCGGGAGAGTCGAGCGCCACTCTTTCCACAAAGCTCCCAATAATACCCTGTCAATATTACTTGGGATGAGAACCTTCCTCACATTTTTATTTCCTTAACTCTTCCACATCTAATATTCCCTCATTGGCTTTAGCATTTTATTGTCGGTTAAACTCGAATACCTTGAATTTTACTTCAATTTTAATGACCACCAAATAAAGTTGTTTAGCTCAGTTTATATTTTAATTCCCTCATCGTGATTTCATTGTCCACCATTTATACACATTTGATGACAATAATACTACTGAATTAGAGCTTAACATTTATTAAACTTCATATGTTTAGGTGATTCAGACTCTCTTAACTACAACATACCCTGAAGGCATCCATACTGGTCGCAGTAATCGAGGTACGGCAAATTAACTTACTCTGGAATAGCAAGTCTGCTGACACAGCAGACATGTTAAGTCTAACATGGCGAGGATCTATCGTGAGTTTCTCAGCTAACGAGGGCTGCATACAGCCCTGCGTCTTCTTCGGTGATCCTACAGACAGCGCAATACTGCGCCTGCACCTTCTCTCCTGAGATATCACATTCCCTTTGACCTGCTCCTAAATCCGTCCTCGCCCATCACTCTCATAATCTACAATACGTCTCCTCTTCCCTTTCCCTCCTCAAGGATAATTACGTGCACACTTTTATTTGTGATAAACTAAAGTTTCGGACGTAATTGCTGTGCTAAGCTAGTCTAAACCAATGTGAAGTAGTAAAGATCAATATTACTTTAACCGTTGAAACATTATTCTGGTCATATTAATCGAGATGGTCATTTCTGATTTGTTGGTTTATATAGAATTGGTGAGTTGAGCTCAAAATTAGTACTCTTAGAAATATCTTTACAGAATCTAAGAAGTCTCTTTTTAGTGTAGAGATCTCAGTGATTTCCGTGATTCGGTGCCCCAAATACCATTCCATGGTGGTCTGTGATCAGAAGTTTGAAGATTGTTCATCTCTAATAGAGAGGATACACTTCGAGGGTCTTGAATTCTAAGATACCGTCCCTTTGTGCTTCAATGACAACCCATCTCGCACACTTCCACCCTTTAATTTTATACTCCACTGTTGGTTGAAGAGGAGGTCCATTTTGTTCCGCAAACACCTCAAGAAGATGCAAGTTGTCAACATCGGGCGCAGAGACAGAGACAAAATACTGAAAAGTGAACAATAGCGGCCAATCAATAATTTCATTTGGATACTCTGGGTTATTAGGGATTTAACATTGACAAATGAAGCAAAGAAACCCTATATTACATATATAAAAAATAAAGAAAATTTCCTTTTCTTATTTTAGACAATTCTAAAATAAGAAATATTCTCGTCCTTTGCTGGTGTCATAAAAAGCAACTAAACCCGGATAGGCGACCACTTACTCACACGCGAATGTTCCTGTCCTGCGAACGCAATAGACAAGGTTATAAGATTAATAAACATAAATATTTTGGGTCCGCTTCGACCTTTGGAAAGTCTTGAATTTTCTTTCAGGTTCAATAATTATGATTAATGAAGACCCGATGCTTTTTCCCCCAGGTGAGACGCAATGAAGCACTTTGATTCTCTAACTTCAGTGGCAATGCCTTCTTCCATGCATTTATACCTGTTTAAAGGCTTGAATTTCACTGGAAAGGATTTTTTTTTAAGGGGCTATCTGGTCACTAGAAAGGAACCAAAAATGTTTACCAACCTTCACATCTCCAATGCGGTTTAAAAATTGGCCTCTCACTGTTATGCGGATCTTTGCAACCAGAAATATCTTTCCCAGGTCGACCATCCACCACTGGTTAGGTCCAGAATTTGGTTTACTATGGAATATGGTACTAGAGTTTCCATCTACACCCTTGCTCGGATAGCCCATTTTATGAATTGTCTTGCTGCAATGAATTATATTAATGAATTAGATACAAACAAATTTTACCACTAGTTTGGTGTCTCGGAACAACCCTGAGACCATTCAAAGGACTCTGAATTACGTTAATCTGCATTTCAATTGCAAGTGATTATGTGAAAACTAATTAATTAATTATATTATAAAAATGAATATTATAGGCATGACTGTCTGTTTAATCATCGAAGGTTAATCAAGAGAAGAAGCCAAGGAGAGTAATATTAACTTTGTTAACGTCTTTCACTTTGAGCCTCCCGAGATCTCAAGGGGACTTTTTAACCTGCCCATCTGGCGGCTACTTTCATAGGCATAATTTGCCCTAATTAAAATTTCGGCCTAGTACTCGGCTACTTTAAACTTAACAAATTACAAACTAAAAAAAGAAAAACCTTTAAAACAAAGAGAAGTAAAAATAACCAAGTAATAATCACGCTGATGCAGAGGACCATTTGACCAACACCAAAGAGAGTAAAATAAATGGTAGTAGGACAGCTTACTCCCAAAATTCAGATACTCGGCAATTCTGTGTGCGGGAACAGATCCCGAAGACAAGGGACAAGCAGTAGTGACCCCGCTCCTCCTGCTACCGCGTGAGTTAATATGCGCGAAGACCACCCAAAGTAGGACATTCAACGAGACTGTGCCGAATACTCCCGGGGACAGTGCAATCATCACAGTAAGGTGGAGTGGAGTGCTCTATCGAAGGCCAGTGAGTCCCGCGAGTGACCCGATTTCGAATATGACAGAAAGTGAAATAAAGCCGTCGCGGTATTGGGGGCAGGTCTGTGGGAACAGTCTAGACGCAATCACGCGCACTTTCAGTTCCCCCGGGCCGTCTTCAATCTTCTTTTTCAGACGGCAGAGATGGCTGGCCAGATTCCTGCCATGTATGAGTGTGAGGAAGAGCGAAACGCTGGTCTGATTCCCCAGTCCTCGAGAACTCTATGGAGTCTTCATCAGTGCGCTTCTTCGCATCAATTCTCACATGTCCTGGAACTGAGCAAAAGTAAATCTCGACATTCACCCGAGTCGTGGCAACCGTGGCGTCAAGGCTACAGCAACCAGAATGTGTGGATATTCTAATACTCCGAGAGAAATCAGGGCGCTTTGTAAATTGCTAAAGATCACAATCCAGTGTCCGAAACGGGCACGACCCGTTATCTCCCGTACTGAGCCGTGTATTGCAACCAGCTCTGCGGTGAAGACAGACGTAGCATCTGGTACAGCTCTGCTTACTTATAACAGATGGGATACGGCATGGAAGTCGACTCAGTCCTCGGACATGAAGACATCCGAATGCACTGGAACGAATCCAGCCTGGAAAGAAGCGGGCCTCTCAAGGTCAGACTCATTATTCCGCGTGCTGTGGAAGATTTGGGAGTAGAGACGTGACTACAAATAGTAAAAAGTGTTACCCTTTAAGGTTTTTATTGTGGCAGTAAGAAATAAAGGGGCTAACATAGCTCTCGAAGTAATTTCCTAGCCCTAAACCAAAAGGGTTTAGGTGAAACTGGGATCTCTCTGAAGCTTAGTCACCGTCTAGATCAGATGTGGTTGCGGAGAGAGGCGATAGCGAATGCGGGAGACACCGGGATTGTGCTTACAAGGTCATAATACAATGTGTACGGTGCACAGCGAGTTGTTTCGACAAGTAGGCTCTCAATTAGGGATGTATAGAAGTCACCGGTCTCCAGACGAAGACCGGTCTAGTGGATTGTGTCCAGCTGCCTCATTAGAGGTTCGCCTGCGGTTGCATTATTCTCGCATCCGTAGTCAAGGTTCGAATGAACAGAGGTTCGATTGAAAAGTAAGGAAGTCGCCCTATCAGAACTCCAGGTGCTGAAAGTCAGGGAACGAAGGATGTCCATGGGCCGGTATAAGAGACCCTAAGGCTGCGAATATGAGCCTCTCAGGTGATGCCTCATTAAAGAACAATAGCAAGGAAACAAAAGGAGTAAATCCACTACTTCCTAAACCTCCGCGGCTCGGGAGAGCGAGAGATGCGGTTCAATGCCTGTTAGAGTCGACGCTCCAGATTTGGCGTCTGGACAGCACAAAAAGAGATCCAGAGGTCGTCTACATAGAGTGGAGCGAGATGTTGTTAGGGCATCGCCGTGGTGATACCCCTAAATTTCAGGGCAAAGGGTGTGACACCGAGGGCACTTTCATGCAGGACATCCTCTTTCTGTTCCATTGGGTTGGATAGGGCTCCCCCACACGTCGTGGAATCGATAACCTCCTAGAAATTAGGTTTATCAGGCGTCCTTTCCCTTCCATTCCCCATGATACCGTATTACCATTCTGTATCATAGGCTTTCTCTAGATCCAAATATAACGTAGCGTAGTGCACTCTATGAAGAAAGGCCTCACAGACGACATTTTCAAGTCGGAGCAAAGCATCCGACGAGAAGAGGAAATTGCGGACGCCGCACTGTGCCAATAACAGGTCTCCTCCGCTCCAAAGAAGGGGGTGGGGGAAAAGCCAACGCACCCGTATATTTGGGAGAGGAGTAAACTTAATCTCCGGTAGAAGAGAATTGGAGGAGACCCTAAGAAAAAAAGGGGGGGGGCACCTCCTTTTCTGAGGTGTAGCTGCCCGGAGGTTGCTCCAAAGATGGCGAAGGTTAAGCCATATCACAGTACATAATTGATGAAATGGACCCCACCGCCACCGGTTGAAGGGTTGTCTCAATTTCCATCATCTTCCACGACCCAAGTAAGGGAGAGGCCGCGCTTGGAGGCAGATAGATATCCATGCGCCTGCGTTCGCCCGCTTTTTCTCTCTGTTGTAGCCATGATAATATGTTTTGTAAAATGCATGGAAAATAGATCCTTCTACCTTCCGATGCTTTTGGAGGTAAATAAAATAGTCTCAATAGGATAAATTCTTTTTAGATAATGAGAATATTTGCACATCTCGTCCAGGGGTCCTTACTTGTTGGGGTTTGCTATTCAGGCGAAATTGTCCTCGAGTTTTAACCATAAAGAATGGTTCCGGCGTTGCCACCTTCTCTGTGTACTGAAAGAGGGTGAGAAGAGTCAACGGTCCAACACACCCCGTGCCTAATAATTGGCTTAGCCAGCGGGTTTTCGTCCATCACAGTAGGTAGTGACTTCACGGCATACACTGCCCCTCGTCTAAGAACCCATAAGATGACGAAAGTGCGCCTAGTAGACAGAACATCTGTGGATAGAGGCTAAGTTTGGAAGGGGGTAATTTTGTTGTTGTTTTTGTAATTTTAGCAGCCGATAAGGCGACTGCCTACTTTAGCATGTCACCCTACTCAACCCAGCCTATTACTAGGGTATATTAAAAGACAAATAACAAAAATAAAATAAAAACATGCAAATAACAATTAACAACGATAAAAATTACAAATGTGACAAAAAAAAGCAAAATAAAAAAGACAAGAAAGAAGTTCGATCCTGTGTCGGTGGAAGCGTGCCTCTCCCCAGCGCAGGAAAATATGACCCACAACAAACAGCCAAATAAAGTGGAGGGGCCAGCATCCTCCAAAAATTCGTAAAGTTCACAATCAGTGTGAACAAACCCGTCCAGGTACAATGGACTAGCGGTAGCGATCCCATCCGTCCCGGTACAGAAACAGGTAACGCGCAAAGATCGCCCAGACTTCGCCGAACAGTCTGGGGGACAACGCAGTCTACACAATAAGGCGCAGTCAAGCGCTCCATCAAATGGCGGGGCCTCCTTGAGTGTATTCAATTTGGAGGCGACAGAAAGCAACCTGAAGCCGTCGCGGCATTGGCGGGGGAAGGGGGTCCATGGTAACTGTCGCGGTGCATTGGCACACAACTTTATGTTCCTCACGACCGTCTCCTATCTTCTTTACCAAGCAGCCACGAGAGCTGCCCGTATTCCTGCCATGTAGTCTGTGTGAAGAAGAGCCAAACGCTGGTCCGGTCGCAGAGTCCTCGCAGACTCTTTGGCGCCCTCATTCCCCACAATTCCTACATGTCCAGGATCACAGCAGAAGATAATCTCGACATCCACCCGGCTCGCCAAAACCGTGACGTCATGGATATCGTGAACCAGGGGATGCGGAGATTTCAATGCCCCGAGAGCACTCAGGGCGCTTTGTGAGTCGCTATAGATCACAATCCGGTCTCCGAACCGGGCACGTCGCGTGATCTCCCGTACCGAGTGGTGTATTGCCACCAGCTCGGCCGTGAAGATAGACGCAGCACCTGGCAGAGCCCCGCTAACTTCAAACAGAGGGGCTACGGAGTGGAAACCGACCCTTTCTTGGGACTTGGAGCTATCCGTATACACTGGCATGTTTCCAGCGTGACACTAGCTCTGTTTCTAAAAGGACAAAGGCAATACTCCCAACACTGTAGAAGCGTTGGGAGCAGAGGCGTAGCGACAAATAGTGAAAGATAGTACCATCCAGGGTTGCATCTTGGGAAAAACTAAGAGTGCCACCGGCAGGAAGCTAAACCTAGGTCTCGCAGGAGTTTCCTTGCTGTAAACCCAGAGGGCTTAGTGTATGATTGTCGTCTCTCTGCGGCATAAGCATCGTCAAGATCAGCTGCGGATGCACTGAGAGCTGTTGGCGACTGAGGGAGGCACCATGCTCGCGCGTACAAGCGAATAAGGCACTGTGCACGGCGCAGAGCGAGTGGCATATCCCAAGCAATGACATATAGGCTCTCAGTGGGGGAAGTGCGAAAGGCACTGGTCGCCAGGCGAAGGCAGGTGTGGTAGATAGAGTCCACCTCCCGCCAGACACGCTCTGCTGTGGATGCATAAAACTCCGTAGTCGAGTTTCGAACAAATATAGGATCGATACAAAGTAAAGCAATAGCCCCATCAGCCCACCAGGCGCTGAACACGAAACGAAGAATATCCATGGCACGGGAACAAGAGACCCTAATGCTGAGAATATGAGCCTCCCATGTGAGGCGTTGGTCAAATTTAAGTCCATGGAAGCGGTGCGAGTCCACCAATTCCAGACGCACCCTATTGAGAAAGAAGTATGGGTCAGGTTGGAGCTATAGATGGTGGCAGCAGTACACTACCTTAGTCTTGGCCAAAAAAAACCGAAGCCTCTGCACTTCGGCATAGCGAGAAACGCAGTTGTTTCCCTATTGGAGTCGACACTCCAGAGTTGGCATCTGGGCCGCTCCAAAAGAGATCGAAATGTTAGCCACGTCGAGCGTAGTGCGAACATCTTCCAGCAGCACCGAAGTGATGCTGTTGATCTCACAAAAAAGTGTGTGGCACTGGGGAAACTTTCCTGCGGGACACCCTCTTTCTGCTCCATTGGGCTGGATAGGGCTCCCCCCACCATACGCGGAATCGAAGATCGCGCAGAAATTCAGATATAAAGATTGGGAGGCCTCTCCTCGATCCCATTGTGTGGAGAGTCTCCTTGATACCGTAACACATGCGGTATCAGAGGCCTTCTCCAGATCGAAAAGTACCGTGGCGTAGTGCTGTCTACGAAGGATGGCCTCGCAGATGGCATTTTCCAGTCAGAGCAGAGCATCAGATATGGAGTGGAGCTTGGGGAGGCCGCACTAGGCAGAAGACAGATGGCTTCCGCTGTCCCCCCCAAAAGCTATTCTAACATTTACCATGTTGTCAATCAAATTGCAAACGCAGGAGGTTAGAGAGATTGGGCGTAAAGCGGCCGGGTAGAGAGATCTCTCCCCAGATACCCTCTACCCATATCGTGTTGAACAAATCTAACAGAAAGGACAAGTTTCGCTCACCCACGTGTCGATGCATGGCGTACGGGTCATGGCAAGGACTAGTAGCGTTGTCCGCGCACAGAACGAGAGCAGACCACAACTCACACAAAGTAAACATTTCGTTGAAGGTTTTTCTGACTCTGGAGGTAAAGTCCAGCCAGCGGCCTTCCGCGACATCAAGACGCGCATTTAATGCTGGCGGAGCAGCATTATGCCACGGGCGCAGTGTCCGAGATTGTAGTCCCATTATACTGGAGAACGTAAGGAGGGTCCTGCGAAGACTTTCCCCCAATCCTTTTGATTCGCTTATACACCTATGCTAGAAGGATCTTTCCGTTAAGTGAAGACACGTATGCCCACCCAGAAGAGCGCCGGGCGTGCTTCGAATTATACCGAAACCTAGCCCTAACTCTACGAAATTTACCGACAGTGAAGTTGTCCGAGCGGCGCTTATAGCGCATGTAGGCATAACGCTTCTGTTTGATGGCCGTCTCATACTCGGCTGACCCCCACGGGGGCGGTCGGGGTGCAAAATGGTCAAACGTTCTAGGAATAGTAGTTAGGCCCACGGCAATGAGCTTGACGGAGAAGAACTCAGCTGTCTCATCTACCGACCTAAACTCCTCGACTGAGTCAGAGAAATCAGTTAATTCCTAAAATTTGGACCACCTTATCCGCGCCATGCACCGCTGGGTTTGGGTCTCGGGCGGAAGATGCCCAGTAAATGATATTTGAATGGTAAAGCGATCTCTACCATGGTGGTAATCGACTACCCCCTACCCAAAATTAGGCTGTACGTCCGGGGAGCAGAAAGATAGCTCGAGGCAGGAAAATGAAGCTGTTCTCCTGCAGAGATGCGTAAACTCATCCGCTTTTAGGACACCTATCTCCAGGCCGGCAAGGACTTGTCCCCTGGAATTACTCGCGTAGTTCCACAGAAAGGGCCTCAGGAACCGTGTCACGACGCGGCGAAAGTCTGCCGCGTCTAAGTCGTCTGACGGTGGAATGTTTGCGAAAATAACAGTATACCTCCTATCCAGGTGCAGTTGAACAGCAACTGCCTGAAACGAAGTATTTAAAGCAAGGAGAAAAAAATTAGATATCATGTCGGATGTAAATCGCACATCCGCCTGCCCGGCCCCCATCCTATGGTGGTGGGGTCACAAAACTATTATACCACGGAAGGGTTGGCAACGGGCACGCGCTCAGCATGTTCTCCGACAAAAAGATAGCTAACGGAGAACGGGAGAAGACGAGGCTCCGCAACTCCTCCCATTTGGACCGCAGTCCGCGGTAATTCTATTAAAGGAATATTCCCCCCAGGCCTAGCTCAGAGGAGACCCTCAGGGAATGGCTGTACGCTTCCCGGAGGCAGAAAACCGGGCGATACCAACCGGCATGCATCGATTGAGGGAGCTCGATATTCGTGCCCGCAGGACTTTGGAGGCAGGGGCCGACTGGCCCTGGCATCCTTCGCCGCCATAAGGGGGTTGGTCTTATCGAGCCGCTACAAAGTGGAGGGGTCAATTATGGCCAGCCTGCCTGCTTTTTTGGAAGTCCCTTGGAAAACAAAGTGAGTCGCCCAAGGGCACCTCTAGAAAGGGGGCGAGGAGGGGGGGGGACTCCCGTGCACCCGTATGCAAAGGAGAGGAGTAAACCTCCTCTCCGGTAGAAGAGATTTGGAGGGTCTCCGGAGAGAGCACAAGGATGGGAACCTCCATTTTATCGCTGGAACTGTCTGAAAGAGGCTCCGGCGATGTTACATTGGAAGGTAGAGGCAGGGTATTTTTTTAACTCACCTTTGGGCATGGTGACCCTATTTATGCCACGGGCTGCATACGCTAATCATCCCACGCAGTAGCCCGCTCTGTTAGGGATGAGTACGGGGCCGGCAGAACCAGCTGCAGCCATTTGACGCCACTCCCCCTTCCTAGTGACCTGGCAACCCATCGGCATGGCGGCTCCACCTTAGGCCCGGCGTAGAATCGATAGACATTGAATGGACAAAGAAAGGGGAAGAGAGAGACATGTGGTGTGGATGAAGCAGATTGTTAAAAACTCACCACCCCAAACTGGAGCTCAGGGGTGAGGAAACGTTGTCCCCTCTCTTCCCCAGCCACGATCAGGAATGGTTGGGTGAGAGGAAGGTGGTCTGTGTCTACCCTGTGAAGTTAGAGGCGACCGGAGAAAGTTGTGGGAGAGGATTTAGGGAAAGTGGGGAAGTAGGGTGGGAAGACAAGGTGTCAGAAAGAAGAAGAGGCTAATCTGGGGCCAGATGGGGCGCTAAGGCCCCTCAGTACCGCGGCCAGGATGGAAAATCACCACGCCCCTTATGGAATGTAAGGGGGTAGGCGGGTATGTAATAAATAGAAGTAGAGATAGGCAGGTCCCCTAATGCCTAGGGTCAGTGATCATGCATTATTACCTTATCCTGGTGCTAAGGGACCCCAGGATCGCAGGGCTTCCCTAATTTGCCCTCTGTCCTTTCTGAGGTACAACTCCCCCGGTACCCAGTGTAAAAGGCTCAACAGGGTACCCCCCTGCGGGCATCGGTATTAATTAAGTGGCTTTGAAACTCAAATCAACTGGTTTTATTCAATCGTAGAACGTCAATCTCTATCTAAGCCCTTTATTATGGGTGTACCCAAAAATAAGAGAGAGAGAATGGAGATTGTTGGAAATTGGTGGATTGAGAAAAGGTGCGAATTGTTATGACAGAACAGAACTCCAGGAAGTATTATTTAAGCAACCCTTCAAGCCAAGACAAAGGAAAGAAGTCAAGTCCTGTGGACAAAGACAGGACTTGTACAGATTCGTGTCCTGTCCATTCTAGGAGGAAATAGAGTTGAATTATGAACAATTAAATTAATGCAAATGGATTAAAAAATTGAGAAGGTTTTATAGGAATTGAAGGTTTGAGGTTCGATTCTAGCGAAATCCAAAGGAATTTAACAGCGATAAATATTGAGTATTAACCTTAAAATCTTCATCTTATTAAAAGTGGGGCGGGCGCGCATCAGGAGTCCCACAGCGTCTCCCGGGTGGGTCTGCAGATTCCATAGTGATGTGATGGAGTTTGCGAATGTGAGATTAGGTTAATCGAGGCGGAGCAGTATTCTGTCTTCTGGGGATCGATGGCACCGAGTAAGTGTTGGTGTTTGCGCGAGCTTGATTCTGTGTTTGTATTGTTGTAGTCTGGGTGATCGCTCAGCATGGTGTTGCGATAAGAGTACTCTTTGTTTTGTGTGGAGGGATTACTCTGAGGAATGGATTTGTGATGGTTGTTCGTTGTTCGCAAGTTTGGATTGTATGGACATGTTTTATTGAGGTGTCATTTGGGTGAGAGTGGGGGAACATTTTGAGCTTAGCTTAAATTTACTGTGCTGTGGATTTTTTTTTTTTGTCTGGTTGTGGAGGCTGAATTGAGAAGTTGAAGTTGCGGTGGGGTGAGTTTTTCTTATGCTTAAGTGTTGGGTTACTTTGATATCTATGTGTAAATTAGTGGGTAATAGGTTGTTTTCAGCATGGAGGTGTGGGATTGGTATGTTTTTTGTCATCCTCTGATGACTGTGATTACCTTATTTTGTGTAATTTAGAGCCGTTTGAGAGAATATTTTTGCACTACACGGTAATAATCGCTTTCTGCTTAGAAGTTTTTGAATATTCTGTCACACATTAATACTACGCCACTCAAAACACAGATTTATGTAACTGAGGAGATTATTTTGAATGGAATAAATCTGAAAGAAGATTTGGGTTTATGAAGGATTACCGACCTCTTTGCTGGTTTTTGGTAAGCGACATCTCCCGTTGAAACTTTGGCTTGGAAGTGACGGAATGTTGCCTCGTTCCCCCGATAAGCAACTGTGCCAATTCCTCCCAAATGACATTCTCCGTCTGTTGACCAAATTTATATCCTTAGATAAATGAAAGGTTTTATATCCGAAGCTGAATGTGGATGTGAGTGGAATGAAGAGATGCGAAAAGAAAGGGCTCATGAATTGTGTAAGATTAAGGAGAGTTAAAATGTTTATTCTGATTATCTGTACTTCACTACAATTAAGAGTGAATCAAATGTGAAAGTGATTGATTTGGAGTGTATACAGAGTGCGCTCACCAGTTTGGTCCTAAAAAAATTGAAAATTTGAAAATTGCCTGGTGAGAAACATATTAGTGGTAAAGTATTAGGTAATGCTTGAAGAACCTGATAAAGTAGAGCTAAATGTTGAGTTGCCGAACATGTCATTATGGGAGAGTAGATGTGTATTACAGCAGTGCAGTAATTGTTTTTCAATGGAAGAAATAGGGAGGTTAAAATGACTTACCCTGTTTGTGTAGATGTTTAAAAATTTGGTGGATAGTTTTTATAACGAGGTTTCGTTTGGGTAAGCTTTGTGTGAAATGACTAAAGGCCAGAGTGGGTTATAGAAAGTGTCAGAAAGTCCAAAAGATCAGATTTTGAGCCACCATGGCTTTTTGAAGTGATCCTTGATAATAAACTTGGCTGTTGGATACGATGCGGATGTGCGTAAGGATAAACTAATCTAAGTTAAGCTAAAAAGGATAAGGGGATAAAGGAGAAAAGTAAAATGAGGTAAGCAATCCCGGAGGTCAAGGCAGCATTTGGTGTAGGTCCTCATCTAATTTGAGGTAAATCTGATTATAATCAAAATATATATATTAAAATGTGGTTCTATTTCTGGTGAAAGATTCTTGATCCACATACCTGTGAACTTAGGACAGAAACACCCCTGCCACCTGCACTTAATGGCACATGATACTTTCGTCATTCTTCCTACAGACACGTAGGAAGAGACCCGGTCAGAGGATGTGCAGTATCCGTCGGGAATCCAACTGGTTTCACTAATAACAAACACAACTTTTACCAAGAAAAGAAAACAGATATTTAGAAAGAATTTCTTCATTTTCAGTAAAGTTCACCTGTTAGAGTGAATGATGTGGCAAGTGAAAAAGGAAATTATGCCTGAAAGAAATGAGAAACAAGGCTAGAATTAGATTCAAGATTCATTATTTGTTACTAAATTATCTTTCACATTTGTACAAAAACATTGTCGGTCTTTTCTTAATTATTCACAATGTTTTTAACACGAATCTCAAAAAGGATCAGAAAAGGACATAGAAAAGGGAGGGGCAAGATTAATCAACACATCCCCAATAAATAAAATGAAGGTAAAGAAACAAAGACACAGAAATGAAAGTAAAGAAATTACAGAACAAGGACAATGATAACACTAGTGAACGGATTTACCTTTCCTGACCTCTACTTCGAGTACCAGAATTAATTTCAGTTTACAGATGCCCCTGGTGTTCACGAGAGACAAACCACAACCAGGGTGCATCGGGTAAATTGGCTGTGGTTGTGATTTAAATAGTGACACAAAACTCTTTATTAAAGCTTGTTTTTGTCGTCCGTAAATTATAAACTTTCCTTGAAAATTGATTGATGATAAACCGCCGATGTGTGTCTGAAATAAAGCTCCGTTTCTGCCTTGCCTCCGACCTACCCGGTGAAGAACGGATCCCTTAAATAAACCTTCATTACACTCAAATTTAACATCAGAATTTATTTCCCTTCAAATAAAAGTTTGTCAACGCAATTGATTAAATTTTGGCAAATGGACATTTTTAGTTTTTGTAAACAAAATGGGGAAGTTCAGAAACAAGGTCTGTTGACCAAAAGTCGCGTGGTCTCCTTATACTGATTTATGACCTTCAAAACATTCAATAACTCCAGGACTAACTTTGGGATGACCTTACCAAAGATATCATTCGAAAGAGAATGTACAACAACATAAGAGTTTCAGATTTCGTTAGAATCGGCCGAATAGTTTTGGTGTTATTGAAAAATAAAAAGAATTCCCGGGCTAACCATGAGAGGACCTTGTCAATTATATCATTCAAAAGAAAATTTAAAATAACAATAGATTCCAAATTTCGTTAGAATCGGCCGAATAGTTACATTGTTATTACCAAAACAAAAGAAAGTAAAATGGGGACCGACTGACCGACATAGTGAGATATAGAGTCGCACGCGACTAAAAATAATTATTATTATCGAATGATTTGGATTTTTAGAAAGAAATGAATTTCAAATGATAAAGTTAAGGAATTTTATTAAAATTGAGGCACTTTTTTATTATTTCGTATATTCGAAGGTTTTATCAAAGTTATTTCCCCAAAATGATTTTAAATTTTAGTCTTTAGCAGGAAATAAAAGAAGCTACTGACACTTTAAAACGAGGAAAACAAAATGAAATTATTGGAGCAAGTTCAGATGATAAAAAAAAGTGGTGCGGATTGTTTTTGACCTATTTAAAAATGAATCCGATAAAAGTGTTTTCTCTCTCCTTTAGGCCTAGGAAAATAATCATCGATGCGAAAAAAGAGAAAGACCAAGAGTAAATTATTAGGAGATAAGTACTGGAAACCTTTTATTTTGTATAGGCCAAAAACCCTTGCCAGAACTGGATAGGACGTAGGACACAGACCGGTCTGCATGCGAAGCGCAAGCTCCTCTTTTAAGGAGGAGTGTCGAAGCTTCCCATCTTGTTATTATTGTTATTACTACTATTATTATTACTATTATTATTGCTCTTATTATTATTACTATTATTATCATAATTTTATTATTATTATCAATATTATTACTATCATTATTATTATATTATTATTATTATTATTATTATTTAGTGGCTAGGAGACTTCTCTTGTTTGGAGCTACCGATGTCATTCTTCCTTTCCATCCCCCCCCCAAAAGAAAATCCACATTGACCGGCCCCGAAACGTGTACCCCAACAAAAGGAAAACCGGTCGGCCATTTTTGCTTTTGTGTTTGTTGATATATTATCATTTTGATCTTTATGTAAACTTCATTACGGTGTCGGCAAATTTCGCCCGCGATTACGAAGGGAATGGTGGTGCAATTCGGCTAAAATATAGAACGAAGGGAATGAGATAAAAGACGACTGCTGCAATTCCAGCTTCAAACTACCGATCTCTCTGTCTCTGTCTCTCTGTCTCTCTCTCCTTCTCTCTCTCTCTCTTTCTCTCTCTCTGTCTCTCTGTCTCTCAACCTCTCCCTCTCACTCTCTCATTCTCTCTTCCTAGACTCCAGTAAAAAGCAAATTCTTGTTCATTGATTAAAATCAATCTTACCCGTAGTGTTTCCATGTTCCCGCATGTATTGATCATTAAAAGAGAGTGACTTGCCTAAGACTAAGTCTACTTTGTGCAAGTCTATCGCCGGAACTTAATTGTGGATTCCAAATCCATTTGAATACCTTAAAATCCAAGGGAATTTGAGCTCTCAACTCATTGGATTTTCAATGGGATTTTTAAGAACTCTTTTAAACATTTTTCCTTTTTTGAGCGACACAAATTTGGGATTTGGGATTTTGAACAACATACGGCAAAGGGTGTTTTAGGGGTAACACTTGCAATCATGCTGCAGGCAACATCTGTAGAATTGAATGCTTTTAAAGGGTCCAACACGCGTAGGAGGATTTGCACCACCTATATAACTTCTCTGTTTTTTCAATTCCTCTATCTTAACCACCTTTTTCCTAGATCTATCCTCACACACATTCTGGTGGAGACGCCCTCGCTGGTTATCGCCTCTTTCTTTTACGTAGCAAAAACGAATTCATCAGAAAATTTGAGTCTTAAGATGAATTAAATGTAGCGATCGCACTTTATTCCACTCTTTGAAGACGCGACTATAGACTTGTGCTAGCGGAAGACCGGCCTCGATTAATGATGTGGTTCGGTTCCACCCACCTCTGAACCTTCTTTGTTGCTTGACTGTTGGTGTTGCTACTAAGGAAACGAAGAAACCATTGCTGCAATTACACGAAGCTAATTTCCACTTTGATTGATCACTTGTCAGTGCGGAGTGAAATGTTTGAAAGACTTTTAGAAGTTAATTCGTCTGTGTCGATTGGCAGGCGCCAAGGTATATTGAAAAGTAATAATAGGTTTTCCACGAGTTTCCAGACGATGAAGATGATTAAATATGAATATTTGATGACAATAAAAGTGGTAATTTCGAGGAACGATTCATCACGCAAAGTTTGGCTAATATTACGAATTTTTAAATGTGTTTGGAGTCGTTACCAAGAGTAACCTAATCAATAGGATTTCTTACTCCTTACGGAACCAGGAATTCGATCCTTTAGGAACTCACTCCTCCCTCCATTTAATTTTGGATTGAGTCTGTGTGCGGGTGTGTGGGGGAAGGGTGTAATTTGCATGGATTGCTTTTGTTCCTTTTGGTTTTGCTGTACTCATCCTAAGTTGCCCTTCTAATAGGGTGCCAACCTCAAAGGCTTCAAGGTCTTGCTTGAGATCTGGCCTTCTCTGTGTCTCAAGGACATTGCCTTTTATGGCCTTTTCTGGCATAGTGGGGCCTCGCTAGGCTTCAGTTCCCTCAGTTTTTAACAAATATTTTTATTATAAATTAAAAATAAGAAAAAGAAAGAGGAGAACGATTAATAATAATAATAATGAATTCATTCCTTAGACGAACCATATATATATATATATATATATATATATATATATATATATATATATATATATATATATATATATATATATATATATATATATATATATATATCAATTACTTGGAGGAAACAAACATTCCTATTCCTTAGAGTCATAGAGGAACCATACTGATCTATTCGATAAACCCAATGGTTTTCTCAATGGTCTTCTCAATGCATCTGCACAAATAGATGACATTTGATATCTCCCAATTATAAAATCGAAACCCTTCCCAAATTTATGTTTTAAACCTATTCTAGGATTGTTATATTAAAATCTTCCTAAAATAACCGGATATTTATCCTAATCCTAAGACGCAAAGCATTTATCCCAACCACTATCACTACCATATCTACTTTACCCAACACTAAACTCACCTTGACAAACGTGCTGTCGAATCTAAGTACCGCTGCAAGCAGTAGTATCTTAACTACCACTAGAACTTCTTTGATTGCAACCATCTTCATAATCTCACGTTAGTTGCCTTCTAAAATGGAATTTTAAGGACTTGATTTATCGGACAACAGAAATGTTTTTTGCGACCTGAGATAAAAATAATGGTTATTTCCACCCATTTAAAATTTGAAACTATATAAATAAAAATAAATAAAATCTAAATATTTTAAAGAAACAAAGAAACAAGGATCATTTAAAGTTTTTCAAGAATGCCGCCGCTCCTTCCTAATAGGTGGCCACATGGCCAAATACTGCAAAAACGACCCCAAGCTCAAATTCAGATGTTCTACCTAAGGTTCTAGCAGTGACTAATGTAAAAGGCCCGAAAAATACCGCAACTGCGGTAAACCGCATCATGATGTCACACTACGAATTTTCCATTTGGGCAGAGAAAAAAATATTAGAAAAGCCGACATCCAACGACACGGCCAGAAACACAATTCCTCTTCTTAACTCAACCTATATTCAAGCTACACAACAACTACCTGAGCTTATCAAAACTCTTACTTACTAAACTGTTAATTTTCATGTAAATGTATTTAAGTTTATGTAGGAAATGAGCCATAATTGGTAGAGTAAGGTTACGTGAAGCTCAATTATGTCGGGTTTTGCACAGATCATTTATATCCTATATGAGGACTTCTGAGATAAAGCTCCTATGGTAGTATTCTGCAGTTGTAGGTGAGACTGTACAAGTCTTTGTTTAGGTTTGGATGTCGTCGTTGGGTTTGTTATTTGAGGCAATCGCATTTTGACGCAAGCACTGACTGCGCTAGGAGCACAGTTTAAATCCGCAGATTTTCTTAAGATTTGTTTCATGTGGAGAAGTTTGGCCTTGTGTTATCTTTAAAATAATTGATTTAATGATCTGCGTGGTGTAGACCTCATGTTAAAAAAGCGAAAGAATAAGAACGTTAATATATATATATATATATATATATATATATATATATATATATATATATATATATATATATATATATATATATATCTGTTTTGGAATAACCAACTTCGGTTACTGACTTGTGTTGGATGCGAAATGTATTTCGAAGACCTCGTAAATAAAGTTCACAACGACCCTAATCGTACTTTGGAATTGGGGGGGGGGGGGCGAGAGGGTATAATTCGCAATTCTGTTAACTGCCGCAAGTGTGGTAGCAGAGTAAGGCATTTCCGTCTGATTGCCGCTTTCCCTGTACAATGAAATCAGTGTATTATAAAATGAGTTGGGGATTTGCGTGTTTATACACACACACACACACACTCTCTCTCTCTCTCTCTCTCTCTCTCTCTCTCTCTCTCTCTCTCTCTCAATAAATCAACTGAAGAAAAACAGGAAGAATGATAAGTGAAGTATTACTGTTAGATCTGGTTGATTTCCTGAGCAAATGACTCAACAGTGCTTCTATTAAATGGAAGGAGACCGCCAACTTCTAGATAAAGAAGTAAAACTATTGATAAAGAAAGGAAACAAGAAGGAGAGAGGGGAAAGAGATATTAGAAGAAAATTCATGGCCAACGCAACGTATGACTTGGTAAGTGACGATGGGAGTACAAATGTTATTAGCAGAAATATTGACGAAGCAAGTAAAATTGGAGAGTAATTATGGAGCAGAAGGTTTAAATCAAATGACGCTGACATCTGAATGCGTGAATGCAATCCAGTGCGCAAATATAAACAGAAGGTTGAGCTTTCTGTAAGTGGGGCGGTGATCCCTCTTCGAACGGGGAGAAGAGATCCGTTCAAAGATCTTAATCAAACAATAGAGAAATAAAAAGATGGTAAGAAATTTGAGATGTTGAGAGGTTGTGTTTAGAAAGCATATCTTATTTTAACAAGGTTGAGGATTTGGTGGGGTAGGTAGCAGAGGTTGGACAGATATGCTTTATGCTGAGTTCAGCTCCTTGGTCAGATAACCTCATGAGTTTTGAATTGTGAGTTTACCCTTTATAGACACTTGATTGTTTTTCTAAACGTTTTTGCATCATTTTCAATATCCAGTCTCTTCAAGAAGTCCCATACCTCTCTTTGTTGCTGTATTTCTTATTCATTTCTCCGATCTCGAGTTTCTATATTTTCACTATCATTTTGTGTGAAAGTTTGTCGGTGTAGAGGTGATAAGCAATCTTTTCTTGGCTAGTGATCAAATCTGATCACTTGAAATCACTTGGTAAATGGCACTTTTACAATGGGAGCTCAAAGAAAGGTTAACATCTCTTCAGTGCAGGGAGGAACAGGGGAATTGTATAGGTGGTTCGCAGGATGGTTCGAAAGTCGTCAGTGACCTTTAAAAAGCTTCTTGATTTCCAAAGGTTCTAACTCAATTTTCTCAAGGAATAAGTTCATCCACAGTTATTTGCGTCCATGATCCATTACTATTTTCTTTCCCTGTTCCCTCTCTGCTTTTCCCTAAGTTTTCCTCAGTTGTTACTTGAATGGGAATAGTTAAGATTTATATCATAATAGACTGGTGGTTGGTCGGACTGATTACATCAGGCTCAATGTAATAATTATATGGAAATATTGTGCTAAACATTGCATCTCCTCCTCATGAGGAGTATGTTGAAAAACGGGATCAATTCTTGTTTCTTTCCAGGATAAGTTCCTGATTTTAGCTGGAATGATTTTGGGTGGTGAGGTCGGAGGCCCCGCAACCAGCATTAAGATCACCAGCAAATATAACCCTTCTATCATGACCGAAGAGTTGAAGTCAATTGTGCAGTGGTAGTGGAGTAATTAGAAGATACCACTCAAGGTAGAGCAGAGGTCTCAGGTGGTACTACAACGTAGGATGGTCACCATTTTACTGTTCAATGAGGCTTTTTGGCAATAACATCGTAACCATTCGGTTGATTCTAACGAAATTTAAAACCCTTTTGTTCTTTTATATCCTTCTTTAATTTATATAATTAACAAAGTCCTCCCAAGGTTAGCCCGGGAAGTATTAAAAGAAAACTAACTATGGGTCGGATTGCCACACTTGTCGAAAGTTTTGAAGGTCGTAAGGTCAGATAATATGTTTGTTAATTGATAATTCGCTTGTTAATTAACTTTTTTTATTGAGAGGACGCAACGTAGGTCTGTTGACCTCGTTTCAATGCCAATGCCGACCCATCGAAGCTATCATTAGTTGTTTCAAATGTCGATTCCGTGTTCACGTTTAAGCAATATGTCACGGTCTAATTTTCTAATTATACTAACGAATATTCTTTCCTTTCCAACCATTCACGTTCATGTATAAAGGTTTTAAAGAGTGTTTGTTCTCTTTGGATTACTCTTTTTATCTGACTAAGTCGAGGATGAGCGAGAAGATGTGGTGCGGGATCTTCCTATAATTCTTATCAAACTCGCTTTGAAAGAGTGTATAAAGTGCATCCGGAGGGATTCTTGCCATTCTTTGTTGAAGAGAATCATCAAATTCAGTGACAATATCAGTGTATTCCCTGTTGTTCTTGCCCGAGTTTAATCTTTCATTGATCTTTTTATGGTTTCTATTTGGGGGGAAAGGTGGACTTTGATGAAGCAAAAAGATTAAGTTTTTCAGGCTTAAAAAATAGAGTCTGTTCTGGTAGAAGGCACAGATGACGAGCGAGAGCCCAGCTTAGAAGTGTGAAGATGTTTAAGTCTCAGTACGCGTTCCATATTCACTTTATTAAGATTATAATCAGACAAAGTTTAGTCCTGAGTAACTTTATCAGAAGAACTTAGTTGTTCTGCTGTTGGAGTTTTGTCACGTAGTTCTTTCGTAATAATTCTTGGGTTTGTTATGTTTGTCAAAGTGGTGGCTGATAAAGTTTGAAATTTAGGAGTCTGCCTGGCCTCTGTGCCTGCCAGTTCCCATGAAGGTGGATCTTCAGGAAACCTCATATTTGCTTTACCATTACTTACTAGTAGAGTGTTTAGTTTATTTAGTTCCTGGCAGCAGGAGATAAGCAATATATCCATAATAGATTCACATCATTATTTTAATGGTTATCTTTTTCTATTTTTAGATGTGACTACATTAATTTAGTCACTAAGGCGTCTTTCTTACTCAAATTGTGCCCCGAGTTCCTTTTTACCTTTAATTATCTCTCTTTAGGAGGGCAAGACTTAGCCATAGCTCGGTGGCTTCCGCCACAGCTCAGACATTTATTGTTAGGTGATGAACCATTTCGATAAGTATGACCGTCTCTTCCGCATTGAGAGCAGTATTCTTTGTTTCCTTGAGGGAAGGCCTTATAATTGGGTGTTCCTTTATTATATAGAGCGGAAGCATACATGAACTCCAAAAAGTTCTCTCGTTCAGGTGTTATTCTGGGGTGAAAAATATGCAAGCGGTTATCTGTTGCCTCTTCTACCATAGAGAATTTGAGTTTTGTCACAGAGGCTAAAACGTATTTACAATGTGATTTACAATTGCAAATTACAGTAAAAACCTGGCTTTAATCTCCATAGACTTTAGTTTTACTGCAGGGCGTTGAGTATAACTGAGCTTTGTCACATAAACTATACATTGCTAATAATCGAACATTTGTAGGGGTGCGAAGATGTATAAGAGAAAAACTTCCTTCCAAAAGCGAGAATATAAATAGCCCATTAAATTACCAAGTCAGTACGGACTGAGCCGTGTCGTAACGGTAGAGTGCTTGCCTCGGGATACAAAGACCCAAGATCGATCCCATACAGTCCACAAATTTTTACGAAGAAAATTCTCGAAGAAAACGGAGAATGCTTCAAGGACTAACTAATCCAGAAGGACCAAGAAATCGACTCAAGAGAAAACCGCGCTCAAAGAAAACGGAATTCAAGGAAATACGACTTTCAAGGGCTAACTCGTCTCAACTCTCAAGAAATCATCACGTCATCATGAAGCAGAAGAAGTCATCACGTCATCAGAATTGGAAGGAATCATCACATCGTCGTTAAAAGGAAAGATACATCAAGAAAAAGAAAATCAAGAATGAACCCAGCCAACTTAAAGAAGAAAGAATCTCAGCCTACAAGAATACAAGAGTCAGATAAATGGAAGATAAAGTTTCAAGGGGCAAATTCAGTCAAGTAATAAAAAATAATAAGTTATAAATATGCCCTCCTCCTTCCATACATTATTATGTTAACACACATTCACTACTTAGTCAGTTTGCGTAGCCTACGCGATGAGCGAATGTATCTAGCTAACACTGATCTGTACATTTCAACTCTAAATTTCCTCCCTGCGACGCCGGGTATCTCAGCTGGTTATATTAATATTCCCATACATATTTTCAACTACACTCAACAGACTTATTCCCGTGGAAATCTTCCATCAACATTTCTCTTATTTAGAAATATATTGGTAGCATCAAATAACCATCCCGTCCGCAAACACTCCTCTATTTCTAAGATTATAAAAAAAGACAATCAATTCTATTCCATCACACAATTACACTTTTTAGTACCATTAATAGCCAGTCAAAAAATGTCCTAAAAAAGATTGATATGAGTGAAATACATGGCAGAGGTGAGTGAATGTTTGATGTATATAATTTGGTACAAATATTAATTGGTGTAATTGAAATGAAGGAGTTTACAGATTGAATTTAATGAGAACAACCCTGGTGGATTTAAATTCGAGAACGGAACTGTGAACGGTCGCCGAGTATCCACCCTCGTCCGTGACACCGGGTGCACCTGTATCATATTGTCTGAGGACCTACTCCCCCCTGTTGGCCCCGACCACAAGAGGTTTGCGGTGGTCCACGACTACCTTGGCCGGGCCAATCGTTTCCCAGTAATTCGTTGTCACATCGAGTCTGACTATATGTCCGGTTGGGCCGAAGTGGTAGCGGCCCCAATCCAGTTTTGCTCCGTTTTTTTCGGTCAGAACCCCGTAATTCACGACCATCCCGTGACCCAGCCCTTGATTAACCGTACACATGCAGCCCTGGAATCCCATGCACCCGTTCCCCTGGAAACTCCTATCGACCAGGAGTTCCAAGCCCTCCGAAGCGACAAGTTTGCCCGCACCCAGAAGGAGTGCGCAACTCTCGTGCCCCTTTGGGAGAAAACTATAACCCTCAAGCGTGAGTCCACCCGAGGTAACAAACGAGTGTCGTATCTCATGAAGAAGGACTTATTGAGAGGTATAAGACCTAATTGGACCTTAAGTCACGAGAACGAAAATTCAATCCTGGCGCGGAGGTGCTGGTGCTACTTCCCATGGGAAACAACAAACTCCTTAGCCAGTGAAAGGGACCCTACCCCGTCTTCGAGGCTAGAGGACCCGTGGATTACCTCATCCATACTCCGGCGGGACCGAAGGTTTTCCACGTGAATTGTATATATATTATCTCATTAATGTTCCTAATTATGATTTTTTTTTCATGGTCCACTAAATTGTTTACTCTTTAGTCCCATATTTATGCTTTCATTTAATTGTTTTTTTTTTTGGGGGGGGGTTCCACTGAAGTGTCGCCAATGTTCTCCTGTGATTTTTCTGTTGTTTAAAATTGTATTAGTTAAATTCTCTAGAATCAACCTGTTTAAGGCTTATGTCCGTAAATTCCCCGCTGAGCTCAGATTAACGTTTCTTTTTGTGTGTACACCTGTCGTAGCAGGTCAGAATTTCGCTAGACCCTTGATAATTCTAGTTCGACGGGTGGGATGATCCTTTCCTACGCAACTGCTCTGTAAAGCATCATCTTTCGGATGGGAGATGTGTGGGGGAATTCCACGTGGAATTTCTTTTCCAACACGGAAGTGAAGTCCATGTGGTGAAGAAGATTCTCGAATTTGGTTAGGCTTCAATTGGTAAGCCTCCTTTCTCCACACCCACAAGCGGTAGCCTCGAACCGCGTCCACCACGGACGACCTTTACGCGGGTTAGAATCGCCTCGGCGTGAATATTCAAAGCCATTCGAGAGTAGCGCTGTTTCCCCCACCCCCGCGGGAGGAGCCTCGGATATATATAGGGCTCGTCTTCCATGTAGGAGACACAGAGTTGAGGAGTCTCGCCCGGACCCAAGAAGATTCTCCTAGTTCCAAGTCAGGTGCTAACAACAAAGCAAAGTGACGGGTGTACAATTTGTGTGTTAGAATTAGCCCCAGCCAGTGAGGTAATTCCATTTGACGATCGCCACCGAGCGATTTTTCCGACTCCACTCATCAACTCCTGTCGAAGCCCTCCTCGTTCGCCCCTCGTTTTCGGGTGGCTGAAATACTCTCCCCTGAATCGGACGTTACCGCCCCCCCCCTCTTTTAGACAACCGTCATCACGTTAACTTCCCGCTTAGAAGTTCCGAGCGCCCTCGCCTCACTTTTATTGCCTGCAGATGACATCCGTGAAGCCTTACCCTGACGTCTCACCCGGAATCCTCCGTAAGTCAACCCCTCTTCCCCTTCAGTAACCCATTTGAGTTAATACTCCCCATTTGAATAGTCTCTTTCTGTAACGCATTAATTTCTAACTTCTTAGTCTGACGCATAATTCTGCAATTTCCCCCATCATTCACCAATTTAATTTTGCCCATTTATTCTCTTATTTTATGTAAATAAAATTATATTTTTGTACATTCCTCTTTAAATAACCTTGAGCTTTGCCATTGCCCAAATTTTACCTGACCTCGTTGCACCATTTCTCGCTGTTCCGCGCGTCGAAACTCGTGGCGTTCCATCCCTTGTCGGTTCGCCTTCAAGTTATTGGTCCCTCCACCATAGATATAATATGTTATTGATATAATGTAATGTCATACCACGACACCCATCCAATCCCATGCCACCACTTTTCCATCTAATCCCATCCCACCCCTTTCCCATCCAATCCAACCCCATTCCAATCCGTTTCCCAGCCCATCCCATCCCACCCCTCAAATCCCACCCAATCCCTTTCCCATCCCACCCCTTCGCCATCTCTTTTCCATCGCATCCCATCCCACCTTTTTTCCATCAAATCCCATCCCTTTCTCATACATTCTAACCCCTTTAACTTCCCACCCATTTCCCATCCCATCCCAAACCATCTCATTCTTTTCCCATCCCATCCCTTTCCGATCCCATCTCACCATATCCCATCTCATCCCACCCCTTTCCCATGCCATCCAACCCCTTTGCCGTACCTTTCCTATCACACCCCATTCCATCACTTTCCGAAGCAACCGCATCCCATCCCCTCATATCTAATCCATTTTACCTCCCTTTCCCATCACAACCCATCCCTTTCCCAACCCATCCCATCCCTTTCCCATCCCATCTCTTCACACCCCTTTGCCATGCCATCCAACCCCTTTAGCACCCCATTCCCCATCTAATCCCATCCAACCTCTTTTCTATCCCATCCCACCCTTTTCCCATTCCATCTCACGCCACGCGTTCACATCCCATCCCATCCCTCAAATTCCCTAGCCCATCACACCCCTTTCTCTTGCCATCCAATCCCTTTAGCACTCTCTTTCCAATCCAATCTCATCCCACTCGTTTCCTTTCCCATCCCAACCATTTCCCTTCCCAAACCTTTCCCATTTCACGCCTTTCCTATCAAATCCCTTCCCTTTTCCATCCCATTCCATCCCTTTCTCATACCATCCCGCCCCTTTTAAATCCAGTCCCACCCCATCCGTTTCCCATATAATCCAACACCTTTCCAATCCCTTTCCCATCCCACCCATTTCCCATCCCATCTTGCCTCTTTTTCATCCCATCCCACCCATTTCCCATCCCATTCCTTCTCGCCCCTTTCCCATCCACCCCATCCCTTTTAAATCCAGTCCCACCCCATCCTTTTCCCATCTAATCCAACCCCTTTCCAATCCCTTTCCCATCTCATCCAATCCCACCCCATCCCATCCCATCCAATCGCATCCGACCCCTTGCCCAGCCATTTTCTAGCCCATCCCACCCCTTTGCCCTCCCACTCCACCCCTTTCCCATTCCATCCAACCCCTTTAGCAACCCATTTCCAATCCAATCCCATCCCACCCCTTTCCTTTCCCATCCCATCCAACTCACTTTCCCAACCCATCCCTTCCCATCTCTTCCCAACCCTTTCCCATCCCATTCCATCCCATATCACCCCTTTCCTATACTTTTCCCATCCCATCCTATCCAACCCCTTTTCCATCCCATCTCATCCCTTTCACATCCCATCCCTTCCCACCCTTTTCCCATCCCATCCCTTTCCCATCTGGTCTCATCCCATCCCATGCCATCCCACCCCTTTCCCTTTCCATCCATTTTCCATCTAACCCCTTTTCCATCCCAAATGACCCTATTTAGCATCCCCTTTCCCATCCCAGCCCATTCCATCTCATCCCACGCATTTCTCATCCCACCCCTTTCCCATCAATTTCCCATCCCCTTTTCTATCTTACCCCACCCTATCCTTTTCCCATCTAATCCCATCCAACCCCTTTCTTATCCCATCCTACCCATTTCCCATCCCATCACACCCTTTTTCCATCTCATCCCACCCCTTTCTCATCCCATCCCACCCCTTTCTCATCCCATTTGAATCCTCGTAAAACGGACCCGAAATTGGCCCCATCTGGCAGCCCTGCTATTTGCCGCTCCACTCTTTTACCCCCCTCATTCAGGTTATCCCATAGCCTCCTATAGAAGTCTCTAGGTCAATGCCACCTTGCCCGCCTAGTTTCCCTGTTGGGTTCATTTACCCTCCCGCGACTGGTTTGCCCAAACCAGGATTAGGGATTTTGTCTGTGAAAGTGACGTGGTTAAACTCAGTGAATAAGTGTGATTGTGAAAAAGGGCTATACGCTCTAAAAGGGGACCTCTATGTACTTCTCCACAAAAACAGAAGTGGAACGGAGGAGCTGTGGACCTCTTGAGGAGCATAGAGGAACCCGCGCCTTATACGCCTCAATTCCTAAGCCACAAGGATAAGGTAGACTGCAAACTAACTATTTGGACTCGGTCCCCCTCTTTTCTCACCCCCTTCCCTTCTTACGCACACACTGTGATCAATATCACCGGGAATTTGTTCCCTAGTTACTTGCAAACAATGACAGGTAAATTTTGCGAGTATGGCCAGATGCGATTCTAGCTTATTTTGGGAGCTATTTTGCAGTGTTTTTCGCTATCCCACTGGCCAATCACCGATCTGTATTCAGTTCCGTCAATGACCATTCAGAAAGCTTTATTTGTTTCAAGGCTTTTTGTGTTTTTTATATTGATCAAAACTAGGTTTTTCTTTTATTTTATATGTTTTACCCTTATTTCTTTTTATATATCCTACCTACCCTACGCATGCCATTATTTAGTCTTTGTAATTACTTTTTACTTAATGTTCCATTGTTTAATGCTCGATAAAACCATATTTCGGTGTTCTTAACGAAGCCTGACTTCTTAATTCTGACTAAAAAACGACTTCTTTTTTTTTGCCTCCTTATTGATTTCTCTTCTTTGATTTTTTTAAAAAGTTTTTTTACGGCCTTCATTTTGATTCTTGTTACAAAAGAATGCTTTCGGTATTAGTGTTTTTATTACTATATATGTGTACTTCAAGTCACACAAATTCTAATATTCTGCAAAAAACAACGTCAATACCTTTCCCACCATACCGGTCGTATTTAAACACCCACTCACGCGTTTTTGGCGCCATTAGTCAAAATGTCTTTTTCCTGCGTCGTGTGCTCGTTAAATTTTCACCATTTAGGTGCTGTTTTATCCGACAACGATAAATGTGTTGCTTCTCTCGAGGCCTATGGCCTATTAAGATCTACACGCGAGTGTCCTAATTGTAAGGCAGATCTTATAATGAACACAAATTGAGTGTTTCGGTGAGATAAATCGTATATTGACGCTGACGGCAAAAGCAACCCCTGTAAATACAAATGGACGGCTCGAAAAGGAACTTTTTTCGCTGAGTCCTGCTTCTCAATCGAGAACATTGTCATAGTCATGTTTTGGTTTATCGTGAATAAAATACCTATGAGGGTAATAACCCGTCTGACGTAAGTATCTACCGACAATTATAATAGTGTGAGAAACAATAGTTGTATTTTGAGCGTCGGCTCGTTGTTGAGGACGGCTCGTCGCGGGGATGTGCCTACGATGATCCTTTGGGAGGAGGGGGGATCTGTGTAGCAGAGCCTCCCAGTATAGAAATGAAAATCGCCATAAACTTCATAAAATTCAGCTCAGAAAACGTAGCTAGGAAAGGCAGCAAAAATTAACCCAAAATAGGCTAGGACTCGGATCCGGCCATAGTCTACACAATTACTCAAACACATACGCACATGCAAGGTCTTTCTCCCTGGCTCCTCCCGCGACTACGTGAGGGTTCCTGAAACCTGCTTTCAGGACAAGTTATGTGCATTAGCGTTGCTCACAATGTGAGGCCACCGGCAAACCCCTCCCCCCCCCATCCCCCGAGTAACCCACCTGCCCCAAGGACCCGAGACTACAATAACAAACAAACAAACAACAAATAAAATGCATCACGCAAAGGCATAATACACAAACAAACTCTCTCACAACTACGCCACAGTAAACACACAAACGAACATCACAAGTAACGAAACTGGAGTCTGCTGCCGTGAGGTCGAAAGCGGCGAGGTGACCGCCCTCGGGAGGGAACTACGAGAGGAAAACCCGATTTTTTACGGGGGAAGGGGGACGCTTGCAGGTCTTCGTCCTCTGTCCTCCACCCTCATGCTCGGGGGGAGGGAGCGCAGAAGATTAAGAGGTATACGACTGACTTGCTTCAGGAGAAACTTCTCGCACTTGTGATCCTCGGCTCAAGTGAACGGAGAGGGAAGTCCTTGGTAAGGAAGTCCGGAGCAAGGTTTCGTAGAAGGTTTATAGTAAAAGAGGGATGAGCAACCTCGGACCTCGGTAGTCGTCGGTGAAAAAGGAATATTTCTCATGCCCAAAGGCCATAAGGGACCTGCTGATTAACGTGGATTCCGAACCACCATACCTCCTTTACTCTTCTTTTTTCACGCTCAGTCCCTAAGTTTCTATGGCTGATAGTGATCTAAGATTCAACTATTCTTTGGCACCGAATTCGTTTGGTAATTCTGAAGATCCATACCCCGACGGCTTCCTCGCTCGCGCGGCTCCTCATTCCCATAATTTTTTCTCCATTTTTAAATATGTTCAACCAAACCTTCTTATAACTGTTTTAATTAGGGGTGTGGGGGGTGAACCCCCTCACAGAAAACTACCCTCTTTTAGCCGTCCCCTTGACCCACAACTACCCTCTGGGAAATATAGTTGTTTGATTGTTAATCAATTAGTCGTCTCTTTTATTTTCTAGAGCTTTTTATTTTTTTCTGTCGATCTTTTTGCCCTCGTGTTTAAGACTTAGGGGAGACCGGGGATAGTTGTTACAATTTTACTATTTTTACCTCTAATTTAATAACTAATGGAGAATCACATCCTAAATAATCAAAAAGAAATCAGTTATCACTTTATTTCACATGGTTGACATACATAACGGGGACTTTCATTTGCGCAACGTTCATGGGCCCAATCTTTCCATTTGATGCATTGCACTCATTGCTCCCCTGAGGCTGAATTTGACCATTCACCACCACATGCAAGACACCAATAAGCTTCAATGTTCTTTCTATCCTAATCTCCGCCAGACTTCAGAAACCCTTTATTGTTCAGATTCCTTTTACAGGTATGACTCTTGAGCCTTTTCCGTGGGAATCCTCATTTTATTCCTGTAGTTTCATCTTCACAGTTGTATCTGTTATGATTGCTGTGTGGCGTTTTCTTTTGTTACATCTTTGAGTCTTTCTGGGCTAGCTTTTTCAAATGGTCGCAGCTCCTCTGGGGTTTTGATTTTTGCTGTAGGTCTTTGTTCTGTCTTTATAGAAGAAGGTGATAGGTACATGTAAGGTTTATCTAAACCATCCTTGCTTGTGCTTGTGATTTCTCCTGTAGGTCTTTGTTCTGTCTTTATAGAAGAAGGTGATAGGTACATGTAAGGCCTATCTAAACCATCCTTGGTTGTGCTTGTGCTTGTAGCTTCTGCAAACTTCAGTTGGCTGTAATGGCCTTTCGTCATTTGGGAACGCTAGTTGTTGCTGATTGTAACAACTAGCCCCGGAGGAATTATTTTCGTTCTCCTCCTAAATATTGCATAAAGACAGGTATTTCATAAAATCACATTATTTTTCATGAACATGATTTTCATTAAGGTCTATGAAAATAATACGAAAGGTCAGAATACTTACTCAGGGTATTCAAAAACAGTGTTTAGCTCGTTGTTTGGCTGACGGGTGATCAACTTGATTAGCACTGAACGAGGACAAGGCTGGTACTGACTGACGCCGAAACGTCTCAAGAACCTCGGCACCAACTGTTGCCATTGATAAAGATATTAACAATGTATCAACCTACCCCTGTATGCAACTAGCCCTGGTCTCGCCTAAGTTTACACTCTTTTGTTGCGCCTTTAGTGACGTCATCACTGAATGGAATTGTATTTATTTTATGCTTTTTGGGGAACTGTTCTCTTTCATTTCTTTCTTTTTCCTATTATATATAAGTATTTTTTACCGTTATTTTCCCGTTGTTTTTACTTTTTTTTCTACCTGCCAACACGATTCCAGCTAGAATCTTTTAGGAAATATTTACTTTATTGTTTATTTAGACTTTTTACCCATATTTCTTTGCGTTTTTTTAAGTTTCCACTTTTATTTATTTCTGCATTTTGGGGGCCTTTTACCTAACATTATAAATACATATTTCTATTTTTTCGAAGGGCACTTGTTGTCGATGTATAATCATAGCTAGAATCCGGTAGGCTTTTCATTTAGTTATTATCATGGACGCCTCGTGCCAAGTTTGCCCGCAAGAACTCTTTCAGCTTCACCTTTGTTTAGCGATCGGGAAAAGCTTATTCAATATTTAGCCGCGCACAAATTAAATTAACCATTAATTGTGACAAGTGTGAACAACCCCTTTCAATACAACGAGATTTTTCGTTTAAGTGCACAAAGATAAAACTGGATTCGAAAACCAGTGAAAGCTCCCGCCATTATTTTTCGCGTTCGGCTTTTAATGGATCTGTTTTGTCAAAATCGCGCCTCTCCGCAGAAACTATACTGAAGATTATTTATTGGTTTCTGATCAACCAGAATACATTGGAAGTCGTTCTCAATGAGGTAAAAGTCTCCAGATAACATTAATCGATTGGTATAGTTTTGCAGGGAGGTTGCAATGTATTATTGTGAAAATAATGCACAACAAGTAGGCGTTGAAGGAAAAATTGTCGAAATCGACGAGTCGAAGTTTGGAAAGCGAAAATATAAAAAGGGGAGAGTGGTTGACGGTGTTTGGGTTTTCGGCAGATTTGAACGCGAGACTAAAAACATAAAATGAGTGTCTATTAATAAATTGCGGTTGTTTCTTAATTTACTGCTTGTCTTTAAATTAGAGTTTGTTATTAAATTAGGGTTTGTTATTAAATTAGGGTTGATATTAAATTTGGGTTTGTTAATAAATTGAGACTGTTTTTTACCTTAGGGTCTGTTATTAAATTAGGGTTGATATTAAATTTGGGTTTGTTAATAAATTGAGACTGTTTTTTACCTTAGGGTCTGTTATCAAATGAAGGTTTGTTATTAAATTAGGAAGTATAATTAAATTACTGTTATTAAATTAGGAATTGTTATTAAATTAGGAATAGTGATGTTATTATTTTGGGATGTTATTAAATTGCGATTTGGGAATATGTTATTTTATTTGGATTTGTTATTATATTCTCATCTGTTATTATATTCAGATCTGTGTTTATATTGTGATCTGTTATTAAATTGGAATTTGGGATGTGTTATTAATTTGAGATGTTTGTTAATTTTAGATGTTTATTAATTTGGGATGTGTTATAGAATTAAGAATTGTTATTGAATTAAGAAGTATTATTAAATTAGGAAGTGTTAGTGAATTAGGAAGTGTTAGAGAATTAGGAAGAGTTATTGAATTAGGAAAAGTTTTTGAATTTGGAAGTTATTGAATTATTGAGCTTTATTGAATCAGGAAGTGATATTGATTCAGGATCTGTTATGAAATTGATGTCTTATTAAATGGATGTCTTATTGAATGCGTGTCTTATTAAATGGGTGTAAATTATTAAATGTGTGTCTATAAGATGTGGAAGAATGCAATCACACTAAGAGGTACGGGTGCCCCACCATTCCCCTTGGCAGCTCTCATCAGGGATAAATTCACAAGAGTCGGTCTGCGTCTAGACTGCAAAACCCTCCGTTTCCACAACGATGTCCTGGAGAGAGATTCTTCATTTGTTTTCGCTTCCCTTGACGACCTTTTTGGTCTACTCTCCAGACCGCGAAACTCACCCCGAACACCGCAAGCAGGTATTCGACCGCTGTCTGGCCTATGGTTTCAAGTCGGCACCGCACAGACGCCAATTAGGAGTAGTCCTAATTAAAATGTTGAAGCATTTAAGTGTGTTAATCACGAGTGATCTATAATTTTCCAAACAATGTACTGTAGCTTCATAGAAAGCGACAAACCGCTGCAATAAATAATATTTGCATGAAAAAATTCTGATATTCTAATTTTCTACCATATAATTTGTCTCTTCCGAAAAAGTGCAATCAAATCAGTTCATTTGAGACGCTCTTATATCCAATAGACAGTCGGCACCTGGCGACGATGTACACAAATGAGAAAGAAACGACGATGTTTCGCATAATCAAAGAGATTCAGGAGAGGGTTCGTGGGGATCATTGAAGCCCCTTCTCCCTGTTAACCCACTTTCGTTGCCTTGCCGTTCGAGTTCACAACAAACAAACGTAATCTCTCAACCCCTTTCTCTATTCCTCCCTTGAGAGATCGAGTTCTTACACAGAAGTTATAACCTGTAATGAAACAAATTGTCGTAGAATTGCTCATAGTCTGGTCCAATAATTATTCTAGTCCTTGATCTGAACACACCGCTATTGTTTAAGACTGTGGTATTGACCCTATGACTCAATCCTATGATCATAGATATATATATATATATATATATATATATATATATATATATATATATATATATTGGTATGCTTTAATTCCTACTGAAGGTGCGAAAGCTGGTTAGAGGCGGGTTGTGCCGTAGCCAGGATTCTCACTATAAAAGTCCCACTTGTTACTGGGGGGAGGTTTGTGATTGTTGAATTCTGAGAGTGCTAAATACAGGTTGAATGAATTAGCCGAAGGGATGCATAATTAAAGTTTTGCCAAGGGTACGTCAAAAGGGAGGAGCCACAAATAAACACACGTACTCAAAATAAAATTTACTTTACACAAATATAATAATTAGCAATAGTTAACAGGCAAAATTAAGGATTAAATATTAAACACTGACGTTAAGCGTCTTGATTTATAATGACTCAATGGGAGTATCAATCACGGTTAATTAATTAGGTAATTTAAGAATAGAGGGACACTGGGTTTACAGATTACCATTAATTGATGGATTGGAGAGACGACTACTCAGGTCCAGACGGGGTGGTTCGGGTGGCGTTAACACGCGTTCTCGGGGAGAGGGGGGATAATACGACGGGTTCGGGGCTGCTGGCTGCAGTTCCGGTTAGTTCACTCCTAACTGGATGTGACACTAACAAATAGTAACTTCCAGTAACTATTTGGATGTTCCTTTTCTTACTTAAGATACGTTGAGCAACAGAGCGTACTCTTCTAGTCACAGACTCTGCGTGGCGGGATTTACTTCCAGGAACAATTTGAGACAGCGACCAAGGTTGACTCGACGAAGCGTTGGTAGTCGATACGTTACGGCAACGACCTTCGTTCAACGTGAGGATTACGCGAGTAGATTTGGGACACTGCTATGGAGAGGTAAACGACGATGTTATTTATACCGCGGATTGGGGGAAATCGAGAGAGAGATTCCATTTACGACAATTCGCTTATCGCAGCGCCTTCTGGACAATATCCATGCTATCATAAAGAATGCAAATAAGATTTAAGCTTCTTTGTGAGATAGGCGTTCCTTCGTCCGACTTCCTGTCGCCAGTTGGGGGAAGGGGGGGGGGAGAGAGAGAGGAGACGAAGGTCAACTCAAACGACAAATTTCTGTCGTTCCCACGATTGTCTGGCCGCATGTGAGTATGTACATTCCATACCTTCACACTCCTACTTATTTCGAGGAACATTTTTCTGCCAGGAATTTGTCGGGGTTCCACTGGAGGGGGTCCGAGAGTTTCTTTTTTAGCAGATCGTTTAGGGGAGCTGCTACAGAAGCGAATTGGGGTACGAAGCAGCGGTAAAATGACGCAGCACCGACGAATGACCGTAATTGCTTCTTGATGCGCGGTAGGTGCATATTTACAATAGCCTTTACCTTCTCTTTCTGTTGGGCCAGATGACTTTCGCCTATTTTAAATCCAAGGTATTCTATGGATTTATAAGAAAAATGGCATTTTGAAGGTTTATAGTTGAGCCATGATGCTTAAAGCGTTCTAAAAGCGGGTGGAGGAGACAATATATGGTCGTTCCATGAACGTGTAGCCACATACACGTTATCAAAATAAAAGGAAACGTTTTTTAAACCGTCTATTACACGGCGCATTATGTGGTTTTAGCTACTGCAGGCAGTGACTAGGGCGAAAGGAAGACGAGTGAATTCCATTAAACCTTTGTCTGTAGGAAAGGCTGTTAGTTTTCTCGCTGATGCCTTTAGGGGGATCTGATAATAGGCCTTACATAGGTGTGATAGAACGGGTTGAAGCCGCGTTACTTTCAACCCCTATTACATGTAATTTAAAACCACGATGCTCACACGTGCATCATCGCCTTGAAGCTTGGCGCCTTATCGTAGCCGCCTGAGTCAATGTTTAAACAAGGAGGTTTATCTTTCCCCCGTTCGCCTCCATACGCCGACCTCGCCAGATTGAGTTAGGCTTATGGGCAGATAAGGCTTGTTCTCAGGCTCGGCTGTGCATTCCCTCGAAGCTCCCACTCCATTGTCCCCCACGCCAAGGGAGTGTCTCGACTATTTAGATGGAAACTTTACCACTAAGATCAGATTGGAGATCCAGATTTTCGTCGCGAAACATCACCACGACTCTCTCTTACTTTGTGTGCCAAGGGACCTCGACCTCGAGATTCACCATCACTTGTCCAGAAGGAGGACAATATCCCTTGAGTGCCAAGGTTCGAGCCTTTCGTGACGCCAAGTCCACAAGGCTTTACCCTCGTTGTTCAGAAAGAGAACAACGTTAGAACAACCATTGTTCGTTCCATCCCGTTGACCAGAAACGGTTCTCACCCCTTCCCCTGTTGTTCAGAAGAGAACAACGTAGAACAGCCATTGTTCTTTTGAGCCCGTTCGCCAAGAAGCGGTTCTCAACCTTCCCCCTTGTTGTTCAGAAGAGAACAACATTAGAACAGCCATTGTTTTTGAGCCCGTAGACAAGAGACGGTTCTCACCCCCCTTCCTGTTGTTCAGAAGAGAACAACGTAGAACAGCCATTGTTTTTCAAGCCGTTCGTCGAGAAGCGGTTCTCATTCCCAAGACGCCACGTCAGGATCCTTTTATTCCCCCCCTTCGGCTGGAACTCGCCAGCGGACCGAAAATTCCTTCACGTCGACCTCCTCTGCACCACTAGTATAAAATTACGTAAGCCGAACGTTACCTTTGAGTATTTAACCCTTTTGTCAATTCTATCCTGTGCTTTTAATGGTTTAGCGAACCATCCCATCTCTTTAACTCTATATTTGTTTTGCCTTTTTAAATCTTTCAATCCTCGGATTAGCCGAGCCCCCACGACCCTTTCTATTCTCTGTTTATGTCACTATTTTCCGTTTTGTGTATTGTTGATAGTTATTATTAATAAAACTCTATTTCATTAATGATAGCAATATTATTTTATCCTTGAGTTCAGTTCCACTTCTTAAGCATATCGAAGATACATAATATCAGCCCGCCAGACATCCACGCACTCTAAAGATAATTAAAGAAGTTCCCTCAACGAATAGTTATATATGGTATATCGTCGAGAGTCCATTCTATGATATATATATATATATATATATATATATATATATATATATATATATATATATATATATATATATATATATATATATATATATATATATATACTATCTAAATTTGGTATCAGGTGTGTAAGGTTTAACGCTATATCTTTGCAAACACTGGTTTCAGTCGAGTAAAGCATAGTGTTATTCGTTATAATAATAGAGTATAGCAGTTCCCTTTTGTTTTAACGTTTGCTATCCCCTTTTTTGGAAACTTAAGGATCTGGAGTAGCTCAAGGAACTGTTATAATAATTTGTTGTGTTTTTTTTGTGATTTTAGTCAGTGGTTATTTAGATCAAGAAACCAAGTACGAATAGGTCAGTGCCCATATTTAGGTAGGCTAATTCTATAGAGGCATAATTCTTGTTGCAAGGAATTTTAGTTGGTTGACTAGTGCGCCCCCAAGTGCAAAGATGACTCAGTTCGAATTCTTTAAAGCGCAAGGAGAGTCCTTGGGACTTTCCGGAAAAGAACTAATTGAGTACGTTCAAGAGGAGCAAAGAACGGTAAGAGAAAGAGAAATCCAACGAGAAGAGAAAGAAAGAGAAAGAGAAATCCAACGAGAAGAGAAAGAAAGAGAAAGAGAAATCCAACGAGAAGAAAGAGAAAGAGAGGAACGGCTAAGACAAGCTGAGCTCCACCATCAGATTGAATTAGCTCGTGTTGAAGCAGAGATACAATCCGCCAGTTCCCGTTTCGAAGCCCCCCCCCCCCCCAAATCTCTCACTAAAGCTCCCCAATTTCAAGGATGGAGAGGATTTCGGAGCATTTTTAGCCCACTTTGAAAAGATCCTCGAAATCAATAACATGGATCTGGAGGCTGAAGGTGTAGCCAGATTACTTCCCCTATTAAATTGTAAATTGCGCGAAATTTTTATATCTTTACCATCTGAGTGAACAATTAACTACAGCACCTTAAAAGCTGAGTTATTGGCCGCTCATAATATGACTCCCGATTTCTACCGCCAAGAATTTCGAGGAGGTCGTATTAAACCCGGACAGACGTTCCGTCAATTCGGATACATTCTTCAGAGGAATTTTAAATTTTGGTTAGAATCCTCAAAGGTTGATCCGAACTACGAGTCCTTAACAGACTTCGTGTTGCGAAATCAATTTTTGGCGTCTCTCCCGACGGAGATCCGCGCGTTCGTCAAGGATCGTCGGTGCCAGACCTTTAAAGAATGTACCGAAGAAGCGGATGTCTATGCCGCAAGCCATAATTTATACCTTAAGGAGAATCGAACTTCTCACCAACCCCCAAACCAGGAAAGAAGGAAGGATTCGCGCCCCTTCCCAAGAAAGCTGACAAAGTTTCCGGGCCCCGTAAAACCCCAAAACTTCATTCCCAAAATCAACAACAGGACTCCAAACCTCCCATTAAGATTTCTTCTCCATCTCTCTTGCCGAAGCGACCAATCATATGCTTCACCTGTGGGGTAGAAAACCACATGAGCTGGAATTGCCCCCAAAATTCTAGGCTTAAAAGCGGACCAGCCCACTAAGTTCACCAGATTAATGCCACCTCGGTTCCCCCGGTGTTGCAGACCCAAGCAGCAACTTCTCCCCCTCCGTCAGGCCACCAGGTAAATTTTATTTTTGATAAAAGTTCTCCGGGAACTTTGAAATTTGAGGAGGGCAGCGTGAACGGCTGCCGAGTATCGACTCTCGTCAGGGACACAGGATGCATGTGTTTCATCGTGTCCGACGAACTCCTCCCCCCAGTGGACCCTAACCACTAAAAATTTGCGGTGGTACATGACTACCTTGGGCGGACGAACAGATTCCCCGTCGTTAGATGTTACCTGCATTGTCAATATTATGATGGCTGGGCTGAAGTCATTTCAGCACCCATAAAATTCTGTTCTGTACTTATAGGACAGAGCCCTCAAGTAAGCTCCGACCCTGTGTCCCAGGCCGCCCTTACTCGAGGTCAAGCTAAGAAGGAAGCCCAGGAGTTCGCCCCCCTCAGAACCCCGATACCGTCCGAATTCTCGGAGATCCTTAACCAGGACTTTAGGACGGCACAAAAGGAGTGTGCAGCACTAACACCCTTATGGGATAAGGCCCAAAACCAGGACACGGAGACTGTCAGTGGAGCCAAGGTCATCAGGTACCTGGAGGAAGGTGGCCTTCTTTATCGATCCGCCCAGGACACTAATAACGCTGTTACTACTGTCCTATGCCTCTTACGATCCCATATCCCTATAGTGCTCAAAGTGGCTCATGATAGCATTTTTTCCGGTCATTTTAGTCACACTAAAACGGGCCAGCGCATTTTAAAATATTTTTATTGGCCGGGTGCTGCAGCTGACATCTTAGATCACTGTCGATCGTGCGATGTGTGTCAGAAGACGTCCGCTAAGGGGTGGGTCAAACCTGCTCCCTTACAAAGGGGACCATTCATTACTGAACCCTTCTCCAGAGTGGCCATCGACCTGGTTGGCCCTATCCACCCCCCTTCGAGCGAAGGGCACAGCTACATTTTCACCTTGGTAGACTTTGCTACCCGTTTTCCCGAGGCTGTTCCCCTTCGCCGAATCGATAGTATTTCTTGCGCCGAGGCCCTCATTTCCATCTTTTCAAGGGTAGGCGTCCCAAAGGAAATACTCTCCGTTTGAGGCCGACAATTCACCTCTGAGTTGATGGAGTACGTAGGGAAGGTGCTCATGGTAAAGCCCCTTTTTACCACCCCCTTCCGGCCACAGACAAACGGGATGTGCGAGAAATTAAATGGAAATTTAAAATCCATTATCAAGAAGATCTGTGCCGAGCAGCCCCGCGAATGGCACCGATATCTCCCGGTCGCCCTATTCGCCTATCGGGAAATTCCCCACCGTACATTAGGCTTCGCCCCGTTCGAGCTCCTAAATGGACGTAATGTACGCGGGCCGCTCAGTATTTTAAAAGAGTTGTTAATCAAGCCCCAACTGGATCAAGAACTCCAGTCATCTAACGCCTATGTCTTGGACCAACGCCAGAGGCTCGAGAAATGCGCAAACATCGCCTATAAAAATGCCGATGTCAATTTGGAGAAATACAAAACCTATTTTGATGTCAGGTCCGAAGATCGTAAATTTAAATCCGGTGATGAAGTACTCCTGCTCCTTCCCACAGCCAGTAATAAATTACTGAGCCAATGGAAAGGTCCGTACTCGGTCCGCGAGGCACGAGGACCGGTAGATTACCTCATTGGTACCCCAGCAGGCGATAAGCTCTATCACGTCAACTTATTGAAAAAGTACCACCAGCGCGTCCATGGAGATACCTTCGTAGCACTGAACGAAACATCGGCGCTTGAAGAGGATTACCCCGCGGAGTCCCTTAATGTAATCCAGACAGTGTGCATCCAACCTGATACCGATTACCCTCTTCCTTCCTTACCAGGCGAGCCTTTTGAACCCTCTGACCTGGATATCGACGCGCAGCTGACACCACATCAAAAGAGTCAGCTACAAGAACTATTATGTCAGTTCGACGACGTTATTTTAGAGAAGCCTGGGTGCGCTACTAGTTTCTAGCATGATATCAAATTAACAACTTTAGAACCCGTCCGTTCAAAACCCTATCCCATGCCGATTCATTTACGCCAAGCCTTTAACGCCGAAGTTGATAATTTGATTAGTTTAGATATAATAGAACCTTCCACCTCTAGTTATTGTTCCCCAATCGTCATGGTCAAGAAACCTGATGGCTCTTATCGGATGTGCATCGACTTCCGGAAGTTAAATTCGGTAACTGTGTTCGACGCCGAGTCCAACCCGTTGGTAGACCAAAACCTCCACCTTTTCGAAAACGCCAAGTTCATCTCAGAACTCGATTTGTGCAAGGCGTATTATCAAATCCCCCTCCGGCCCGAGGTGAAAGCATATACCGCCTTTGCAACGTAGAAAGGCCTTATGCAATTCAAGCGCATTCCTTTTGGCCTCGTCACTGCTTGTAGCAACTATAACCGTCTCATGAGAAGGTTGTTAGATGGACTTCCAAACGTATCCTTTTACTTTGATAATGTCTACGTCGCTACTCGCGAATGGAGTCACCATTTAACCACCCTATTAGCTCTCTTCGAGCGACTGCGCGAAAATGGTCTCACCATTGGCCCCAGCAAAGGGTGGAAAATAGCTGGTCTTTTAACATAAAGTCAATCAGGGCCTTATACTCCGATTCGACTTTGGAGGATTCTAACCAGAACTGGAGGTTTCGCTTCAGGATATATCCAAAATGTCGGTAAGTTTGACCCGGCTGGATTTTAGCCGATCTAAACTTAGCGCGGTAGAACTGAAGGTTCAAGTTGAAGGCGGATAGCAATTCGGCCTTCAAGGTGCTATAGTCTATTGTAGCTTCGTGTGGTAACGAGATGAAAATTTCTCTTAAACGCAGACTGAGCAATGGGAGCAATCTACTCACTCCTTCGGATTCTAGGGCCCATCCGTTTACTTCGAAGATATTTTCAAAATGTGTTAAGTTTGAGCACAAATCTTCTTCGTCTTTATATTGGGTAAGTTTCATAGCGGGGGCCTGGGGTTGATGATCACGGGATCCAACAGAACTGATTTCAACTTGGTCTCTGCTTAATTCCCTTTCATGTTTTCGAATCCTTTCTCTTTCTTCAAATTCTAACGCTTCTTTTCTTACTTCCATTTCTAACACTTCTTTTCTTCTCCTTTCTTCCAATTCTTCTTTTCTTTCTTCCATTCCACGTGCTCTTTCCTCTCGCTGTTCGCTTTGGACGAATTCTTTTAGTTCCTGCCCTGTGAGACCGAGAGCTTGTCCTTGCTTGACGAAAACTTTGAACGATTGTGAAGCCATTGCTGCTCTTGCTGACGCAACTGGTGACTCACGAAAGAACTTACGCACCTGGTAAGAGAATTAGAAGCTGCGATTGTTCCTAACCGATACAATCTTATAATTAACCCCCAAAATAATGAATATATTCCTAGCTTTGTTTTTGCTATCTGGAAAGGGTTATTAATGGTTATTATTTATATTCCTTCGGGGAATAGACTCTAATTATTAAAATTTTCGTTAATTTATTTGGGCTTCCTTAGACGTTGGCAAGTTTTAGGCTATATGAGTTCGCTTACTCCAAAATTTAACTCCTTAAAGCTGACACCACTTTTATATATGTCGTAGAATTGCTCATAGTCTGGTCCAATAATTATTCTAGTCCATGATCTGGACACACCGCTATTGTTTAAGTCGGTGGTATTGACCCTATGACTCAATCCTACGATCATAGATATATATATTGGTAGGCTTTAATTCCTACTGAACGTGCGAAAGCTGGTTAGAGGCGGGTTGTGCCGTAGCCAGGATTCTCACTATAAAAGTCACACTTGTTACTGGGGGGAGGTTTGTGATTGTTGAATTCTAAGAGTTCAAAATACAGGTTGAATGAATTAGCCAAAGGGATACTTAATTAAAGTCTTTCCAAGGGTACGTCAAAAGGGAGGAGCCACAAATAAACACACGTACTCAAAATAAACTTTACTTTACACAAATATAATAATTAGCAATAGTTAACAGGCAAAATTAAGGATTAAATATTAAACACTGACGTTAAGCGTCTTGATTTATAATGACTCAATGGGAGTATCAATCACGGTTAATTAATTAGGTAATTTAAGAATAGAGGGACACTGGGTTTACAGATTACCATTAATTGATGGATTGGAGAGACAACTACTCAGGTCCAGACGGGGTGGTTGGGGTGGCGTTAACACGAATTCTCGGGTAGAGGGGGGATAATACGACGGGTTCGGGGCTGTTGGCTGCAGTTCCGGTTAGTTCACTCCTAACTGAATGTGACACTAACAAATAGTAACTTCCAGTAACTATTTTGATGTTCCTTTTCTTACTCAAGTTACGCTGAGCAACAGAGCGTACTCTTCTAGTCACAGACTCTGCGGAGCGGAATTTACTTCCAGGAACAATTTGAGACAGCGACCAAGGTTGACTCGACGACGCGTTGGTAGTCGATACGTTACAGCAACGACTCTCGTTCAACGTCAGGATTACGCGAGTAGATTTTCGGACACTGCTGTGGAGAGGTAAACGACGATATTATTTATACCGCGGATTGTGGGAAATCGAGAGAGAGATTCCATTCACTACAATTCGCTTATCGCAGCGCCTTCTGGACAATCTCCATGCTATCATAAAGAATGCAAATAAGATTTAAGTTTTTTTGTGAGATAGGCGTTCCTTCGTCCGACTTCCTGTCGCCATTTGGGGGAAGGGTAGGGGTAGAGAGAGAGAGGAGACGAAGGTCAACTCAAACGAAAAATTTCTGTCGTTCCCACGATTGTCTGGCGGCATGTGAGTATGTACATTCCATACCCTCACACAAATAAATGCGTAGAGCTGGAAAAATATGGAAAATTAAAATATTGTACGAGGAACGCTCAATAAATTTTGCAATTCGGATATAAGGAAAAGAGATATGAGGAAAAGTGTTTTATTATTTTTCAATATAACTACCCCCGACTTCAATGCACTTGTGCCACTTGTCCCTGAGGCTTCGAATTCCCGACAACCAGAAATCTCAGGTTTGATCTTCAATCCACTCCTGCACGGCGAGCTGGACATCTTCATCGTCACCAAACCGGCCTCCACGCAGCAGTGCAACCTTGAGCTGGCGAAATAAAAAGTAGTCGCTAGGGGCAAGATCTGGACTGTAGGGGGGATGGTGAAGCTCCTCGAATCCGCACTCGCACATGGCAGCTTGTGCAACTCTGGCCTTGTGGCCAGGGGCATTGTCGTGGAGGAGCAGGACACCGAGTGTCAACGTGCCGCGCCACTTCTGACGGATGCACTTCTTCAACCCAGGGAGTTCCTCGGCATAATATTGGCCTGTGATTGTCCTTCTACGAGGCGCATAGTCCACCATCAACACTCCCTCCGAATCCCAGAAGATGTCGGCCAGGATCTTCCCGGCTGAGGGTTGGGTCCGGAACTTGATGGGGGTCCGAGAGAGATTCCTGAACAGATATGAATTCTGACTGCCTTGTAAGAGATAGCGATTCGATCATTGACGTGCGCTTTTTAACGGTTCGAAGTGATTTTCCGACCGAGTACATTACACTCTGTCTTGTAAGGATAACGCTTATCCCCCACCCTCAAACTAGAATTTTTTTTCTCAAAGCCACTATTTTGAATTTATTGCTTTTGGTTTTAATTTTCCACCTAGTTTCCTATTCATTAATGCTGTTGATTTCCATGACAGTCTTTTAAGCTTGCATAGGAGTGAATTAGTGTAAACATTCGATTATCTGTGTGACATCATCGGCGAACTGGGTCTGGGTGTTTAGATGGTCGATTAGTCTGTGATCGAACGCTATTTCGAAGTTTTCATTATTTTCGTCGCTAACATTGAAAATTTTCTGCCACTGGTCACGGAATATCCTCTTCTTTTGTCACTCTTCCACCTGCTGAGCTGTGGATCTCCTTTTTTGGTTTGGGTGTTTTACCTTTTAGGAAATGAGTTCATGAATTCTTACGGGGACGTTTTACCATCAAGCTCTTCGAGGGCTTCGTCCCATCTTTGCCACTGCTGCAGAAAGATCAGCTGGTTCACTTCCTCCTTTATCTCTCTGGTTCTATTCTGAAATAGTCTTGATGACCTACGTATGATAGTTAGTTGGTTGGTCCACTTAAAGGTAGAGATGGTGCTTTAAGCAGATTTTAAGACTGATTTCTGGTCTCCTTGTATCATCACCTCGTTAACATTTTAATTGCCGATCAATTTCGTCAACCGTAACTTCATCGAGGTTAAGGAGTCAGTGAACGTATTTAATAATATCTATATTTCTCCCATCAGCTTTATAATACTTCTTTCTTAGGATGTTGGGGATCTAAAGGGGGTTTCTATTTATAATCATTTTTATGGCTATATGATGGTTACACGGGGCTATTGTAATAATTGAAGAGTGGGCGGAAATTTGCGGAAAATCAGTGGTTTGAAGTTTACTCTCGCTGTTATTACAAACATTCCTGCCAAGAAAGGTATTTAAACAGCGCCTCGCTCCGTATTCGACAGGCTTAAACAAAGGCTATGATATTGATCTGAACAAAACTAATGTAAATGGGTAGACAAAAAAATTACATTTAAATTAAGGAAACAAATTAGAACTTTGTCTAAAATGGTAGTGGAACAACCACACACACAAAAGAAACACTATATTAAATAAGTATCTACAGGGACCATAGATATATGTACAGAGTTGAAAAAAAGAAAAATAATATATACATGATTAGCTGACAGGTTTATAGGCGAGCTATAATTTAGTGGATTAGCCAGCATTATTGGCTAATGGACTATGGCTCAGATTATCGGCTATACCATTTTCGGTACCACGTATGTACCAAAATTAAACTGATATTGTTGGAGTATCAAAAGCCATCGCGTTATACGTCCGGTTTTGCTCTTAGTATTTCGGAGCTACGAAAAAGGGCGATGGTCAGTCTCGACAATAGACTCTTTCCTTATTAAATACATGCTAAACTTGGTAATACTCCATACTATAGCTAAGGCTTCCCGTTCTATTACTGAGTAATTACCTTCACAGGGTAGTAGCTTTTGGCTCACGTAAACCACCGGATGGTTTTAACCTTCGTCGGAGTATTGGAGCAGCACACATCCAATTCCTTCGTCACTCGCACCTTCCGCATGCCGAAGGGTTTAGAGGGATTAGGGTGCCTCAAAATGGGGGCGTACTCTAGTTTGTCCTTGAGGACCTAGAATCTGGCAGTAGCTTCGGGATTTCATGAAAGGGGATCATGGGGTCTCTTCTGAAAGATGGCACTTAAAGGGAGAGGAAATAGACTCGAAGTTAGGGAAAATTCTACGGTAAAACGACACCGATCCCATGAATGACCTCAGCTGTTTCTTCGTGCGGGGAAGGGGCATCTCGACAATGGCTCTGACCTTTTCGTCCTGGGGCCCCATCTGATTTTTCGAGCTAACACGCTCTTGAGTAGTAGGGAAGATGTTATGCTTAAATTGATTGGAGCAGCCAGGGTTTTGGAGATGACATCTTCAAATCCATTTTTCAACTGCTACAGGCGACTCTTTTGAAGAGGCGCTAGCTTGGGGACGACTTCCAGCACGGGAGATGATGATTCCATGGGTCCAGGTAAAGATGGGATAGGGTAATCACTATCTCGTTCAATGAATACTACTTGCACAACATTGAGGGGACAGCGGGATACATCGCTTTCAAAGGAGAATCTTCATCGAGGGACACAATATTGTTGATAGACGCAGGGCGGTGATATTTTTTTAACATATTGATGTGGAAAACCTTATCGGTTATTTTTAAAAAATATTGATGTGGAAAACCAAATCGAGAGTTCCACTGGTCCTTTTACCTCTAAAACGGAAAAGGAACCCTTCCACAGGCTCATGAGTTTGTTACTCTCCGTGAAAAGTAGCAACAGCACCTCCTCACCAGGCTTAAATCTCCAAATTTACCTCGGCATTTTGGTACGCGATGTCAGCACATATCTCGAGGCGCTTTTGGAGGTCTAGGAGGTACGAATGGGAGAGTTGGATTTCGTTATCCAGACGGGGATTGGTGAAAAGGTTTTCAAAATAGCAAGGAAGCCTCGAAAATTACGGCCATACAGTAATTCGAAGGGAGCGAATCTTAGGGTCCTATGCGGATTTTTACGACACGCAAACAGTGCCACGGGTAAAAAGCGGTGCCATTCTCGGGTCTGATCGATGCACAATTTTCTGAGGATTGCTTCCAATTTGCCATTTAGCTTTTCACAAACTCCGTTGGCCGCTGGGTGGTATGAGGTGGTAAACAGAGGTTTTACCATGACAAGCTTTCCGACATACTCTATTTGCTCGGAGGTAAATTAGGAATTCCTATCCGAGAAAAAAGTGAAAATGAGAGCTTCGGCGCACGAAATGCTTTCAATGAGCTTAAGGGGAACTGCCTCAGGTAAACAGCTAGCGAAGTCTACCAAAGTGAGGACATAACTCTGTCCTTCACTTGACGGGGAATAAATGGGGCCAATAAGCTTAATGGCCACACGACAAAAACCTTCCGAGATGATCGGGCTTTTCTGAAGGGGGTGCTTGCTTGACGCGCCCTTTTGCAGATGTCCTTTGGCAGGCATCGCATGATTTGTAGTAATCTGCAATTTCTCTGACGCACCTCGCCAATAAAAATACCTAAAAACCCTCTGAGGGGTTTTATTATGACTAAAATCACCGGAGAATAAACTATCGTGAGAAATCTGGAGGACTTGGGGGACGTGAGAGCGGAGAACACACAAGGTGTGTGTTTGAGGTTCGGTTCCGTCGGAACATTTACGATGTAACAGCTCATCCTTGACAAGGTATGGGATGCTTTTTACACCAGGGGAAGACTATTGCTCCTAAGTCCTGGCTACTCCCAAATGGGGAGGAGAGTTGCGCACCCCTTCTGGGCACGGGCAAAATTCTCGTTCCGGAGGGTCTCGATTTCCGAATCGCCGAGGTTTTCTAAAGGAATGGGTTGCAGGGAAGCCTCGGTGGCCTGGGCACGGGTTACCACGGTTTGTGCTACCGGGTTACTTGTAACCTGGGGGCTCTGACCAATCAGTGCAGGGCAAAACTTGATTGGGACTGCTACCACTTCGACCCAACCAGTCAAATACTCACATTCGATGTGGCATTTTACAATAGGGAAAACTTTCGCTCGGCCGAGGTAATCATGGACCAAAGCGAACTTTTGGTGGTCAGGACCGACAGAATCAAGTAAATTCTCGGATACCACGATACATCTGCACCTAGTGTCACGTACAAGGATGGACACACGACATCCTTTCACGGCTCCATTTTCGAATTTCAAACCAGGGGGGAGCTCTTATTAAAGAGAAAATTTACTTGGTGACCGGAGTTGTTGGTCGACGAGAGTGACGTAGATGTAGCTTGAAGAGACGGGGGAAGAGCAGGAGTGGCATTAAATTCTGTACCTCATGGGAGGACACGCTTCTAAATTGAGAATTTTGAGGACAGTTCGTGCTTACATGATCTTCTATTCCGCACGTGAAACGGATTATCTGCCTTCTGGGGAATAACGCCGCAGGGGGGAGTTGTAAATATGAGCTTAATGTATCTTGGTTTCGAAGGAGGGAGGCTTCTAGGTTTCGAGGGGCCTTGAACTTTCACGAGTCTAGGGGTATTTATTGAAGGGGGGCGGGAGATATTAATCTTAAACTTGGGAGCAGACGGGGGAGGCTTCTTATTAACTTTGGGATACAAGTTATGGAGACTTGCATAAACATCAACCTCTTCTAGGCGTTCCTTGAACGTAGAGCAGCGCTTGTGCTTAACGAAGGCATGGATTTCGGAGTCAGAAAAGCTCGTACTCATGGGGGACTTTACACGAACCTAACCAAACATTAGAGGTGTTTCTGGAGGGTATACCCAAAATGGCGAAAGGTCTGACCGGGACGGAACTTTTCGTGACGGAAACCCCCGTAAGGGGCGCGGCGATTTGCCATCTTGGACGCCGTGCTGACGGGATCCAGCGCTCCGTCCGGCCACTGCTTAGCCTCTCTTCCTTCCTTCAGATAGCCTGTATTTCTCCCCTACCTCGTCGCTTTTCATACAACCTCTCCAACAACTTTCTCTGGTCAGCCTCTAATTTCACAGGGTAGATGCTGACCTTCTTCTCAAGCAAACCGTCCCGGATCGGGGCTGAAGGGGGAGGGGACAATGTTCCCTAACCCCTGAGCTCCGGTTTGGGATGGGAGTTTTTTAACAACTTGCTTCATCCCCACCCATACCTTTCTCACATCCCTTTTCCTCTCCTCTTCACATTCTATCAATTTTACGCCATGTCTAAGGTGGAGCCGCCATGCCGATGGACTGCCAGGCCACCAGGCGGGAGGGGTGGTCCCAAATGGCGGCGCCTGGCTCTGCCGGGCCTGCAAGCACCTCTTTACGTGCGGGCAACTGTGAGAGGTGGTGAGCTATTGCGTCCTGTGTAAAAAAGAGGGTCACCATGCCCAATGATGAATATAAAAAAAAACCCAACCCCCAACTTCCCCTGTAACATCAACGGAGCCGCCCTCGGGCAGCTGCACCGAAAAAATGGAGGTTGTCCCCCTTGTGCTTGCGCAGGGGACCCTCCATACTTCTTTAACCGGAGAGGAGACTTTCTCCTCTCCTACGCCTACGGGTGTAGGGGACTCCCTCTCACCCCCTTCTCTGGAGGTGCTTTCGGGCACCTTCCTATTTCCAGCGGCAGTCCCTCCTTTTCTTTCTAAGGGGACTGCTAAGAAAGCCAGCAGGCAGCCCGTTGCCGACCGCCCCTCGTGTAAGCGGCTCGGTAGCGCAAACCCCCTTAGGAAATAGAGATAAGCCAGGCCCCTTCGGTCGCTTCCCTCAAAAGACCTGCTGGTAAGAATATTGAACCTTGCCAGGGTCAAGGCCTGTGCCTCCCTACAAAAGACTCTTGACGCTGCCAAGGGGACCTGCGATGTCCTGGGAGGGAAGGGCCAACTGGAGGCCCCTCCTGTGATAGACATGGTCCTTGAGGAAACCAAGCCTCAGAGGGTAGGGCCTTCCATGAGGGGAAATCCGGGCTCGGCGCCAAACACCGAACCCAAATCCCCACCTATGCAAGGTCCTCCTCAAACGGTTAGAGTTTCTGAGGCAGTACAAGGAGGGGAGAGATCTCCTCCGACCGGTGCCCCTGCCACCACCAGGACCTTCTCCATTTTGGAGAAGGACCTGGCTGAGGCCGGTCCATCTGGCCTAGGGGCTTCTACCGGCGGAGGTGAGAAGCGGGTTCATTCCCCGCCCTCCTCTCCAAAAAAGAAAAGGATGAAAAAGACCAAAAAGACTAAGCAGACTCGGGGCTCCTCTCCATCCGCGAGGGCTGTGGGGACGGAGTGGTCTGCTGCCACTTTGGCAAGCGACCAAGCCAAGACCGGCACATCCGGCCCCTCTGCCCCCCCCGGTTGCAGGGCGCCTGACTATGACCAAAAGTGCACAGGGTGGAGCCTCGATGACATCGGGGCCCGTCATGCAGAGGTTACCTGGTGTTTTCGAGCCCGCTGGCTTCAAGCGCTTCCTCGTTATTCGCTCCACTGATGGCACCATGTTGTCCAAGGGCAACATGATCCATCAGAGGAGAGGATTAGCTAGTGCAATTGGTAGAGAGCCGGAGGTGACCCGTTTCTCGGACGAGAGCCTTCTGGCGAATGCGGCGAATCCCGCCGAGGAGGCCAAGATAAGTGCTCTTCGGACACTTCATGGCACCCCGGTGAGTGTGACGCCGCACTCTACCATGAACTTTGTGAAAGAAGTAGTTTATGCGATGGAACTCGTTGACTACTCCATTGAGGACATCTACCTAGAGCTGGCCGACCATGGGGCGGTCAAGGTCGAACGTGTGATGAGAAAACAGGGAGGGGCCTTGAGACCCACCCCTACACTCTTCGTCACGTTCGACTGTGACAAGCTCCCTGAGTCGGTGCGTGCCGGTTGGTATCGCGACCGCGTGAAGGCATTCGTGGCACTGCCGCGGCGGTGCTATTACTGTCACCGCTTTGGCCATACAAATCGTTCTTGTAGACGTGCAAAGTCGGGGTCACCCGAAGTTTGTGTAAATTGGTCCAAGGCCGCACACGATAAGTCCAAATCGTGTGTGGCCAAGTGTGTCAATTGCGGAGAGCCGCACCCCGCTTCTTCGAAGCAATGTGGTGCATATCTCCTTGAGAAAGAAATCCTGGCCGTTCAGGCCCAGGATCGACTCTCATTCCGCGAGGCTAAGGACTTGGTCCTGGTGCGCCCGGCTCCTGGTCTTCCTTCGCGTCGTGGCACGGTTGCCGAGGCCCTTTCTCTTGCTTGGAGATCTGAACGGCAGGCATCCTCTCTGGGGAGATTACTCAATAAATCCCAGGGGACAAGTCCTTGCCGATCTGATCGAAGAGCTTGAGATGGGTGTCCTAAACGTAGATGAGTTTACGCATCACTGTCTGAGAACCGCTTCATTTTCTTGCCTTGACCTATCTTTGTGCTCTGCGGATGCACAGCCTGATTTTGATTGGTGGGTGATCGATGACCTCCATGGTAGTGATCACTTTCCCATACAAATATCATTTTCAGGGCAACTGCCACCTGAGAGCCCACCTCGGTGGTGGTGGCGCGGGCGCGGTGGCCTGCATTTCAGGAATTGACTGAAATTTCTATCTCAGTCGAGGAGTTTAGGTCGGTAGATGAGACCGTTAAGTTCTTCTCCGGCAACCTCATCGCCGTGGGCCTGACTACTATTCCTAGGACGACTGGCCGTTTTGCACGCCGACCACTCTCATGGTGGTCGGCCGAGTGTGAGACGGCACTCAAACAGAAGCGTTATGCCTACATGCGCTATAAGCGCCGCACGAACGATTTCACTGTCGCTGAATTTCGTCGGGCTAGGGCCAGGTTCGGGTATATTTCGAAGCACGCCCGCCGCTCTCCTTGGCGGGCATACGTGTCTTCACTTAACATGAAGACCCCTTTAGCTTAGGTGTGGAAGCGAGTCAAAAGGATTCGGGGCAAGTTCTCGCAGGACCCCCCTCCCGTTCTCCAGGAGAATGGGACCGCAATCTCGGACCACGCGTCCGTGGCGGAATCCTTCGCGCCCACGTTTACCGCATTCTCTAGCTGGGATGCTGCTTTGCCAGCATTCAATGCACGTCGTGATGTCGCGGAAGGCCACCGGCTGGACTTTACCTCCAGGGGCGGAGAACCCTTCAACGACAGGTTTACTGGGAGCGAGTTGCGCTCCGCTCTCGCTTCGTGCGCGGACACCGCCTATGGTCCGGACGATGTCCCGTACGCCATGCTTCGACACCTGGGTGAGCGAGGCATGGCCTTTCTGTTAGATTTGTTAAACAGGATCTGGGTGGAGGGTCGTCTCCCAGATTCCTGGTGAATCGCTACTGCACTCGCCTTTCGCAAGCCGGGGAAAGATCACTCTACTCCGACCGGTTTCCGCCCAATCTCTTTAACCTCTTGCGTGTGCAAGTTGATGGAGAAATTGGTAAATGTTACATTAGCCTTTTTCCTGGACAGTGGAGGCCATCTGCCTTCTGCACAGTGCGGCTTCCGCAAGTTCCACTCCACGTCGGATGCTCTGCTCCGACTGGAAAATGCCCTCTGCGATGCTTTACTCCGTAGACAGCACTATGCCACGGTCTTTTTTTATCTGGAGAAGGCCTATGATACCGCATGGCGATACGGTATCATGGAGACTCTCCACACGACGGGGGCGAGGGGACTCCTCCCAGTCTTTACATCTGAATTTTTGCTAGATCGTCGATTCCGCGTTCGGGTGGGGGGGGGGGAGCCCTCTCCAGCCCAAAGGAGCAGGAAGAGGGTGTCCCGCAGGGAAGTGTTCTCAGTGTCACACTCTTTGCCCTGAGCATCAACGGCATCACCTCGGTGCTGCCGGAAGATGTTCTCGCTACGCTCTACGTGGATGACCTTTCGATCTCTTTTGGCGCGGCCCAGATGCCAACTCTGGAGCGTCGACTCCAACAGGCATTGAACCGCGTCTCTCGCTATGCCGAAGCGCACAGGTTTCGGTTTTCTTTCACCAAGACTAAGGTGGTGCACTTCTGCCGCCATCCACGGCTCCACCCCGACCCAGATTTGTTTCTTAATGGGTTGCGCCTGGATTTAGTTGAGTCGCACCGTTTCCTTGGTCTTGTATTCGACCGACGCCTCACCTGGGAGGCTCATATTCGCAGCCTTAGGGTCTGTTTTACCCGCGGCATTGATATTCTCCGTTCCGTACGTTCAGCGCTTGGGGCGCTGATAGGGCTACTGCCCTACTTTTTTATCGATCCTTTGTTCGTTCCAAGCTCGACTACGGATGCGAGTTTTATGCATCCGCAGCCGAGCGTTTATTGCGGAAGGTGGACTCGATCCACCACACTGGCCTCCGCGTTCCGACCGGTGCCTTCCGCACTTCCCCTATTGAGAGCCTGTTAGCCGATGCTGGGGCATTGCCACTCGCTCTGCGCTGCGTGCAGTGCATCACTCGCCTGTACGCGTGAGCACGGCGCCTCCCTCAGTCGCCAACAGCTTTCACTGCATCCGCAGCTGATCTGGATGGTGCCTATGCCGCCGAGAGACGCCAGTCATACCCTAAGCCCTTTGGGTTTAGGGCCAGGAAACTCCTTCGAAAGCTAGATATAGCTCTCGCGCCGGTGGCGCCCCTGGTTTTGCCCAGGATGCCACCCTGGAGGGTACCACATTTGGCTATTTGTCGCCACGCCTCTGCTCCTAAAGCTTGTACGGCGCCGGAAGTATTGCGTTCGACCTTTTTGGAGCACAACTCGTGTCACGCTGGAACCGTGCCAGTGTATACGGATGGCTCCAAGTCCCAAGAGGGGGTCGGCTTCCACGCCGTATCTCCTCTGTTTGAAGTCAGTGGGGCTCTACCAGGCGCTGCGTCTGTCTTCACGGCTGAGCTGGTGGCAATACACCACTCGGTACGGGAGATTACGCAACGTGTCCGGTTCGGAGACCGGATTGTAATCTATAGCGACTCACAAAGCGCCCTGAGTGCTCTCGGGGCATTGGAATCTCCGCATCCCCTGGTTCGCGATATCCGTGACGCCACGGTTATGGCGAGCCGGGCAGATGTCGAGATTATCTTCTGCTGGGTTCCTGGACATGTAGGAATTGCGGGGAATGAGTGCGCCGATGAGGGCGCCGATGAGGGCGCCAAAGAGTCCGCGAGGACTCTGCGACCGGACCAGCGTTTCGCTCTTCCTCAAACCGACTACATGGCAGGAATACGGGCAACTCTTCGGACTGCTTGGCAAAGAAGATTGGAGACGGTCGAAGGGAACTTAAAGTTGCGTGCCATTGCGCCGCGACTTTTCTCATGGACCTATCCCCCAATGCCTCGACGGCTTCAGGTCGCTTTCTGTCGTCTCCGAATCGGACACACTCGTGTGACGCATCGCTATTTGATGGAGCGCTCGCCTGCCCCCTATTGCGACGACTGCGTCGTCCCCCAGACTGTTCGGCACATTCTTGTCAAATGTCCCAGTCTTGGTGATCTTCGCGCACGTTACCTGTCCCGGTGCCGGGATGGGCGGGGTCGCTACCGCGTGTCCTTTGTACTCGGGACGAGTGCGTGCACATTGTGTGGTGGACTTGTTGACTATTTCGGGGAGGCGCGCCTTCTCCCTTTCATTTAACCAGGTTTAATTGTTGTTGTTGTTTTTGTAATTGTTTTGTTATTGTTATTTCTTTTTATTGTTGTTTTCTGTTCAAATTTTTTAAAGTAGCCTAGAACTAGGCTGTTTGTTTACGGCGACTTATGCATAAGTGGGCAGTCGCCAGATAGACCTTAAAAGAAAAAAAAAATCCTGACGGAAACGGGCACGATAGAAGTCAAGGGTCATATTTACGGCAGCTAAGAGTTCGGACTTGAGGGTAGAGTAGTTTACAATAGACTCTGAGTGAAGCGAAATGAATGTCTCTCAAATGTGAGTTTAGGAGGGGCAGCAATTTAGCGACACCTTCTACCTCGATGTCCCAATTATTGATTTCAAAAATCTTCTCGAAATGCGTAAGATATGATCCAAAATCTTCTCCTTCTTTAAAGACGGTTAATCTTACTAACGGGGACTGTGAAATTTCGCTCCGGGAGGTAATTGACATTGACTCCAATTGATTACGGCTTAATTTCAGTTCATGCTGCCTTATTATCTCACGTTCTTCCATCTCTCTTTCTTCTCTTAGTTCTTTTGCTGTTCTATCTTCAGGTTTTCTTAGTTCTTTTGCCTGCACTCTTCGTTCTTGTTCCTTCGCTCTTCTCTCTTATCTTTCATTTCTCTCTCTTCTTCCTGAAAATAAGTTAGTAATTCTCGGCCCGACAGGCGCAACGACTCTCCTCGACTCTTGAAACGGTCAAACGAAGAAGACATCTTGTGGCTTACTAGGGGAAACGTAGCACGAGAATGGGGCTATTAACGTTACAAAATTACTCGGCAATATACGTGAAGCCTAACTTTTCCCTAAAATATATATTTAAATTTATTCCACTAAAGGAACACTAAAACTCTTTCTACACGGCTATGACATGTTAATCTTTCTAATCCTGCTCAAGATTAACTCACATATTCCGGTAAATGGTATACACAAACACACAGAACGAGTTTCAACTAATAATCTAAATTTTAAATAGTTAATAGACTAAAGTTCCACTGATCTAGAACTGACTTGAACGTATTTTGGCCAAAAATAGAAAAATAAAGAAACTTCAATAATTTGAGAAGGAACTACTAAAACTCAAAAGGGATGTAAATCAACTAAACTGATTTACTATGTAATAGACCCTACACACTTGACACTAGTTTTTATAATATAGAAGTAATATATATATATATATATATATATATATATATATATATATATATATATATATATATTTATTATATGTCGTGGTACAACCACTCTATACCATACACTACTCCTATATTATTAATCACCAACTGCAACGTGAACAGTTCGTAGGGATTAACGACGGATAGGAGGTCACACTTGAGGCGTTGAGTTTCAAATCCTTAAAAATCAAACAGAGTGCATAAATGGTTGGCGAGATTTACGTTAATAGGCCGAGAATATCGTTCAAGGTTAGTTAAAGATGAAACAACAAAAATATAAGTTTATTTACAAGGATTAAAATAAGAATAATAATAGACAAAATGGATTCTCAAATGGAATTAATTGATTTATGTAACTAGGCTCAGATCAAAAAGGGGGAACTTGACAATAGTAATAATATAGGGGGTTTCAGTCTGACGGGTCGATGACTTTGAGGAATGTCCTTCTTGCGATGAGGCAAGTGGGGAGCGATCCGATGAGGCAAGTGGGGCACGATCTGAACAAACCTTCCGATGAAGTGTGCCAAATTCCAAAGATAACGTTCCACGGGGAATGTTGGAATTCTCGTAATTCCACTGAAAGAGAAAACTTCTTTTCCTCAAAGGTAATCGATGGAGATTTTCTTCGGTTCGATTAAACGAAGGAAGACTGTTGCGCAACTTCAAAGGCGAAGAAGGCTGCTGTCTGACGAACGGTCACGGGACGAGACGATAAGGACGGCCTTGAGGTGCAGACTGGACTCTTCGAACTACAGAATAACCGGAATAATTGTATGCCCGCTTCTGGAGGGGAAGGGGGAGTTTGAAGAAAAGAGTCACAAGCTAGAGACATCTTAATCCGGAGGCGGAGTCCATTCATCATTTAGCAGCAAGGGACAAAACTGTCGTGGTATGAAATTACATTATATCAAAACCATATTATATCTATGGGAGAGGACCAATAACTTGAAAGCGAACCGACAAAATGGACGGAAAACCACGCGTTCAGACGGGCTGAGTAACGAGAGAGTGCAACGAGGTCAGGTAAATTATGGACAATGGCAAAGTTCAAGGTTATTTAAAGAGACTTTACAAAAATATAATTTTATTTACACAAAAAAATTAATAAAAGAATTGAAGGGTAAAATTACCTCAGAGAATTAACGGGCAAAAATCACATCAATAAACGAAGGGGGGAAGATTAACTCGATTGGGTTACTGAAGGGGGGAGGAAGGTTGGCTTACGGATGTCTTGTGCTCTTGAGGTGAGACCGCTCGGACTTCAGAGCGGGAGGTTGGAGTGATGACAGTTCTCCAAAAGCAAAGGGAGGGGGGGGAACTTCCGGGCCAGGGGAGAGTATTTCGGCTACCCGAAATGAGTTGGGCCTCGACAGGAGTTGATGAAAGAAGTCGGGAAAAATCACTCGGGGCGATCGTTCAGTGGAATTACCTCCTGGCTGGGGCTAATTCCAAATACACCAAATAGTCCAGCTGTCACTTTGCTTTGTTGCTAGCCCTTGACTTGGAACCATGAGGAAATCTTCTTGGTTCTGGCGAGACTTCTCAGCTCTGTGTGTCTTCCGGGGAGTCGAGCGTTATTTATGTCCAAGCCTCTCCCCGGAGTTGGGGGTTTGCGGGAAACAGCTATACTCTCGAAGGGGCTCGAATCTTCTTGCAGAGCTGTTTTAGCCCACATAAAGATGAATCGTAGATGACTCGATTCGAGGCTACCGCTCGTGGAAGGGGGGGCAGAGGGTAGGCTTACCACATTAGGCCTAGCCGGGCCTTCTGCTGCACATGGGAGTTCCTTTCTGCTAAAGATCTTCCACGTGGGGATTCCCTCACAAAGACAGTGCGGCTCTTTCACACATCGTGACTAGGGGGTTGGGGGGCGATGCTTGGGACGAGTTTGCCGGATTGGGAAATATTTTCCCAACGGGATCAACAGTCGAAAATTCGAGCTTGTTCGAACAGGAAATGACGTAGTCCATGGCGGGATACCATAGCACGTAGTGTTTTATACATTGGGGGTGGGGTCAGAGGTTGTTCTTTTACAGACCATTTTGAGGGAAATAAACGGGTTACAATCTAACTTCGGAGAAGAGTCTTACGCGACAAGTAGTCTCCTCGCTATTATAGTCGGGTTACACAGATTCTATGTAGTATCTCTTCCCCTATCCATACCATTTCATGTACCAATTTGGATCAAGGAACCACCGATTGATTTAACTAGCTATAGTTTCCTGCCACCATTTTATGAGTCAATATTAAACAAATCAAGAAAGAGCCGAAATTGACTTGCTGATAATTGACAAAAGTCATTTCGAAAACGAGATCTCTCGAAAGAGTGACAACACAGAAACCACCATACGGATCGAAGGCAGACTAGAAACTGGTGTGGTCACACTAACCTATTTATCACCCTCCCCCCCTAAACTCACTAGATAAGTGGGGGAGGGTCACGCCTCCAAAATGCGTCCCTCTTTCAACCCAAACCAAGTCAAGAGAGGGAGGGGGGGGGGCGAAATAGGTAAGAGATGAAGCAAATCTAATATTTTTTTGCGGGAGGGGTTATTGTAAAATCCAAAAAGTCCACGTTATGAACTTTATGAGGGGGGCGCGGGGGTTTCTGGAAACCATTTCGGAAAAGAAACAATCCAACATCGGGACAAGAGAGAGAAATCTTGGGAAACAATCCAACCCTAGGATCGATTCTAGCAGATGATCCTAAAACAAATGGCGACCTCATCCGATCCGACCCGAAAGAAGCAAAGTTACCAAACAATTTAAACTTTGAAAATAACCCCCGCCTGCTTAGACCCAAATTTGGTGGAAAGAGGGTATTAAACGCTGATTAAAAAATAAAAGAGTGCTCTGAAAGTCCTCCTCATCCACTACTGCTGTGAGACAATGCCCATCAATTTCATAGCTAAAGGACTCTTTTATCTCTTATTTCCTTTGTCTCTTTGGCGCCCAACCTAATAACTCTTTTAAGTCACTTTAAAGTTCATTTGCCAATGGTGTGTCATCAGCGGGACCTTCCCCGTGATCCAATGCACCGTCCACCCGAAATAAAGGAAGAATTAGAAATGCCGATAAATGAATGACGTCATTGCATCAAGCTCCGCCTCTAAGGGCGGAGCTAAACAAAATGGCGGCCAATCTATTTTCATCATGGCATCAAACTTAGAATATTTTGGTTTAAAAGGGTTCCACGATATTTACAATTCCAATGCCCGAAATTCACGACATTCAGTTCAAATGGAGGGAAGATTTCTCCCTTCCCTGTATTTTCGAGCTCTCCTTTTAGACCACTTCTTTTAATAGGTCATATTTCACTTTCATTATAAAAACTCGAGGCAGAATTTTTCCCGAATTATTCAGAAGATATAATTTTTCATCAATGTCTCGACAACTGCAGATTACTTTTTTGTCGTCCTTTTCTTGATGACGGCTTTTGTGTTTGATGCAACTATTCAAACTAGGTAGTTTTTTGGTTACATTAATACTCTGCCTCCACATCTTCGGATTACCACTGAAACAAAAACCGAAATAGTATCCCCTTTTTAGATATTTTAGGCCCCAATTTCTACAATAACTGAGGTTTTCCGCGATTTCCAAAATATTCAAGAAGAACGATATGAATTTTGATATAGAGCAGTGGCGGATCAAGGATAAAAATGGGGGTAAATTACCTCCGACGGGGGATCTAAAAGAGATAATATTTCTTCATCTTTGGCCCCTCTCACGTGGGTGAATTTTCGGGACATCTTCACCCTTAGCTACATAGTTTAATCTTGAGCGTCCACATGACGTAGGGAAGAATTATAAATGCTAATAAATGAACAAGAATTAGACAAATGGAACGACGCTATCGAAGAACGAGATAGCGAAGCGACACCTAAGGAATTATTAGCAAAGATCAGAAGAATGGAAGGAAGGACGCACAAATTAAAATAAATGTGTAATTAGAAGATGACAACGGTGAAACGAGGTTGGGGAAGTAGTGACGTCATCAATGAAATAACACCATCTGTAATCTTTTTACTCACAATCAGGCTGTGGGGGGGAGGGGGGGAAAGGTGTTGCCAAAATTATATATATATTTTCTAGAGGGAAAACAAACTAAAAAAGAACTAACTTACCTAAATCCCTAACTACACCCATTCTTTTGGTGGTTCAAGACAACCTATCATTGAAAAGATGCCGGACCAATTTATTTTTCTTCATAATTAGAAATTTGTACGTCATTCCGAATTCCAGCCAGGAATGAGTAGTGATAACATACAGTTCGCCGGTGAAGATGACGGCCACAGTAGAAATAAAGAACTTGAACGAATATGATGAAAGAAAATGAAAGATCTAAAAGCTAAAAACCAAAATAAATGGTTACAAGATACACGTAAATGAAAGAAGAAAGAGAAGGAAGGATGGAATGAGATTATTTTACGAACTAAACAACTTCAATTTGAAAAACGAAGAAAGAAAACGAAATACATTAATGGGCCCTTGAATCGTGTACACAATATCCAGATGCAACCTGATTAAATTGAAGCGCGTACATAAGAAAGCAGCAATGTTATTAATCACTAACACCAGACGAGTAGAAAGAAAGATAAAGATCAACACGACAAAGTAAAAACAGAACCATCAAATAAAATAATTTCGAAAAGGGCGAAGGAAGTTATTAAATGAATAACAGGAAGAAAGAGGAGGTGCACTTAAGAACCAAACAGCAGGGAGAGCAGCAGGCTGGAGACCTCCGTCACCTAGGTGAACTGTTTTCCCGAGGAGGACCAGGACGGGGAGAGGAGGGAGGGGCACGGTGATCTATTATAACTTTATCTTCCCCTTTCCCCTTGCATTCAACTCTAAGAGGCCAACAGGGGAAATATGGGATACTGAAGGAAATGCAGAGTGGCCTGGGAGAGAAAACAATAAAGTGTAATGAGAGACTATAATGGACACATTTGGCATGAAAGGAAGAGAAGTAAACAATAATGGTGACCACACTATAAGAAACTGGGAGAAGAAAGATACATGGAGAATTATGGAGGCAGAATCAGTGATTTATTATATTATAACAAGCAGAGGATAGGTAATGAATGATAAATTGCAGATATAAAATAAGTTGGTCGAGGTACATGACCTTACGGGAGGAGCTTTTCAAAGGACCTGGAAGGAAGGTCGGTCCCGGGAGGTCGAGGTAGCGGGTCTGGTCTTTTCACCAGCGTTCGAAATGTCACTGAAATTTAAGTGTTCCCTGAACGAATCAATTTTTGGAAATTTACTTCCGTTTTAACACTTTTACAGGTCAAGCACAACACTTCAACCGTGAGATAGAAGAAAAGCCTTGAAGGTTCACTTCTCCAAGTAGCAGTGAGGGTGTGAGTGAACCGGGCAGCCTGAGCAATCACCACAAGACGGAACTAAATAATAATAATACATTGAAGAAAAGTCGATCGCTTCCAAGATTGTCCACACCGAAATCACCGCAGGGGTCGGACGCTGCTTCAAGCAGTGTCGTTTTGGACTCTACACTTTAACATAGATGATAGAAGATTGGGGATAGTGATAATATAGCATGAGATTTTTTTGGGGGGGAGGGGGGTTAAGGGGAAGTGAGTGTTAGTGTGTGTGACAGAGTAGAAAATAAAAGAAAGCCAGTTTACTGGCAGATCTCTTTTTTCTGATATTTCTTTTTTCTTTATCTTCTAATTGCTTTTAGGATTGACTTCTAATGATTACTTCTAATTTTTTGTACTTTGCCTTTTTTATTATCAATGTCAAAATCTAAATTTGTTTCTTGGGGTACCTTTCGGTAATGTACTTCTAAGTCGATTTCAAATTCTGTATTAATACTGTTCATTTTATGCTTTGTGTTAGGTTGTTCTAAAGTTTCTTTTATTTTATGTAGTTATTTTTTTTTTAGCACAAACAAAGCTAAGAAAATTTTAAAAACAAGATATGGCTTCATTTGAAGTTTTTAAAGCGCAAGGCGAATCTCTTGGCCTGTCTGGAGGAGATTTGGTAGAATATATTCAAAATGAAGAAAGACATGTTAGGGAAGAAAGAAAAAGTAAAGAGAAACAAAAACAAGAAGAAATACAACGTGAACTAGAAAGAGAAGAAAGACAACGTAAGCTAAAATAGGAAGAAAGGCAATAAATACGCCAGCACGAAATGGAAATGATGAAAGCACAAGCAGAAACACAATCTGTTACTGGTAGATCGTAAGACCTGCGAGGTGTCCCCCTAACTCCTCATATTTAAGGAGGGCGAAGAATTTTCCTCATTCCTAACACATTTTGAGAAAAATCTCGAAATCAATCACATTGATTTGGAAGAGGAAGGAGAAGCGAAATTGCTCCTGTTGTTCACCTCGAAATTGAGAGATATCTTCATCTCATTGCCCCAAGAATGCACAATTAATTATTCTACCCTCAAGGCTGAATTACTCGCAGCCCATAATAAGACCCCTGATTACTACCACCATAAGTTCCGTGGCGCCAGGATCCTACCCGGTCAAACCTTCCGACAGTTTGGGTATACCCTCCAAAGAAACCTTAACTTTTGGCTAGAGTCGTCAAAGATTTCCCCCGACTATGAGTCATTAGTAGGTTTTGTTTTAAGGGACCAGTTACTGGCTTTGCTGCCCCCAGAGATCCGCGCAGCCGTAAAGGACCGGCGTTGTCTATCCTTCAAGGAATGCGTTGAAGAAGCAGACGTCATAACTTGTACCTAAGGAACTCCAAGAAGCCCTCCCCACCGTCCCCTAAATCGAAAACCAGAAATCTCCGATTTAATCAAAATTCCCAGTCGAAGTTTGTGAAAATTCCAGGCCCCTTCAAACCAAGAAGTTTTCCCTCGAGACGTGAAGCCCCCTTTCCAGTCTTTCCCTACAGCATCCTTACAAAAGAGACCCATTGTATGCTATACGTGCGGAGTAGCGAACCACATAAGTTCAAACTGTCCCCAGAACTCTAAATTTCGGAGCAACCCCCCTCAACAGGTTCACCAAGTACGAGACGTTGCCGCTCCCCCTCTTCTTCCCGTTGACCCCCCTGTTCTATCATCTCCCCAAGGCTTGCCAGATCACCTAGTGAATTTTATATTTAATAAGAGCGCACCAGGGGCCTCAACATTTAAGAATGGCAGTGTAAACGGCTGTCGTACGTCCACTATCGTCCGTGATACATCTTTTGTCGATACATGGATTTTATTTTGAATTTATCTATTTTGGTTTTGATCTTCCATTTACTTTCATCATATTCGTTCAAGTTCTTTATTTATACTGTGGCCGTCATCTTCACCGGCGAACTGTATGTTAACGCAGTACTCATTCCTGGCTGGAATTCGGAATAACGTACAAATTTCAAATTATGACGAAAAATAAATTGGGCCGCCATCTTTTCAATGATAGGTTGCCTTGAACCAACAAAAGAATGGGTGTAGTTAGGGGTTTAGGTAGGTTAGTTCTTTTTTAGTTTGTTTTCCCTCTAGAAAATATATATATAATTTGGGCTACACCTTTCCCCTCCCCCCTCCCCCAGCCTGATTGTGAGTAAAAAGATTACAGTTGGTGTGATTTCATTGATGACGTCACTATTTCCCCAACCTCGTTTCACCGTTGTCATCTTCTAATTACACATTTATTTTAATTTGCGCCTCCTTCCTTCCATTCTTCTGATCTTTGCCAATAATTCCTTAGGTGTCGCTTCGCTATCTCGTTCTTCGATAGCGTCGTTCCATTTGTCTAATTCTTGTTCATATATTAGCATTTATAATTCTTGCCTACGTCACGTGGACGCTCAAGATTAAACTATGTAGCTAAGGGTGAAGATGTCCCGAAAATTCACCCGCGGGAGAGAGGCCAAAGATGAAGAAATATTATCTCTTTTGGATTCCCCGTCAGAGGTAATTTACCCCCATTTTTATCCTTGATCCGCCACTGCTCTATATCAAAATTCATATCGTTCTTCTTGAATATTTTGGAAATCGCGGAAAACATCAGTTACTGTAGAAATTGGGGCCTAAAATATCTAAAAAGGAGATACTATTTCGGTTTTTGTTTCAGTGGTAATCCGAAGATGTGGAGGCAGAGTATTAATGTAACCAAAAAACTGCCTAGTTTGAATAGTTGCATCACACACAAAAGCCGTCATCGAGAAAAGGACGACAAAAAAGTAATCTGCAGTTGTCGAGACATTGATGAAAAATTATATCTTCTGAATAATTCGGGAAAAATTCTGCCTCTAGTTTTTATAATGAAAGTGAAATATGACCTATTAAAAGAAGTGGTCTAAAAGGAGAGCTCGAAAATACAGGGAATGGAGAAATCTTCCCTCCTTTTATACTGAATGTCGTGAATTTCGGGCAATGAGATCTGATGGTATAAACACTCTTTTGAAAAGGATAGTAGAAGATAAATAAAGATGGTGAAAAATAGGGTAGGGTTTGCCCTGGTTTTAGGGGCATTGCAGGCGTTCTTGTTATTTTTGTTGTCTTATGTTTGTATTTGGTTTGTTTTATTTGTCTTGTGTCTCTGTGATCGTGCTTTCTAGTGTTCTTCTTATTGTTTGCTTTTATCGTATTGTGTACTTATTATTGTCGCGATTTCGAGCATTCGAGCCTTTTTTAGTGCTCGGTGTTGTTATGCACTTCGCGTTTGTGTGCTGTTTACGTAGTTCTTCTTGTTTTCTTGTATGTCTGGTGCTTGTATGATGGTTTTATTTTGTGTTTATGTGTATATGGGTTCTATGTGTTCCTCGGTGGAGTGTTTTGTGCTTGGGAAGCGTCGATTTCGGGCGACCTTCCCGCGCAATCTGGCCGGGATGTTGATCCTGCCGCCAGTTCTTCTTACTTCTGGGATTATATCATTGGCCATTGTTGACCAGACCTTTTTGGCCAGTTTTTGGGTGGCGATATTAATTGGCTCCAGTCTTTGTCTTTGGTGCAGTACCCTCTGCCGAATCTGCTCCCTTCTTCTCGTCTTGTTGATGCAGAGGGTAGCTGAATTCTGCACTCGCTGGAGTCTCTTCATAGTGGTCTTGTTGGCCATTTGAGTCACTACTGCAGGGTAGATGAGCTTAGCTCGGATGAACATCAGGTATAACTTCCTGATGTTCACCGAGCTAAGATCACGGAACCTATAAAGCTTGGGGATCTCTCTCCTTGCCATAGCCTGCCTCTCCTTGTAATGACTCGAGTATCCGTGGTCGGAGATCTTTAGGTCCAGGATGGTGCCTTCGGCGGAGTAGCCGTATCTCCTCCCATCTATTATGATGGGCCACGTAGACTCTCGGCTCAACGGGAGAATCTTGAACTTCTCCCGGTTTGTCCGGATCTTCCATTTCTGCTCATACTGGTTGATGTTACAGATCTCCGCAATAGTGTTGATTGCCTGATCCCTCGCTCTCCTGACCCTGCTCGGGACGATCTGAGTGACGTCATCTGCATATTGCAGATACATCGTGTCCCGGTGTATAGGAGCAGGGAGGTCGATGGTAAAGACCAGGTAAAGCAGGGGACTCAGGCAGCTCCCCTGGGGAACGCCCGCTGTGAGTTCGAATTCAGGTCCTTTGTGATCTTCAATCATGATGCATGCCCTTCTGTCCATGATGAAGTCACAAAGGATCCGTTCCAGGACCGGGTTTAGCTGGAGACCGAGTATTTTGTACTGTAGTCCGCTCAGCCAAACCTTGTCGAAGGCCTTCTGCACGTCCCTCATCACGATGTCTACATATTGACCCATTGCTCGGCAGTGAGCGATCTTTTCGGTTAGGAGCGCCAGGGCCGTTTCCGTGCCCCTTTTAGGTCTAAACCCATGTTGTTGGGGGTTATGCGCTCCTAACTCATCGAGTTGACTTTGTAGCCTATTAGCTAAAATCTTCTCGAAGATCTTGCCGGAGAATTCTAGGAGAGAGATAGGGCGATAGTTGGCCACTTGGTCTGGGGGCTTGTTCCCCTTCAGAATAAAGATGATTTTTGCCACCTTATATCCGTCGGGGAAGTAGCCTGTATTCAGGGATGCATTCATGGTGTTCACCATGCCCTGAATAATTTGCCTTGGGGCATTCACTAGGTTATTCTTAGTGAGCCCAAACCATCCTGGAGCCCTCTGTTTGAAGGACTTTATGGTATTAATAGTCTCTTCAACAGTGATCGGGCGTCCGTGGTCAACCATCTCTCTCTCTCTAGAAACTTGAGGTTGTGGGTGGGTCCTATGTAACATCGGTCTGAGTTCGTCGAGCAGTCGGTCTTCGAAGTCCTGGTCGAAGTCGTCGTTTTCCTCAGGTGAGATTGCAAAGACCTGTTTCCAGTGGTTTCTGAATTTTTCTTCCAGAATGTCCGGATCTTCTATGATAATATCGCCATCCTTGATCTTTATTCCTGGCCTGGGAGGCAATCCCCTAAGTCTTCGGACGCTGTTCCAAAAACTTACAGGATTAGTCTCCCGGTCTAGTTTGCCTATGATATTGTCCCAGATTTCTTTCTGCTTTTCGAGGATAGTGTTTTTCATTTCCTCGCTTAGTTGTCTCATTCGGGCTGCCCTTTCCCTGTTTGGGCCTGTCCTGCCGACTTCCTCATAAATGTCCCTGTGTTCCCTGGCGATATCCCTCATTTCATCCAATGAGATTGTAAATATCGTGGAACCCTTTTAAACCAAAATATTCTAAGTTTGATGCCATGATGAAAATCGATTGGCAGCCATTTTGTTTAGCTCCGCCCTTAGAGGCGGAGCTTGATGCAATGACGTCATTCATTTATCGGCATTTCTAATTCTTCCTTTATTTCGGGTGGACGGTGCATTGCATCACGGGGAAGGTCCCGCTGATGACACACCATTGGCAAATGAACTTTAAAGGGACTTAAAAGAGTTATTAGGTTGGGCGCCAAAGAGACAAAGGGAAAAAGAGATAATAGAATCTTTAGCTATGAAATTGATGGGCATTGTCTCACAGCAGTAGTGGATGAGGAGGACTTTTAGAGCACTTTTCTTTTTTAATCAGCGTTTAATACCTTCTTTCCACCAAATTTGGGTCTAAGCAGGCGGGGTTTATTTTCAAAGTTTAAATTCTTTGGTAACTTTGCTTCTTTCGGGTTGGATCGGATGAGGTCGCCATTTGTTTTAGGATCATCTGCTAGAATTGATTCTAGGGTTGGATTGTTTCCCAAGATTTCGCTCTCTTGTCCCGATGTTGGATTGTTTCTTTTCCGAAATGGTTTCCAGAAACCCCTGCGCCTCCCTCAGAAACTTCATAATGTTGACTTTTTGAATTTTACAATACCCCCCCTCCCTAAAAGAAAAAAAAATATTAGATTTGCTTCATCTCTTACCCATTACGCCCATCCCCCCTCGACTTGGGTTTGGGTTGAAAGAGGGAGGCATTTTGTAGGTGTGGCCCTTCCCCGCTCTTCTGGTGAGGTTAGGGGGGGGGGGTGATTATAGGTTAGTGCGACCATACCAGTTTCGAGTTTGCCTTCGATCAGTGTGGTGGTTTCTGCGATGTCACTCTTTCGGGACATCTCGTTTTCGAAATAACTTTTGTCAATTATCAGCAAGTCAATTTCGGCTCTTTCTTGATTTTTTTAATATTGACTCATAAATTGGTGGCAGGAAACTATAGCTAGTTAAATCCATCGGTGATTCTTTGATCCAAATTGGTACATGAAATGGTATGGATAAGGGAAGAGATGCTAGAATCTGTGTAACCCGACCATAATAGCGAAGAGACTACTTGACGAGTAAGACTCTTCTCCAGAGTTAGATTGTAACCCCTGTATTTCCCTCAACATGGTCTGTAAAAGAACAACCTCTGCCCCCCCCCCCCTCCTCCAATTTATCGGACACCACGTGCCATTGGTATCCCGCAATGGACTACGCCATTTCCTGTTGGAACATTCTCGAATTTTCGACTGTTAAGACCTTTGGAATTAATAATAGATAATCCTGTGAACTCGTCCAAAGCATCGCTCCCCTCCCCCACCCAGTGACGATGTGTGAAAGATCTGCTCTGTCTTGTCCCTTGCTGCTAAATGATGAATCGACTCCGCCTACGGATTAAGATGTCTGTAGCTTGTGTCTCTTTTCTCCAAGCTTTCCCTTCCCCCCCAGAAGCGGGCATACAATTACTCGGGGTATTCTGTCCTTCGAACAGTCGAGCTCGCACCTCAAGGCCGCCGTCCTTATCGTCTCGTCCCGTGACCGTTCGTCAGACAGCAGCCTTTTTCGCCTTTGAAGTTGGTAAAGAGGTTCCCTTCGTTTAATGGAACCGAAGAAAATCTCCATCGATTACCTTTGAGGAAAAGAAGATTCCTCTTTCAATGGATTTACGAGAATTCCCACATTCCCCGTCAAACGTTATCTTTGAAGTTTGGCTATCTTCATCGGAAGGTTTGTTCGGATCGTGCCCCACTTGCCTCATCGGATCGATCCCCACTCGCCTCATCACAAGAAGGACTTTCCTCAAAGTCATCGACCCGTCAGACCGAAACCCCCTATATTATTACTATTATCAAGTTCCCCCTTTTTGATCTGAGCCTAGTTACATAAATCAATTAATTCCATTGGAGAATCCCTCCTCATAATAAGTATCAAGAGACTATCTCAATTTAAAGAATTCCATTTTCTCTATTATTATTCTTGTTTTAATCTTTGTAAATAAAATTATATTTTTGTTTTTTCATCTTTAAATAACCTCGAACGATACTCTCGGCCTATTAACGTAAATCTCGCCAACCATTTATAAACTCTGTTTGATTATTAAGGATTTGAAACTCAACGCCTCAAGTGTGACCTCCTATCTGTCGTTAATCCTTGCGAACGGTTCGCGCTCCAGTAGGTGATTAAGTCTCCCCCCCATCACCCACACATTATATAAGAATAGTGTATGGTATAGAGTAGTTTTACCACGACATATATTATATATATATATATATATATATATATATATATATATATATATATATATATATATATATATATATATATATATATATATATATGTCGTAGAATGGACTCTTGACGATATACCATATATAACTATTCGTTGAGGGAACTTCTTTAATTATCTTTAGAGTGCGTAGATGTCTAGGCTGGCCGATATTATGTATCTTCGATATGCTTAAGAAGTGGAACTGTACTCAAGGATAATAATATTGCTATCATTAATAAAATAGAGTTTTATTAATAATAACTATCAACAACACACAAAACGGAAAATATTGACATAAACAGAGAATGGAAAGGGTCGTGGGGATTCGAGCTAATCCGAGGATTAAAAGATTTAAAAAGGTAAAAAAAATATAAAGTTAGAGGAAGGGAATGGTTCGCTAAACCATTTAAAGTACAGGATAGAATTGACACCAATGGTCAAATACTCAAAGGTAACGTTCGGCTTACGTAATTATACTTGTGCAGAGGAAGGCGACGTGAAGGAATTTTCGGTCCGCTGGTGAGTTCCAGCCGAAGGGGGGGAATTAAATAATCCTGACTTGGCGTCTTGGGAATGAGAACCGTTTCTTGACGAACGGCTTGAAGAACAATGGCTGTTCTACGTTATTCTCTTCTGAACAACAGGGGGGGGGGGTGAGAACCGTCTCTTGTCTACGGGCTCGAAAAAAATGGCTGTTCTAATGTTGTTCTCTTCTGAACAACAAGGGGGGAGGGTGAGAACCGTTTCTTGGCGAACGGGCTCAAACGAACAATAGCTGTTCTACGTTGTTCTGTTCTGAACAACCGTTTCTTGTCAACGGGCTCGAACGAAAAATGGCTGTTCTCTTTCTGAACAACAGGGGAAGGGTGAGAACCGTTTCTTGGCGAACGGGCTCAAACGAACAATAGCTGTTCTACGTTGTTCTTTTCTGAACAACAGGGGGGCGGTGAGAACTGTTTCTTGTCAACTTGCTCACAAGAACAATGGCTGTTTTAATGTTGTTCTCTTTCTGAACAACAGGGGAAGCCTTGTGGAACTAGCGTCACGAAAGGCTCAAACCTTGGCACTCAAGGGATATTGTCCTCCTTCTGGACAAGTGATGGTGAATCTCGAGTTCGAGGTCCCTAGGCGCACAAGGCGAGAGTGGGTCGTAGTGATGTTCCACGACGAAAATCTGGATCTCCAATCATATCTAAGTGGTAAAGTTTCCAAATAAATAGTCAGGACATCCCCTTGGCGTGGGGGACAATGGAGTGGGAGCTTCGAGGGAATGCACAGCCGAGCCTGGGAACAATGCCTTATCTGCCCATAAGCCTAACTCAATCTGGCGAGGTCGGCACATGGGGCGTACGGGGGAAGATAAACCTCCTTGTTTAAACATTGACTCAGGTGGCTGCGATATGGCCCCAGGCTTCAAAGCGAAGATGCACGTGGGTAGCATCGTAGTTTTAAATAACATGTGATAGTGGTTAAAATTAACGCGGCCTCAACCCGTTCTATCACACCCCTCCATTCCGGGGAAAGTTGTCACTTCGAAAAAAAAGAGAGAAGGGACAACGATAGAGCTCCGTTGTGGGAAACTTGTTTTCTTGTACCAACCGTACCTTCATGCACCTAACTAATATTACCTCAATACATATGATTATTTTGATCTTTTGATTACAGGGGAAAATAACCTTTAATACAACTTAATAAAAAAAAGGGGCATGGAACAATGAAATGATATAAAATTAGTACATATGGGACAAAATAATTTATACGTAAATTAATGGGTACAAATATATATACATATAAAAAAAATAGACATTGAGTGTTACAAAATTCAGACATATACATTAACTAATTATATTACAAGAGAATCTAATTTAAGTCGTACAAGACGGTATATACCTACATGGAGATACTAATCCTATGAATACAATTACTCTACGCTATTCGGTAACGCATTCCTACTGAGTTCTTCAGCGACCTGGTAATTGGAACCTATTATATAATTTATTTTATATTGATGCTCTTGCAAGAGTAAACTCCAGCGCATGATTCGGCCGTTGGAGTGTCGCACATTCCTAATATAGGCTAACGGACGGTGGTCGGTTCCTACTTGAAATTCTTTTCCTATCAAGTACATTTTGAATTTGTCTATAACCCAGATAATTGATAGAGCTTCCTTCTCTATAGTGGCATATCTCTTTTCGCGTGGTAATAATTGGCGACTAGCATATGCAACTGGATGACTCGTTCCGTCATCCTCGTATTGAAGGAGTACACCTCCAATGCCCTCGTTGCTCGCATCGGTCTTAATCCCAAAGGATTTTTTCGGGTTAGGCAACTTTAAAATGGGGGCAGAAATGAGCTTACTCTTGAGCTGATTAAAATGGGAAACAGCGACATCATTCCAACGTAAACGATCGGGGGAATTCTTTTTTAGAAGCGAGCTGAAGGGCCCTGGAATTGCAGCGAATTTCGGAACAAGTCGCCGATAGTAAGAAGCTGATCCTAGGAACGATCTTAATTGCTTCTTTGTAATCGGGAGGGGCATGTCGGCGATTGCCTTAATCTTGTCCTCTTGGGGACCTAACTTGCATTTTCCTATTTTGAAACCCAAGTATTTTATGGTTTCGTGGGCAAAATGGCATTTGCTGTGGCTAATGGTGAGGCCATTTTCGCGCAGTCGCTCGAAAAGAGCTAATAGGGTGGTTAAATGGTGACTCCATTCAAATAGTTCTTGTAGCTGACTCTTTTGATGTGGTCTCAGCTGCGCGTCAATTTCCAGGTCAGAGGGTTCAAAAGACTCGCCTGGTAGGGAAGGAGGAGGGTAATCGGCATCAGGTTGGATGCACACTGTCTGTATTACCTTAATGGACTCCGCGGGGTAATCTTCTTCAAGCGCCGATGTTTCGTCCAGTGCTACGAAGGTATCTCCATAGGCGCGTTGCGGGTACTTTTTTTTGGAAAGGGGGTCCACGGACAGTCTCCGTGTCCTTGTCTTGGGCCTTATCACCTAAGGGTGTTAGTAATTCACACTCCTTTTGTGCCGTACTAAAGTCCTGGTTAAGGGTCTCCAAGAAATCGGACGGTATCGGGGTTCTGATGGGGACGGGCTCCTGGGATTCTTTCTTAGCTCGGCCTCAAGGAAGGGTGGCCTGAGACAGAGGGGCGGGACTTACTTGGGGGCTAAGTACGAAACAAAATTGTATGGGTGCTGAAATGACTTCAGCCCAGCTATCATTATATTGACACTGCAGGTAACATCTAACGACAGGAAATTGGTTCTTCTGCCCAAGGTAGTCATGTACCACCGCAAATTTTTCGTGGTTAGGCTCCACTGAGGGAAGGAGTTCGTCGGACACGATGAAACACGTACATCCTGTGTCCCTAACGAGAGTCGATACTCGGCAGCCGTTCACGCTGCCCTCCTCAAATTTCAAAGTTCCCGATGAACTTTTACCAAAAATAAAATTTACCTGGTGGCCTGACGGAAAGGGAGAAGTTGCTGCTTGGGTCTGCACCACCGGGGGAGCCGGGGTGGCATTAATCTGGTGAACTTGGTGGACTGGTCCGCTCTTAAGCTTAGAATTTTAGGGGCAATTCCAGCTCATGTGGTTTTCTACACCACAGGTGAAGCATATGATTGGTCGCTTCGGGAAAGAGAGATGGAGGAGAAATCTTAACGGGAGGTTGGGAGTCCCGTTGTTGGTTTCGGGGAAAGAAGTTTTCTGGTTTTACGGGGCTCGGAAACTTCGTCCACCTGCCTGTGAAGGGGCGCGAATCCTTCCTTCTTTCCTTGTAGGGGGATTGGTGAGAAGTTCGATTCTCCTTTGGGTATAAACTATGGCTTGCGGCATAGACATCCGCTTCTTCGGTACATTCTCTAAAGGTCTGGCACCGACGATCCTTGACGAACGCGCGGATCTCCGTCGGGAGAGACGCCAAAAATTGATCCCGCAACACGAAGTCTGTTACGGACTTGTAGTTAGGATCAACCTTTGAGGATTCTAACCAAAATTTAAAATTCCTCTGAAGAATGTATCCTAATTGACGGAACGTCTGTCCGGGTTTAATACGACCTCCTCGAAATTCTTGGCGGTAGAAATCGGGAGTAAGATTTTGGCGAACGGGCTCAAAGGAACAATGGCTGTTCTACGTTTTTCTCTTTGGAACAACAGGGGGGGAATAGGTTAGAACCGTTTCTTGTCAACGAGCTCACAAGAACAATGGCTGTTCTAATGTTGTTCTCTTTCTGAACAACAGGGGAAGCCTTGTGGACTTGGCGTCACAAAAGGCTTGAACCTTGGCACTCAAGGGATATTGTCCTCCTTCTGGACAAGTGATGGTGAATCTCGAGGTCGAGGTCCCTTGGCGCACAAGGTGAGAGTGGGTCGTAGTGATGTTTTGCGACGAAAATCTGGATCTCCAATCTGATCTTAGTAGTAAAGTTTCCAAATAAATAGTCAGGACATCCCCTTGGCATGGGGGCCAATGGAGTGGGAGCTTTGAGGGAATGCACAGCCGAGCCTGGGAACAATGCCTTATCTGCCCATAAGCCTAACTCAATCTGGCGAGGTCGGCGCGTGGGGCGAACGGGAGAAGATAAACCTTCTTGTTTAAACATTGACTCAGGTGGCTGCGATAAGGCCCCAGGCTTCAAAGCAAAGATGCACGTGGGTAGCATCGTGGTTTTAAATAACATGTGATAGTGGTTAAAATTAATGCGGCCTGAACCCGTTCTTTCACTATTATATATATATATATATATATATATATATATATATATATATATATATATATATATATATATATATATATATATATATATATATATATATATATTACTTCTATATTAATAAACTGGTCTCCAGTGTGTGGGGTCTATTACATAGTAAATCAGTTTAGTTGATTTACATCCGCTTTGAGTCTTAGTAGTTCCCTCTCAAATTATTGAAGTTTCTTTATTTTTCTATTTTTGGCCAAAATACGTTCAAGTTAGTTCTAGATCAGTGGAACTTTAGGCTATTAACTATTTAAAATTTAGATTATTAGTTAAAAACCAGTTCTGTGTGTTTGTGTATTCCATTTGTGAGTTAATCCTGAGCAGGATTAGAAAGATTAATCTGTCCTAACCGTGTAGAAAGAGTTTTAGTGTTCCTTTAGTGGAATAAATTTAAATATATATTTTAGGGACAAGTTAGGCTTCACGTATATTGCCGAGTAATTTCGTAACGTTAATAGCCCCGTTCACGTGTTACGTTTCCCCTAGTATGCCACAAGATGTCTTCTTCGTTTGACCGTTTCATGAGTCAAGGAGAGTCGTTGGGCCTGTCGGGCCGAGAATTACTAACTTATATCCAGGATGAAGAGCGAAGGAACAAGAACTAAAAGCGCCGGCAAAAGAACTAAGAGAAGCTGAAGAGATAACAGCAAGAGAACTAAGAGAACAACGAGAGATGGAAGAACGTGAGGTAATAAGGCAGCATGAATTGAAATTAAGCTATAATCAATTGGAGTCAATGTCATTTACTTCTCGGAGCGTAACTTCAAAGTTCCCGTTAGTAAGATTACCCGTCTTTAAAGAAGGAGAAGATTTTGGATCATATCTTACGCATTTTCGAGAAGATTTTGGAAATCTATAATTGTGACATGGTGGTAGATGGTGTCGCTAAATTGATCCCCCTCCTAAACTCACATTTGAGAGACATATTCATTTCGCTCCCCTCAGAGTCAACTGTGTACTTCTATACCCTCAAGTCCGAATTCTTAGCTGCCGTAAATATGAGCCCAGACTTCTATCGTGCCCTTTTCCGTCACGAAAAGATCCGTCCCGGTCAGACCTTTCGCCATTTTGGGGTATAGCCTCCAGAAACACCTTTAAATTTGGTTAGATGCGTGTAAAGTTTCACAAGAGTACGAGCTTTCCTGACCCCCAAATACGTGCCTGCGTTAAGCACAAGCCCTGATCTACATTCAAGGAATGCCTAGAAGAGGTTTATGTTTATGCAAGTAGCCATAACTTATACCCCAAAGTTAATAAGAAGCCTCCCATGTCTCCTCCCAAGTTTATGATTAATAACTCCAGGCCCCCTCTGTAATAGAACGGTCTGAGGCCGCTTAAATTCAGCCGCTATCACATGTTAGAAACAAACACATCCTACCCACGTGCATCTGCGAAAGGAAGCAGGGCGCGTTATCGCCACCTGAGTCAATATTTAACCAAGGAGGTTATTCCCCCGTTTCGCCACCATACGGCGATCTAGCCAGATTGAGTTAGGCTTATAGGCAGATAAGGTATTTTACCAGGCGCGACTGAAGCATTCCCCCGAAGTCCCCAACTCAATTATCCCTTACGCCCTGGAGAAAGCTCCGGGTACTTATACAATAGCATTTCCCAATAAGATCAGATCAGATCCAGATTATCTTCGCGAGACATCACGCCGATCCGGTCTCACCTTGTGCACCAGGAAGCTCTACCTCGAGAACCACTTTATTGTCCAGAAGAGGACAATATCCCTTGAGTGCCAAGGTTCGTGCCTACGAGATGTCAAGTAAACAAGGTCCCCTTGTTGTTCAGAAAGAGAACAACGTTAGAACAGCTATTGTTCTCTGAGCCCATTGACAAAAAACGGTTCTCACCCTCTCCTCCATGTTGTTCAGAAAGAGAACAACGTTAGAACAGCCATTGTTCTTTGAGCCCATTGACAAGAGACGGTTCTCCCTCCCCCCCCTGTTGTTCAGAAAGAGAACAACGTTAGAACAGCCATTGTTCTTCAAGCCCGTTCGTCAAGAAACAGTTCTCATTCCCAAGACATCACGTCAGGATAACTTGATTCCCCCTTTTTAACGTTCTTCAAGAGAACGATTAGTTACAACGATAACCTTCATCGTTCATCTAGAACATCGCCGATTTGCTGTCACAAAGAACGCTCGCATCTCCGAGTCTCACTTCGCTCTCACTCTTCTAAGACAATCCTTTACCTTCGCTAAGGACCACCCCCCGAAGAACCCTTCTGCTGGAAATCACCAGTGGACCGAAGATTCCTTCGCGTCGCCTTCCTCTGCACAACAACTTTGTAATTACGTAAGCTGAGCATTACCTTTAATTATCTAACCTTTTTGTCAACGCTACCTTGTGCTTTAAATTGTTTAGCGAACCATTCCCCCCCTTTAATTTGTATTTGTTTACCTTTTTAAATCTCTCCAAATCTTAATCCTCGGATTAGTTAGATTTTCCCACGACCCTTTCCATTCTCCGTTTATGTAAACATTTTATTTTCGTGTGTTGTTGATAGTTTAATTAATAAAACTCTATTTTATTAATGATAGCCATATTATTATCCTTGAGCTCAGTTCCACTTCTTAAGCATATTGAAGATAAATAACCTCGGTCAATCAGATTACCACGCACTCGAAATATTAGAATAATTCCCTCAACGAATAGTTATATATGGTATATCGTCGAGAGTCTATTCTACGACACTTTCCAAGAATTACCCCATGACTCGTGATTTTCAAGGCCCTTCGAAACCATGGAACCTCTCTCCTTTGGAACCAAGATACATTAAGCCCATAAATACAACTCCCCCCGCGTCGTTATTCCTTAGAAGGCAGATAATCTGTTTCACGTGCGGAATAGAAGGTCAGGTACGCACGAACTGCCCCCCAAATTCTCAATTTAGAACTGTGTCCTCCCTTGAGTTCTACGAATTTAGTATCTCTTCAAGATACCATTACGTTTCTCTCGTGGACCAACAACTCTCTTTAATAAGAGCTGCTCCGGTGGTTTGAAATTGAAAATGGAGCCGTAAACGGATGTCGTGACACTGGGTACAGATACATTGTGGTATCCAAGAATTTACTTCCATCAGTCGGTCCTGACCACCAAAAGTTCGCTTTGGTGTATGATTACCTCGTATGAGCGAAACGTCTCCCCATTGTAAAATGCCACATCGAATGTAAGTATTTGACTGGTTGGGTCGAAGTGGTAGCAGTCCCAATCAAGTTTTGCTCTGCACTCATTAGTCAGAGCCCCCAGGTTACAAGTAACCCGGTAGCACAAACCATGGTAGCCGGTGTCAAGGCCACCAAGGCTGCCCTGTAACCCATTCCTTTAGAAAACCTCGTCGATTCGGAGATCGAGACCCTCCGGAACGAGGATTTTGCCCGTGTCCAGAAGGGGTGCGCAACTCTCCTCCCCTTTAGGAGAAAGCCTGGACTCAGGAACGAGAGTCTTCCCGTATTGGAAAAAGAATCTGATACCTTGTCAAGGATGAGCTGTTACATCGTAAATGTTCCGACGGAACCGAACCTCAAACGCACACCTTGTGTGTTCCCCGCTCTCACGTCCCCACAAGTCCTCCAGATTTCTCACGATAGTTTATTCTCCGGTCATTTTAGTCCTAATAAAACCCCTCAGGGGGTTTTTAAGTATTTTTATTGGCCAGGTGCGTCAGAGAAATTGCAGAGTACTACAAATCAAGCGATGCCTGCCAAAGGACATCTGCAAAAGGGCGCGTCAAGCCAGCCCCCCTTCAGAAAAGCCCGATCATCTCGGAACCTTTTTGTCGTGTGGCCATTGATCTTATTGGCCCCATTCTTTCCCCGTCAAGTGAAGGACATAATTACGTCCTCAATTTGGTAGGCTTTGCTACATGTTTACCTTAGGCAGTTCCCATTAGGCGCATTGATAGCGTTTCGTGCGTCGAAGCCCTCATTTTCACTGTTTTTTCGGGTAGGAATTCCTAAAGAGGCATTGTTGGATCGAGGAAGACAATTTACTTCCGAGCTTATGGAGTATGTCGGAAAGCTCCTCATGGTAAAACCTCTGTTTACCACTCCATACCACTCACTTGCAAACGGAGTTTACGAAAAGCTAAATGGCACATTGAAAGCAATTCGCCAAAAATTCTGCATCGATCAGCCCCGAGAATGGCACCGCTTTTTACCCGTGGCACTGTTTGCGTGTCGTGAAATGCCCATAGAGCCCTAAGATTCGCTCTCTTCGAATTACTGTATAGCCGTAATTTTCGAGGCCCCCTTGCTATTTTAAAAGGTCTTTTCCTCAATCCCCGTCTGGATAACGAAATCAAATCCTCCTATTCGTACCTCCTAGACCCCCCAAAGCACTTTGAGATATCCGCCGACATCGCGTACCAAAATGCCGAGGTAAATTTGGAGAAGTATCGAACTTATTTCTATTTTAAGGCGAAGGAAAGAAGATTTAAGCCTTGTGAGGAGGTGCTGTTGCTACTTCCCACGAAGAGTTACAAACTCTCGAGCCAGTGGAAGGGCTTCTTTTCCGTTTTAGAGGTAAAACGAGCAGTGGAATACCCGATTCGAACCCCCTCAGGAGATAAGGTTTTCCACATCAATATGTTTAAAAAAATATCACCGCCGTGCGTGTATTAACAATATTGTGGCCCTCGATGAAGAGTCCGCTTCGGAAGCGGTGTATCCCGCTGTCCCCTCAATGTCATGCAAATAATATGCATTGAACAAGATGGTTATTACCTTATCCCATCTTTACCTAGACCCCCGGAATTATCAAATCCTGTGCTGGATGTCGCCCCCAGGCTAGCGCCTCTTCAAAAGAGTCTCCTGCAGCAGTTGAAAAATGGATTTGAAGATGTCATCTCCAAAACTCCGGTTGCTGCAATCAATTTAAGCATAACATCTTCCCTCCTCCTTAGGAGCCTGTTAGCTCGAAAAATCAGATGAACCCCCATGACGAAAAGGTTAGAGCCATTGTCGAGATGCCCCTTCCCCGCACGAAGAAACAGCTGAGGTCTTTCATGGGATCGGTGTCCTTTTACCGTAGATTTATCCATAACTTCGCGTCTCTTTTCGCTGCCTTTAAGTTTCGTCCTTCTGAAGAGATCCCCAGATCCCCTTTCATGGAAACCCGAAGCTACTGCCAGATTCCAGGTGTTCAAGGACAAGCTAGCGTCCGCCCCCATTTTAAAGCTACCTAATCCTTCTAAACCCTTCGGCATCCGGATGGTGCGAGTGACGAAGGAATTGGATGTGTGCTGCTCCAATACTCTGACGAAGGTGAAAACCATCCGGTGGCTTACGCGAGCCAAAATCTACTGCCTCATGAACGTAACTACCCAGTAATAGAACGGGAAGCTTTAGCTATAGTATGGAGTATTACCAAGTTTAGCAAGTATTTAATAAGGAAAGACTTTATTGTCGAGACTGACCATCGCCCTTTTTCGTAGCTCCAAAATACTAAGAGCAAAAACGGACATATAACGCGATGGCTTTTGATACTCCAACAATATCAGTTTAAAGTTTGGTACATACGTGGTACCGAAAATGGTATAGCTGATAATCTGAGCCGGATTCCATTAGCCGACAATGCTGGCTAATCCACTAAATTATAGGTCGCCTATAACCCGTCAGCTAATCATGTATATATTATTTTTCTTTTTTTTTTAACTCTGTACATATAACTAGGGTCCCTGTAGATACTTATTTAATATAGTGTTTCTTTTGTGTGTGTGGTTGTTCCACTACCATTTTAGACAAAGTTCTAATTTGGTTCCTTAATTTAAATGTAATTCAGATTAATATCATAGCCTTTTTGTAAGCCTGTCGAATACGGAGCGGGGCGCTGTTTAAATACCTTCCTTAGCAGGAATATTTGTAATAAGAGCGAGACCAAACTCCAAACCACTGAACTGTCCGCAAACCTCCTCCCACTTTTCAATTATTACAATAACCCAGTAGTAGCCCCGTGTAACCATCATATGGCCATAACAATTATTATAAATAGAAACCCCATTTACATCTTCCTTAATCTTGCGAAAGTTGTTGGAGTGTTATCCTATCAGACTGTGCTGAACGGATTGCATCAAATGGACTTGGTTCACAAGAAGCCCCCATTGGATCCATAGGACATCACCGAAGCACAAGCTGCCCGTAGAGTAGAGATTTGCAGCCAACTTCCCAATAACCCAATGGACGATCGATCCTTGAGGAGAAAAACCACATCAGATTAGAATTAGGTGTACTTGGTTAATCACAATCGGGAGAGGAAATGGGTTGCTCGAGGTGAGCAACCGGCTTCCGTTCCACAATGGATCAGGTGGACAAGAAGGTCATGATCTCTGTCTAATGGAATTTCCAAGGAGTATGTCATTTTGAGCTTGTTCCACATGTTTATGCCATCAACGCTAAACTCTATAGCTAGCAGCTAGAAAGTGTTGTCGACCAACTAAAAAAGGACTCTCCTGCTTTCATTAATCGAGGTCAGGCTTGTTTCAGCAAGAGAATGCGAGGCCACACACTGCAAAGTTGACTATGTAGAAATTAAAACAGATGGACGGTGTTGAGATTCTTTCACATCTACCATTCAGTCCCGATCTTTCAAACTCCAGTGACTTCGACGGAGACGAGCCGTCAACTTTAATCAATGATGAAATATTGAATAGTGAAAATTGATTAAACTATGAACAATGTTGCAAACCAGAATTTAAACAGAGGTCTGATGCAGATTATGGCTGATTTGAAATGGATTAAAGATAAACTCATCATTGGAGGAATTGTAATTACGAACTCATTCGTGAGAGCTGATTCAATGAAACGGCTGTGAATTTAATTACTATATTATAAATTACTTTAGGATTTTTCAAAATCAATTGCATAGTTTTCATTTTTTTTAGTCGCGTGCGACTCTATATCTCACTATATCGCCTGGTCGGTCGGTCCCTGTTTTGCTTCTTTTTTTTGGTAATAACATTGTAACTATTAGGCCGATTCTAATGAAATTTGAAACCCTTATGTTGTTTTAAACTCTCTTTTGAAAGATATACTTGCTAAGGTCCCTCTAAGGTTATTCCGGTAATTATTGAAAATTTTGTAAGGCGTAAGGTCATAAATCAGAATAAGGGTGAGCACGCGACTTTGGACAGCAGACCTTGTTTTAAAACAGGAGATTGATTGTCTGTCGCATTTGTGTTCCTTTATCCTTTCGAGAATCAACTACTTTCATCTCTATGTCAAATGGTACAAAAATGCACACCCTGTTCTTTAGCAGTTGGTCGTATTTGGGGTTACTTCGTTTGGTATGTTCGCCTTAAAAGGCAACATTTATGTTGTTGGCTCGGGCTAAGTTTTGAATTTTTCTAATTGACGAGAACCTATCATCTAAAGCAGGGGTCGCCAACCTTTTATCAAGGTGGGCCAGATAACTGAGAGGAGGTAGAGCGCGGGCCGCATAAGCATTTCGTTCAATACAATCTATTGAAGACACAAAAGATAAAGTCAACCAACATATTTATTTACCAATACACAAAATTCACCAAAAATAAAGACAAGAAACATTTATTTACCAAAAGGTTATCAAAGAAGGCGTCGTTAGCGATAAGATAGTATTACCACACCTAGAGCGCACATATCCGAGTCTCACAAATTAAGCAGCAAAAAAGGTCGGTGAGATTTGTGAAACTGGCGTTTAGCTTTTAAGATATCATCAATATTTTCTTTGTAATTGCTGCATCCACACTGAAGCGGCGGGCCGGATGAAGTGACCTCGCGGGCCGGATCTGGCCCGCGGACCGTAGTTGGAGACTCTCGATCTAAAGTAATCTGTCCCCCAAAATATCCATTTTTGAAGAACAGGGTGCGTTTTATAGACTCTTTGATCGAATATAAAGTGGTAATAGTAGTAGATTCCCTATGAAGATAAGGGAACACAAATGCCACATAGTTCGGGACAACAAATATATGTGGTAGCCTGTTCTTACACATGTCTAACGAAGACTATGTAATTGATTTTTAAAATGATACATTTATTAATTATTGTTTGGGAAAATATTTTTACTGCCGTTATTATTTTTTTGTCTCGACCCAGGAATTTTTAAGACTTATCCGTCAGGACTTTTGTTTATTTTGTAGAAAAAAGGCCCAAAATAGATATTAAATAGACATAATTGGGGATCAAATCTGGCCATAAAAATAGGGGATATCTGAGGAAAAAAAGGTAAAATTTTGAGATGAGAAATTGATCCAATTAAATTGAGTGAAGGGATGTCGAAAAAGAGGGAAAATTGCGTCACTTACGAGAGTCTGATTCGACTCAAATTGTGTTGTCGCGCCCTATAAAATGGAGCGGCAGCGGGAAACAATTTCAGAATAAGTCACGGATTTCTTATTCGGCTTTCATCAGAATACTTCACCTTCATAGTGAAGTACTTGTCAAACTAGTAAGAAATGGCCTAAGAAGGTAAGTACCAAAATTCATAGACATTTATTACTCTCATAGTTTATTGTTCCTACCATTAATTTCCTGTTCCCTTTTGTAGCAAAAGTTCTCCAAGAATAGTAAGGGTCAGAACCAGCCTAGTACTAGTATTATTCGCTCTCTCTCTTACTTCCCTCCCTCATCAGCAATTATCGATACCAGTTTTCGGATAATAAAAGAATGTATTTATTCCTACAAACTCCAACTTAAACCACTCATTCAATCGTACAGGACGGACAGAAAGGACCATTCTTGCGTCACGTTCACATTCTATCATTCTTTCGTGCAGGAAAAAGTGTATTTAAGGAATTGCCATAATATCACTGAACAGGAAAGTCATAACTGAATTTTACTTTAATTTCCTTCCAAATTCAATGCAATATTTTGTACTCATCCTTCACTGAAGTGTATTATGTTGAGTACCAGTACTCTCTAATTTATCGGAAGGTATAAAGACACAGATAAGCCATTGAAAATAAAAACTGTATTTTCCCTGTCAACAAAATTCAACATGTGCCGAAGGGGTTTGCTCCTACCTGTGGGAATTCTGAGTCCCCTTCTTAATGATTCCAGGTGGGGTGAGTTCTCTTATGTGTGGTCATTGATAATTTAACCTTCACCCAACTCAAGCAGATTTTCATTTTCATTTTGCTTCAGACAGCAAGAAACCTTCTGCAGACCTTAAAATTAACTCACCTTATGGGCACCAACATTATGAGCTGACTTAGGTTATTGGCTATTCAATCCCTTATGTTTATTATTGAATGTTTTCTTTCATTTTCAAGATCATCACGATTACCATTCGTAAGGTGAAAAGATTAAGGGAAGTGGAGATGATTGACAAGTACATAAGAAGATTAGACGCCTCGATGTACTGGAGACCAGAAGGTCGTAGGATGCTAGTGACCCTACCCCCATTAAGCAACAGAGGGAAGTAAAATTTACCAAGAGTGATGAATGTTATACGAGAGTATCTACACTGAAGTACTAAACGTCACGGGGGAGCAGATTGCAAAATTAATAGTGGGTGATGCCACCATACTGAAACGTCATGGAAATCCCGTGATTTAGATCAGAGCTGATATCTCTTGGATCAATGTGAACGTGGGCTTTGTTACTCATGATCAGACGATGTGCATTATTGGCGCTTGAACAGGGTAGGAAAGAGCGTGCCAGACAGATAGGACATCTCATTTCTGAAATCGTGCCAACATTGAACATCCCTCCAACAACGGTAACATATGTCTGCATAATACATCATGGAAAGCATTAGCGCCCGCAGCGGACAGAGCAGCGGCCGAGCACCGGGGTTTAATGATCGTGGCCATCGGAGTCCGGCTAGAATTGTTCATAATGCATCAACATCCAATTTTAGGGGTAAAAATCACATACCTATCAGGGCAGTGTAGCGTTCTTTTCCTTCCATGTGATATAAGAGCATTAGAAGCCCCAGAAGTGCCCTTGTTAACACCACAAAACCGTACAATGCGTCGTACATCGGCTCGTGGCGTCACTAATAAAAACCCGAATGACTGGTAACGTGAAGTATGGTCGGATGAGTTACGGTTCCGGCTGTTTCAAGCTGATTGTAGGGTTCAGGTATGTCGCCGATCCCTAAGACCATGGCTATCAGTTGTCAAGGTACTTAACTGTGTAGCGGCGCTTCCATACTGCCTAATGACCATTTTCAGCCATTCATGAACTTCATGTACTCCCCAACCTATGGGATATCCCACCAGTATAATTCACAGTATCATCAGGCCCTGGTTAACCAGAATTGATTCGAAGATAATTCTAAAGAATTCCGGTGAATCGTATGGCCACCATGTTTACCTACCATTACCCAATCGAGCATTTATGGGACGTGGTAGCATGTTTATTTGTGGCCCCAGATCTGGCACCTACAAATATCAGAGAACTGTGGACAGCTCTAGTCACAGCATGGGTTAATATCTCTCCAGGGGTCTTTCCTCTACCTGTGAAATCTATATCACGTCGAGACGCTGAACTTCGATGAGCTAAAGGTGGTCTTAGACGATACATAGTGACTATCCCATGACTTTTGGAACTTTATTGTATAAAATGATTTTCTTTAGAACCTGAATCAGTGAGGATGTATTCCCAGCCTCTTCTCACGACAAGACTCAGGTGGAATATGCTGTGCCGTTTGTTGTCTTACTACACTAATATAGGGGCAAGGCAGACCTTCATGGTCCATTGGCATCTCTCTTGGAGGTGGACAATCGTTCGCCAGCATCACCTAACAAGGGTCTTTGCTCAAACTTATCAAACCCAAACAACAGATGACCATGGCAACATTAATGTCCTTTTTAACACGAAACTAAGAAAATAGAGGGGTATTTTCGAAAATCTTTCCCCTTTATAGGTGTAATGTATTAGTATAAAAGGGTAAGAAGAAATTGCATAAAATTCACGGAGTGAGAGAGCAATATATGAGACCTTCAGGATTTTCCTCTCCAAGGTAGCAGAGCAATAATGTTAGGCATCATTAATTAGAACTGCTAAGAAGGATATGAAGAGAACCAATTTTAACATGATTTATTTTCGAAACTTTCTAGGAATTAACTCAAGTAATAATATGTTAAAATATCTCCCATATACCACTTTGAATTAGGAAAATATATGACATAAACAGAATAAAGTGCGAAAATACTGAAGGGAAAGATAAAGTACTCATTCAGCTCTCCATTGTGATAAAGAAAATGGTTTAACGCGGTACCATCTACTAAATAGTAGTTTAGTTTTAAATAAATTCACTCTAATATTCCAATATCTCACCGAAGGATAGGGAGACAACTCTAATAATGATGATGATTCAGTAATAAATCGAGGTTAGATCAAATAATACCCATGTGAACGATTCAGTATGTGTTAAAGACACGAGCTGCTCTGAATTTGTTTCGTTGAGCCGATGGACGATGCACAATTTTAGCATAATAAACCTTATAATTTAACGCCCCAAATGCTGAAAAAGCAGGTATATAATTGGGTATTAACATTTTGAGACAAATTCAGGGTCTAAATAGGGAAGATTATCCCTCCGTAAAATATAAATATAATTTCAAATACACAATGACCATATAAATCACCAGGAGCAGAACAAGCAAATAACTGGCTGAACACAAATATGAATTAGCTTCAAATCTTTCCCAAGGAATTTCTCAATTTTATCTTTAATCTTAAGGTGCTGATATGTAGAGGGGTGGTTGCCTTACTAAACTTCATTATGGATAACAATATATTTAACATTTTTCTAATGTAGTCAGCTTAAGAACACGTCCACCGTCTCTCTCCCATCATCAGGTTTACAAATTACAGTGGAGGTATCAGAAGCGAGGTTTCTTATAATAAATATATTAGATCTGAGAAAGGGCAGAAATATCTGAGGTGATTAAAGTGATTTTAAACAGTCATAAGTCTAGGTAGGAGCCCGTGCTTAATGGTATGCCGCATATATCTTTCCTGGGTCCACTGATATTTATATTTTCTGTTTATGATACTGAAATTGGATTCCAGAACAGAGTAAGTTTGCTGATGATCCTAAAATATGATAGTTGCGAGAGTGTCAAGTATGGGAGGGACTTCTAGTCTTTCTAGTCTTATACAATGTCATAAATTGGACAGATAGTTGGGAGATGAGATTTGATGCATGTAAGTGTAAGATAATTCATATGGGAAAAGTGAATATGGCGTTTTATGATTTGAATGGTAGCTGGCTAAAAGAGATTACTGAAGAGAAGGATTTAGGGGTTATCGAATCTAGGGGTGCTAAGATAAATAAAGTGTATTAAATCCAAGAATGAAGTTAATAAAATATTCGGTGTTATAAACAAAACTATAGCATATAAAAGCATAGAGGTGATTGTTGGTTACACTGGTGACGGAACGTTATTCGCTCTTAACACTTGACGTGCATAAGTAAAGTTTTCTGGCCGAATAATATTCATGCTTTTCTGCATTCTTACGGTTTAAGTAAGGACATCCGAGCGGAACAAGCTTATTTTAAAATAGCCCCACAGTTGTCTTAAGAAAGAGATTAATAATACATTTTACATCGGTCACGTGAAACTGACATGAGCGCTTAAGCTGCCTACATCGTTTCCCGCCAGTGGGCACCGTGCAATCGTGGACCTGGATTGCTCATAACCCTCGTTCGAACTCTGCCAGTCGAATGTGATATGGCATAATTGTGGGAATTGAGGGGAAGCTGGTTTGAGGAGTAACCCACAGCAGAAATCAATTTCAGAGGCTCCCCGGGAAAAGGGACGGACTGCGAACTCCGTTGATTAGCTTTATCGATTGGGGTTTACCGCTCAGGATCATAGACGGACAAGCAACCGTCTCTATGCTATGGAGGATGACGTCGCGAATTTAAAAACACCCAAGGGGGCGGCCACCCCGTGTGAAGGAAGTTGATTCGGCCTTCACCCATCATCAAGTCCGCCATAATTCACCCTTGGGAGGATCCCTTCCCGGGTCCATCCCTTCATCATCTATTATCCCATAAATTGCAGTACCGATTCGCGGGAGCATCGGGGCATAATATGGCGGGGGACACCCTACACCGCATTTCTTTTTTTCCTTAAAACCACTCATCACACATCACTCACCTTAAATACGTGTGACAGGGTTTTTTAACTACTTTTCTACAGGAAGAAGCAAATAAAAATAAGGACAAGGAACATTCAACAAGAAGGATTCCCCCACCAGCAAAAATGGAGCACCAGACCAAGAGGGTCCCCTTGAGGGTCTACCTAACCATGAAGTTCCGGCCAAAAGTCAGGTGTGCCTAGTTTTGTTTGCAGAACTTAAGGTTGCCCTGATACGCCTGGTAGAATTCAACAACGGTTACGCAGAGCTATGCTCCGAGAATAAAGACGTGGACAAAATACTATCCAACTGAGACACCGAAATACCGAAGAAGATTGGTTTGGAAGCAACAAACCCTCCACAGGTGGCGACAAATAGAAGCGTCATCTGTAGAAAAATCGAAGGTTGGATCGGAGAGAGGAGCACCGAGGAACTAAAAGCAGAGAACGAGGAGCAGAATCCGTGGGCAAAGATAAATAAGATTATTATATTCAATAATCACACCTACGTCTTCAAAATCACCTTCCAGAACACTGAAATGGTCCAAAAATCAAGCAAAGATGAAATACTCGCCTTAAATAGGCGGATTCCTTCAGCGAACTTCAAGCAAGAAAAATTCTACAGTGTGCAGATATGCTTTGCATGTTATGAACTAGAAAACCATACAAGTCAATTCTGCCCTAACAAGGAGAAGAAACTCTGTTTTGAGTGCGGGGAAGAGAGTCACCGCTTCAAAGATTGTGCTGCGACCACAAAGAAATGCCTGAACTGCAACGGCGATCACAGAACTCTCGCGTTCAACTGACCAAAACGAAAGGAAGTCATTAAACGGAAAGAGGAAGAAGCTCTGACTCGTAGCGCCCAGAGCTGCGCGGGGGCTACAGCCTAGAACATCCAAATTCCCACTGCCAGCCAACCCATGATGAATCTGAATAGCGATGTCAGCTCAAAAATCTTAACCAGCATCATACATGCACACATAGCAAACATGGGAGATCCTGGATGCTATGAGGAAGAACTCAACTCGCTGCTACAAGCTAATGACCTTCCAACGATAAAAGTGTCCAAAACACCTGACTCACCAAAGATACTCAACAGGAGCGAAGCCTCACCACGACCTCCGAAAGAAGGGCTTTTGGTAGCATCTGATGATAATTAAGATGATACCCAAGAAGACTCTTCAAGCGACTCGCACTCGAAAGAGGAGGAGAAAGAAGAACAACAAATAACCAGAACATGATCCCACGGGCTTCGAGGAGCGTGTCTAAGACTCCCAGCCCTCCCCCTCAGGAAGCAAAAATCTAAAAATAACCTGTACATGAAACCAATTCAGGAAGAAACAACTGAAATTCCATCTCCAGCTACCAAAAAGGTCCCCAATAGGGACCCCAGGCTAACGAAGTGGTAGGTCAATTCTTAATATTTAAAGAGACGGACAAAGAATCTTGAGTGTTAACACCGACGGATGGATCACGAAAAGAGTGAAGTACGGTAACATCTTCAGAAACATCGATGCAGATATAATACTCATCTCTGAGCACCGGATTAGCTCGGATAGAGACATAATCAAGATATGGAACTACGACGTGCTAACCGAGAACCATTCTCAAGAAAGATTCGACGGAGCGGCCATTGCGATTAAGAAAGGAATAAAGTTCAAGCAACTCAGGAATTTAGAAGAGTCCTACCTCGCCATTGAGGTAGAGATGAGCCTGGGGAAGATGGTTGTTGTCACGGGATACTAGCCTCCTAGTAGCGACTATTTGCCTAACCAAACCCTCGTGAGTATATTCGGGCGAGGGGGTCTTTACGTTATTTATGGGGGACCTAAACGCACAATGTGCCGAGTCCGGATATACTGGTACCAATGGTATAACCCGATGCTTGAATACCCTGCTGAGCAGAAACATCTTACACAAACTGAGAACTGACTTCCCGACATTCATGCAGGAAAGAAGTGTCACCAAGCCAGACATTTGTTTGGCCAACTTACTCATACCATACAATTATCCTATGAACCCTAAAGTGATATCTTGTAGCGACCATATAGGGAATAGCCTCAATATCAACGTTAACCCTTTCATGGTACCAGCACATACAAGGAAGAATTACAACAGGGTGAACTAGGATAATTACGAGCGAATGTTAAGAAACTACATCCAGCGACCCTCGACGAAGCAACGCTCGAAGAAATAGATGAGGAGTTGGAGCGGCTGGAGACACAGATGATCGAGGCTGACAGGGTGTCAATTCCCAAAATCGCATACAGAACAATTTCTGCATATAGATGGAGGGAGGTATGAAAGGTTTACGCCGTTAGCTGGTTGAATTGTATCAAAGAAGGATCACGACGGAAACATCACGTCAGATAATGTACCGTACTAGAGAAGCAAAGGAAGAATTAAAAAACCTAATATATGAACAACAACAGGAAAGATGGAACGAAGCAATCAAAGATTTCGATAGTGAAGCAAGACCGAAGGAATTCTGGGCTAAGGTTAGGAGGATGAAAAGCAAGCCCCCAAAAAGTAAAGTGGAATTAGAAAACGCCTACGGTGAAATTAAATCAGAGGAGAACGAAATAGAGGAAATTATCAGGGAACACTGGGAAAATGTCTTCAGAATCAGCGAATAAGAGAATGAAGACATTGACATTGATTTTTCGAAACAGATAATAAACAAGCTCAACGTAATTATTGAAAGGACGTATCCGAACCACCAAGTGAACAGGGGAGAAAGAGAAGAAGAAAAAGCGACACTGGAAGAAGTGGAAAGTGCGCTTTACTCTTTTAAACAAAAAGTCCCAGGCCGGTCAGGTTTGACGAAGCTAAACTTCGCCAAACCACCGAGGTGAGTAAGGGAAGGTCTACTTAACACCTTCAATGTCTGCCTAAATGTCGGATACTTTTCCGTCACATATAAAACGGCAAAAATAAATTTCATTGCCAAATCTAGAAAACCGATCAAGAGGAAGGAGAGTTATCGCCCAATATCCCTTCTGAAAATTGGAGGTAAACTCTTCGAGAAAATCCTAAATAGACGACTCGTTGTTCACTTGTAGGAAAATTCGCTATACAACGACCGGCAATACGGCTTCAGGAAGAACAGAAGCACTGAGATGGCAATTAATGTCATCACGGAGAAGATTGCTCAAGCGAAGAAAAACCGGAGTTATATTGACATCGTATGTAGGGACGTGACAAAAGCGTTCTGCATAGTATAGCTAAAGGGGATAAAATACAAGATGCTCCAGCTGGGTTTAAGGGCCAAGCTTGCAAAATTCTCTGTAATTATGTCATGGAAAGATTGGCTTACATCAGTAGAGGGCGCACGGGTAGCCCCACCTTCCAACTACAGCCAGGATTGCCTCAAGACGGGTGTCTCAGTCCTACCCTGTACGCGATCTATACAGCCGACATCACAGAACCAAGCAACCCCAATAGCATAAACATAAGTTCGCCAATGATATAAGCTAACTTATCGTTTGTGGATATAAGAATGCACCAATGCAAGTTCGAACGGCAGCCGAAGAAATAATAATAATAAATGAATATGAGTCAAAGTGGATAAAATGGACAAATGGCGATAAATTCAAGATTGTCCCATTAGGAAAAATAAAACTTTTAGATGTTAGAGTGGAGGATACGCGCTATCCCTACACGATTGAATGCAATGTACTCCGAAGGAAGATCACTTCAACCAAGTACAGGAAGCACATGAAAGAACGGATACAAAAAGCATCTTCGGCAGTCAGAACCCTCTATACCTTCAGAAACCTCAGCCTAAGAAACAAAGAGAAATTATATCCGGCGCTGCAGGAGATGCAAAAAGAATACAAAACAAGTGCATGTTTATCATCGCCAATACACGCAGAAGGGATAGAAGGGGCAAGAGGATCTACACAGAACGACGAACATTAGGCAGCTCAACACAGTCTTAAAGGAAAGAGCGTCAGTTATGAAAGATAAAATAACGTTAAACAACACCGAGGACATTAGAGCACTCATCGAAGAAAACCAACGAGGTCCATGCCATTCAAGATTCTTAAGCAGCGTCAACAAGCTTGGGAACGCAGTTGTCCTGTACTTTCCATAAAAAAGAACTACGAAGAAGACCGAAGAAGAACCACAACCGACTACAAGGAACGAGCGCGATTAGACCAGTAACCCGATGAAGATCCCATTCAACCAACGAGGACTAAGAAGAAACAGGAAGAGTACAAAACATAAATATGAAACACAAAACACACACGAATAAAACCAATCAACAAGAAACTAATAAACATAAACACAAAACACACGACAAACAACCAAACAACAAAACATCAAAGAAACTAACATAAAAATATATTAATACAAATAGAATACACGTGAGAATCAGTTAGGAGACAAAAAACACAAATAAATAGTAAGTAAAGAACCAACAAAACGTCAAGGAAACAAGAACGCTAAATATTTCTATATACATTGGTATATATATATATATATATATATATATATATATATATATATATATATATATATATGCCAGAAACAACATTAAAGAAACAAAAACATTAAAAACAAAGAAAGGGATTAGCCTGATCTCGAGGCAACTGTGCAAATCTTGCAACCCTATGACTTCCTTATTTTCACCACAATTCCCAACCCCACTATTTTTGTACACCACTATCTCTCACACTCACATAATCACCACTTCCCTCAGGAAAAAAAGTTACACTGGTCAAGAATTTTTGAAAAGTTGTCTGCTTCTTAAATGAGATTAGTTAATTCATGCAGTGAATCCAAATATCCCCTTCAAAAATGCCTATCACTAACTCTATAATTGCATAACGGGATTTATGAAAAATTAATAAATGGTTTTTTTCCTCAGTAGACAATTGACTTATGTTTTTTTTATCAAAGTTATTTCTAATAATCATCATCATCACTAACTGTACAATTTAAGAAGGGGATTTTTTGAGTATTTGAATAATAATTTTATCTTAGTTTGGTTATGACTTATGTTTTTTTATCAAAGTTTTTCTAATAATTCTTTTATAATATCAAAAAACAAAATGGTGAAGTTCAGAAATAAATATAAGTATCGAAATCTTGTGACTTTTTTTAAAACCCAAAGAATTACAAATGGTGAAGTTCAGAAAATTTATTTTTATATATCTTCTTCAATAACTATATTTTAGCAACGTGATATTTTGAAAGGGAAGAAATTTAGTTTAGAGTTCGTATTTAAAATTATTATAATTGGCAAAATTCAGAAAATTTATAAAAATTTAATCATGGCTGCAAAATTCGATTTTAAAATTTAATCTTAGTAGCGAAGTGCAAGGTCCTCCCGTAGGGGAGAGTGGCAATGCCATTGCCTGGTTGGTTATATGTTTAAAGATATGCGGCATGTAATATATTATTATTTTATTATAACGTACAGTATGTGTCATTATGTTTTAAACTCTAATCCAGATCCACTCTCTGCCTTTTTGCTTGACGCTTATACTAGGCTGAAGAATCAGCTCTTGCTAATATTCATCAATAGTCTGGAAGCATCGTTGCGCTCCATTTACCCTGGTACCAATTTTCTATGATTGAAATATCAAAATTCACCAAAGGACTTCCAGAATAGGCTCTTTTCTATGTAGGCGGTCCCCAAAGTCCGTTCCTGAACAAGTAAAATGGCTTTCTCCGTTAGGTACTCAGCAGTGCGTAGCAATCGAATATTCGACCGTCGTTATCAGGGTTTACTTGTGTACTTAAAAAGTATGTAATCATAATTAAGAAGCCTTTCAATATTTCTCTGTTCTTGCTTACTTCCTCGTTTTGTCGAGAAATGGCAGCTGATTTTTGTTTGTCAAGCAATAAATCAATTCTTTTTGAGTTTCCAAATATTTTCAAATCATCAAATGCGTTACTGTGAGAACGACACTTTTCATGACGAGAAATAGCAGTGTAAATTATTTAAATCATCATATCCACAATAAACAAAATTCCACGCGAATTTTTCATTTGAAAAGTACAAACACGACAAACGTACAATTTTTTTATTAGAGTTATTGCCACATAAGCATGGAACTTCATCATACATCTTAGTGTTAAATTTGCGAGTAAATCCTTTATTTTTTTTTTAATTAAATGCAAATTTGGCATCGGTCTCCCATTTTACAATGCGCTTTGTTTCATCAATCAACTGTGAGCTAAACTTATTCACTTTTAATTCGTTGAATATATCGTCTGTCATTTTGGGCACCAAAACTAAAGCACTGTTTCACTCAATAATGAGTAAGTTAAATGTACAATAAAGCCACGGTTTGGGAGCATAAAGTTTGTAGGGGTGCGAAGATGCATCAGAGAAAAAGTCCTTCCAAATCGATAATATAAATAGGCCATTAAATTACCAACTCAGGGCAGACTAAGCCGTGGCGTAAAGGCTAAGAGCATCGGCGTTTAAATCTATCGGTACCGAGTTCGAAACTCAATAGTCCAAAACCTTTTACGAAGAAATCTCAAGAAAAAACGGAAATCAAGGAAAACGCTTCAAGGACTAACTCAATTAGAATCAAGAAGACTCAAGATAAATGAATCGCCTCAAGAAATGAAAACGGAAGAAAACGACTTCAAGGATTAAATCATCAAACTCAACTAGAAGCGCTAATAAATCATCAACACAGCCAACAAGAATATTAAGTCAAGATAAATGGAAGACAATGTTTGAAGGGCCAAATTAAAGAAAGAGGAACTTCAGTCAAGATGAACAAGAATAAATAAATAAATAAGGGATAATAAGAATACCCCCCCCCCCATAAGTTAATATTAAACCGGGACGAGTTTCTATATGGAAAACTACATATCGAAACTAGTCCCGGTTTAAAAAACTTTATGCTACAAAACAGTGGTCTATATTGTGCAAGTAAATAATAAAATCGGTTAACAATTGGTACTTGGTAGGTTTGTACAAGTATAATTATCCCTCAGTGCCCTCACTCCCCCCAACAAATGTCAGATGCCTTAGTCTGTGAGGTTGCCATATATCACCTGCCGCTGCATGCGTTTTCCAAATGCAAGCTCTCTGTATTACATCAATAATTTAAATGATAACAACTAAATCATAGACATGTATAAAATTGTTGCAGCTGAGAAGTAAATATATATTTTTAATTTTGTATCATGTTTTGAAGATGTTAGACGTTATGGAAAGCGAAGGAATGTAGGTACCCAACAAACAACCTTTTGGCGACTCACGCGCTAATTTATGAGTTTCTCATATATATATATATATATATATATATATATATATATATATATATATATATATATATATATATATATATATATATACATAGAGAGAGAGAGAGAGAGAGAGAGAGAGAGAGAGAGAGAGAGAGAGAGAGAGAGAGAGAGAGAGAGAGAGAGAGAGAGAGAGAGAGAGAGAGAGAGAGAGCTACAAGGAGCTACAAGAAAAATAGGTACCCTAGAAGACCCTACTTTCCATACAAGGAGGGTACTTTTGGCGCAATCTTCGAAGGTGTCCGTTGGCAACCTCGAAGATCACTGGCGAGGATCTTAACGGCGATTTAGCAAGACTTTATCTAGTCTTAACTTGAACTGGTCAACATATTCACTGTTGAAAACTTCCGTCGGAAGTGCGTTCCAACTACCACAGATACTGTAAGTGAAGAATTTCCCACACAGATCACGGTGGTATCGCTTCAGTTTAAGTTTAAAGCCGTGATTTCTTGTTCTTCCCTCGCTGAGCTGGAAAATATCCCCGTAGTCCGGTCTGTCGAAGCCTCGAAGTATTTTGAATACTTCGATAAGCTGACCATGTAGTCTCCGGGTCTCCAGCGAGAACATATCTAATTCCCTTAATCTATCTTCATAACTTTTATGTCGGATAGAGGGAATCAGTTTGGTTGCCCTGGCTTGCACGCGTTCCAATCTCGCGATGTCTTTCGGAGTGAAGGACTCCAAAATTCTACGGCATACTCCAGGTGCGGCCGAACGAGGGAGTTGTACAGACAAAGTACTATCTCCCAGTTACGGTATCCAAACTGGCGCTTTATGTAGCCTAACATCCTTTGGGCTTTCTTCTCCACCTCAATACACTGTTTCGAGAACTTGAGGTCGCTATTAATAGTTACACCCAAGTCCTTCTTAGTGTCACTCGATTTAATAGCAGTGCCCTTAAGGATATACGGAGATTGGGGGTTTCTGTGGCCGATATGCATTACTTTGCAATTGTTCACGTTAAAAGGCATTTGCCACGTGTCCGACCACTCCCCAATCTTCCCAAGATCTTGCTGCAGGCGGGCAGTATTTGCATCCTTTGCAACGTTCATACCAAGCTTGGTATCGTCGGCAAATTTGGAAATCTTGGCAACCATGTCAACGTCCATGTCGTTGACGTAGATGATGAAAAGTAGTGGTCCCATGACAGAACCTTAAAGCACCCCGCTAGTAACCGGCACCCACTCAGAAGCCTGTCCATTCACCACCACCCGTTGCCGTCTGCCACTTAGCCAGTTCTCGATCCAGCCGGCTAATTTTCCGTCTATGCCCAGCGCTCGCACTTTACGGAGAAGGCGGCGGTGTGGTACCTTATCAAAGGCTTTCTGAAAGTCTAAGTACACCACATCCACCGCCTTGTCCCGATCGTGCTCACTGAACACGAAGTGGAAGAATTCCACAAGGTTCGTCAGGCATGACCGTTGCCTTCGGAAGCCGTGCTGGGAACACCCAGTAGCAGGTTTGACTCTAAATACGACGTCATTTTGTCCACCATCATGCTTTCCATGATTTTACCGACCATCGAAGTCAGACTGATAGGTCGGTAGTTTGACGGATGGCTGGGGTCTCCTTTCTTGAAGATCGGAGTCACCTTCGCCTCACGCCAGTCTCTAGGAACGCATTCGGTACGGATTGACATATTGAAGACTCCACTCAGGTGTCGTGACACTTGATCGCGCACTTCTTTCAACACTTCAGGTAGAAACCCATCTGGGCCAGGTGACTTATTCGTCATTAGGTCACTGATCTTCTTTTTGATTTCTCCTTCGGTGAAGTCCATATCCTCCAGCCTTTCCCCCGAGTAGGAATCCGTGGGCTGGGGAATGGGACCACACTCTTCAGTAAACACTGAAGAGAAGTAATCGTTGAGGAGGTTAGCATTTTCTGCATCTGAATGCTTTAATGTCACCTCCTCATTCGTCAAAGGGCCAATCGTTCGACGGATTGGTTTACGGCTGTTTACATATACAAAGAAGTCCTTGGGATTCTCTTTACAAAGTCTCGCCACTCGGAGTTCCTCAGACCGCTTAGCCGCCCTTATGCTGGACTTCACTCTCCTGGCTAGCCTCCGGTATTCGTCAAAGTCACCCAAGATCTTCGATTGCCGGTACACATTTCTCTTCTCCCTAAGCAGTTGCCCGATTTCTCGATTAAACCACTTTGGTTGAAGAGAGGACCGACAGGGGCATTTCAGAGGGATGAAACGGGATTGAAGACTTATGAATGTGGTTTTGAAACTGTTCCAAGAGTCTTCAACAACCTCGCAGTCTTCTAGACTCTCGTCAGTCAGTCCCGCGCGTAGACCTGCAAAGTCTGCTCTTTTCAAATCAAGTTTCCTCGATTTACTAATTGCAGGCTCTGCCTTGGGGACTTTGACTACAAATCTAATTAGTGGGTGGTCACTGCCACCGAGCTCTTCGCCAACAGAGAGAGAGAGAGAGAGAGAGAGAGAGAGAGAGAGAGAGAGAGAGAGAGAGAGATAGATAGAGAGAGAGAGAGTAACAAGGAGTAACTAGGAAAGGAAAGACCCAGGAGACCTTACGGTCCATTCAAAGAGGGTACCTTTGGACTAGCAATCGAGCCGGCACATGGCTGCTCAATTGTTTTGCGTCCCTAAACGGCCACTTTTCAAGACTTTGTCTAGTCTTGACTTGAACTGGTCAACAGATTCACTGTTGACAACTTCCACTCGAAGTGCGTTCCACTTACCGCAGATACTGTAAGTGAAAAAATTCCCACACAGATTGCGATGGAACGCTTCAGTTCAAGTTTGAAGCCGTGATTGCGCGTTCTGTTCTCACTCAGTGTGAAAATATTCCGGTAGTCAACATTGTCGAACCCTCAAAGTATTTTGAAAACTTTGATGAGCTGACCACGCAGTCTACGGGTTTCCAGCGAGAACAGATTTAATTCCCTTAGTCTATTCTCATAACATTTATGTCGGAGAGAGGGGATCAGCTTGGTTGCCCTAGCTTGTACGCGTTCCAACCTTGCGATATCCTTTCGAAACGAAGGACTCCAAAATTGCACGGCATACTCCAGGTGCGGCAGAACGAGGGAGTTGTACAGACAAAGTACTATCTCCCAGTTACGGTATCCAAACTGGCGCTTTATGTAGCCTAACATCCTTTGGGCTTTCTTCTCTGCAAAGATGCACTGTTTCGAGAACTTGAGGTTCGCGTTTAATAGTTACCCCCAAGTCCTTCTCAGTGTTACTCGATTCAAGAGCAGTGCCCTTAGGATATACTGAGATTGGGGGTTTCTGTGGCCGATATGCATTACTTTGCATTTGTTCACGTTAAAAGGCATTTGCCACGTGTCCGACCACTCCCCAATCTTCCCAAGATCTTGCTGCAGGCGGGCAGTATTTGCATCCTTTGCAACATTCATACCAAGCTTGGTATCGTCGGCAAATTTGGAAATCTTGGCAACCATGTCACCGTCCATGTCGTTGACGTAGATTATGAATAGTAGTGGTATCATGACATAACCTTGAGGCACCCCGCTAGTAACCGGCACCCACTCAGAAGCCTGTCCATTCACCACCACCCGTTGCCGTCTGCCACTTAGCCAGTTCTCGATCCAGCCGGCTAATTTTCCGTCTATGCCCAGCGCTCGCACTTTCCGGAGAAGGCGGCGGTGTGGTACCTTATCAAAGGCTTTCTGAAAGTCTAAGTACACCACATCCACCGCCTTGTCCCGATCGTGCTCACTGAACACGAAGTGGAAGAATTCCACAAGGTTCGTCAGGCATGACCGTTGCCTTCGGAAGCCGTGCTGGGAACTCCTCAGTAGCAGGTTTGACTCTAAATACGACGTCATTTTGTCCACCATCATGCTTTCCATGAGTTTACCGACTATCGAAGTCAGACTGATAGGTCGGTAGTTTGACGGTTGGCTACGGTCTCCTTTCTTGAAGATAGGAGTCACCTCTGCCTCACGCTTGTCTCGAGGAACGCATTCGGCCTGGATTGACATGTTGAAGATTGCGCTCAGATGTCGTGACACTTGATCGCGCACTTCTTTCAACACCTTAGGTAAAAACCCATCCGGGCTAGGTAACTTATTCGTCATTAGGTCACTGATCTTCTTTTTTATTTCCCCTTCGGTGAAGTCCATATCCTCCAGCTTTTCCCCCGAGTAGGAATCCATGGGCTGGGGGAGTGGACCGCACTCTTCAGTAAACACTGAAGAGAAGTAGTCGTTAAGGAGGTTAGCATTTTCTGCATCTGAATGCTTTAATGCCCCCTCCTCATTTCTCAAACGGCCAATCGTTCGACGGATTGGTTTACGGCTGTTCACATATCCAAAAAAACTTCTTCGGATTCTCTTTACAGAGTCTTGCCACTCGGAGTTCCTCAGACCGCTTAGCCGCCCTTATGCTGGACTTCACTCTCCTGGCTAGCCTCCGGTATTCGTCAAAGTCGCCCAAGATCTTCGATTGGCGGTACACAGTTCTCTTCTCCCTAAGCAGTTGGCCGATTTCTCGATTAAACCACTTTGGTTTAACAGAAGACCGACGGGGACATTTCAGAGGGATGAAACGTGATTGAAGACTCATGAACTTATTTTTGAAACTGTTCCACGAGTCTTCAACAACATCGCACACTTCTAGCCTCGCGTCCGTCAGTCCAGCACGAATACCTGCAAAGTCTGCTCTTTTCAAATCGAGTTTCCTCGATTTACTAGTTGCAGGCCCTGCCTTCGGGACTTTGACTACAAATCTAATTAGTCGGTGGTCACTGCCACCGACCTATTCGCCAACAGAGAGGTTCTTAACGATGTCATCGTCAGAGGTGAAAACCAAGTCAAGGATATTGTCTCCTCTCTTTGGCTCTCTCACCCATTGAGTCATGAACTCGTTGTTCGCAAACTCCAGGAGTAGTGCGTTCTCGCCACAGGGTTCTCTGGTTTGCCAGTCAACTTGTGTGTTGAAATCATCCATGACGATACACACTCTGTCTTCGACAAGTTCTCCTAGTAGCTGGTACAGATTTCTGTCCTTTTCAATGAGTTAGGCAGGAGGTCAATAAAGCACCAGGGTCCCGTATTTGGCATGACCTATCTCTAGGTCAACACCTAGTAGTTCATGGTCGGATACAATGTTGCAATCCGTCGGGTTGAGAGTATCCTTGACATACAACATCACACCGCCACCCTCTCTGTCTGGCCTATCTTTCAGGAAGAGCTGGTAATCGGGAATCGTGAATTCACCTTCGAAATCTCGGCTTGAGGTTTTTATCCACGACTTCGTTATTGCCACCATCTCAGGTTCCTCTGTTGCTACGAGGCCACGAAGTTCTAGAAACTTGTTTATGATAGATCTCGCATTAAACAGAGAACTTTGAGAGAGAGAGAGAGAGAGTGTGTGTGTGTGTGTGTGTGTGTGTGTTGGGCAATATATTTTTACAAGCGACGCTAATTTCCTCCTAGAAGCCATTGAAAAAGAATCTCATCTAAACATTCAATTCAATTTGAACGGAATACTGCCAAGCGGAAGAATTAGGAGCCCAACTACGAGGCGAATATACGACAAATCGAGAGATTTGAAAAGCAAATCACAAGTGAGAAATTACCCGTTGCTTTTAACAAAAGTCGATACGATGAAAAATAGTCAACCTCTGTGGGAATTGTAAGCATGGAGACAATGACGATGCAGACTTAACACCTTAAATCAATGAAGAAATCAATCTAATGGCTTGAAGAAGAGTGCATGTATTAATGAATTCAGCTCTAGTGTCTGGAGGCTAATAGGCTCGCGAAGAAATAGCATAAAATATTATTACAAGTTTTATTTTGATCTCAGGTGAAAAAAAAACATTTCCAGTGTCTGAAAAATCAAGTAATACAATTCCTTTTAAGGAGGTAACTAAGGTGAGATTAGGAACATGGTTGGAATCAAAGAAGCTCTGGTTGTAGTTAAGATACTAGTGCTTGCCTCGACACTTAGATTGGACAGCATATTTGTCAAGGTGAGTTTAGTGTTGGGAAAGGAGATACGGTGGTGATAGTGGTTGGTATAAATGCTTTGCGTCTTAGGATTAGGATAAATCTCTGGTTATTTTAGGAACATTATAATATAACAATCCTAGAATAGCCTTAAAACATAAATTTGGGAAGGGTTTCGTTTGTCTTATTGGCACAAATCAAATGAAATCTAATTGTGCGTCGATGCATTAGAAAGACCATAGCGTAGACCATTGAGAAGACTATTGCAAAGAGGAATAAGAGGACTATTGGGTAGACTATTGGGTAAACAATTGATTTTTTTTTCCTAAGGGGCTATTTGGCGACTGACCACTTGGGCATAAGTCGCCGCAAACAAACAGCCTAGTTCTAGGCTACTTTAAAATAAAAAATTGAAAACAAAACAACAATAAAAAGAGATTACAATTAGGAAGCAAGCTCCGGCGTCGGGAGGAGGTCCCCCTCACCCCGGCGCAGGAGCGTGTGACCTACAAAGAAAACAATAACAAAAAATAAAACCTTGTTAAATAAAGGGAAGAAGCCCGGCCTCCCTCCAAAAGTCAACAAGTCTACAAGTCAATGTGCACGAACTCGTCCCGAGTACAAGGGACAGGCGGTAGCGACCCCATCCATCCCGGTACCGGGACAGGTATTGTGCGCGAAGATCACCCAGACTGGGACATTCGACAAGAATGTGACGAACACTCTGGGGGACGACGCAGTCGTCACAATAGGGCGCTGGCGAGCGCTCCATCAGATAGCGATGCGTCTCACGAGTGTGCCCGATTCGGAGACGACAGAAAGCGACCTGAAGCCGCCGTGGCAATGGGGGATAAGTCCATGGGAACAGTTGCGGCGCAATGGCACGCAACTTTAAGTTCCATTCGACCGTCTCCCATCTTCTTTGCCAAGCAGTCCGAAGAGCTGCCCGTATTCCTGCCATGGTAGGAAATTGGGAAGACTATTGCGAAGACCATTGAGAAGACGATTGCGTAGACCATTGATAAGACTATTGCGTAGACCATTGAGAAGACTATTGCGAAGAGTATTAAGAATACTAATGCGAAGACCAGTGAGAAGCCTATTCGTAGAACATGGAGAAGACTTTTGCGTAGACCATTAAGAAGATTATTGAGAATCCTATTGCGAAGACCATTGAGAAGATTAATGCGGGGACCATTGAGAAGAATTGCAAAGATCATTGAAAAGACTATTACGAAGATCATTGAGAAGACTATTGCGAAGACTATTGAGAAGACTATTGCGAAGACCATTAAGAAGACTATTGCTAAGACTATTAAGGAGACTATTACGAAGACTATTGAGAATAATCTTGCGGAGACCTTTGAGAAGACTGTTGCATAGACCATTGAGAAGCCTATTGCGAAGCCATTGAGAAGACTATTGCGAAAACCATTGAGAAGCCTATTGCGAAGCCATTGAGAAGACTATTGCGTAGACCATTGAGGAAACTTTTGCAAAGCAATTGAGAAGACTATTGCGTCGACCATTAAGAAGACTATTGCCAAGACCATTGAGAACACTATTGCGAAGACCATTGAAAAGACCATTGAGAAGAGCTTTTCTGATCTTCAACTTGGAAATCGGACTGCTCTCTTGTCCCGCCCCCTCCGTTCCCCTAGTATCCTTTTTAAGTCTCAAGAGGGGGGTCAATTTGGGGGGCCGAGGCCCGATTTGAGTTTTCTTTCTCGAATTTGAACCCGGAAACCAACGATGACGAATCTTGAAAGAACGAAGCACAATCCTTCAGATGTCACCCGCAGCCTTACCCCCCCCCCCCCCACCTCATCTGAATCCAGTTTCGGATTCAATACGGAAAAAAAGGTCTTGGAGGGAGAGGAGAAAGGGAGGTGAGAGGGTTACATTCCCGAACCCCAACCATAAACGATGGCATCGAAGGTGGTCGGCGACTAGCCTACGAGTCTCGCTGCTGTCCAGGTAGTCTCATCAATCTAGTTTTAAGCAGAAGGTCCACTGGAGGGCGAGCCGCCCCTCCTTATGCTTGGTACAACAGTCCCCACCTCCCCGGTCTCCCTGCGTGGACTTGGCTGGCCTCCTGAAGACGGGCTTTGGACTTGTAGCGTGGAGGCGCGGGTTCGCCCGCAGAGATTGAGGGCACAAATGGCCATCCATTGGCGGGTATACTGATGCCCACTCCCCCACGGGTAAGTAGAAGCATCATTCCGTGATATCTAAAAGAGGCAATGCCAACACCGCTCTCATTCCTTTCCCGTTTTCTTAGCAAAACTCAGACACGCGAAGGCATCGTCCCTTAGTGCCTCCGAGTTTGCCACTGATTATTATTCTGATCTTTTTGTTCATTCTATTATCCAGTCGTGAAATGGTAGCGCAACTCTCCGAACATTGGACACAATGGTCAAAGTCACGTCCACAATTATTTAGAACGTTTAACGCCTTCTTTTCCCCTGGGGAAGACTAAACGGTCGTGGACAAGATAGTGAGAGATTTACAAAGAAGTGCAAAACCCGACCTGGAAGAGAGCCCAACTTTCCCTCGGAGTGTTGGGGAAGGGGAGGCAAGGTAAGGGCATTCTTATCCCTCTTACACCACCAACCGCCTTGTGGGAGACGGGGGGGTTTAGTGGTTTCCGATCGAGTGGTTATTAACCTAAAGATTGATAGAAGAACAACCTTGGAATGGATATGTGTGGTTCCTCTAAGGAATGGATATGTGTAGTTCCTCTATGGAATGGATATGTGTGGTTCATCTAAGAAATGGATATGCGTGGTTTCTCTAAGGAATGAATATGTGTGGTTCCTCTAAGGAATGGATATGTGTGGATCCTCTAAGAAATAAATATGCGTGGTTCCTCTAAGGAATGGATATGTGTGGTTCCTCTAAAGAATGGAGATGTTTGGTTCCTCTAAGTAATGGATACGTGTGGTTCCTCTAAGGAATGGATATGTGTGGTTCCTCTAAGAATGGATATGTGTGGTTCATTTAAGGAATGGATATGTGTGGTTCTTCTAATAAATGGTTATGTGTGTTTCCTCTAAGAAATGGATATTTGTGATTCCTCTAAGAAATGGTTATGTGTGGTTTTTCTTTTGGTTTTAAGAAAAAAAAAACAATAATAATATATATATATATATATATATATATATATATATATATATATATATATATATATATATATATATATATATTAAAATACTGGTATCAGCCGTGATTCTAGTTCACCAGTTCTCCACCAACACTATTGGGATTTTACTGTCTGGTTTCAATACAGGACATAACATTTAATCACCTCTGCAACGTCTAACATACACCCCCTTCGTTGTCATACCAACCATGGCCAGATTTCCATTTTACTGGTTCTGAATCTCCCCGCATAATTTAGTCTCTCTACCACACTTTTCTTATTCACCATCTCCGTATATTCATGTCTATGGAACTGCCCTTTAAAGATAATGCTCTTATTTTTTTAACTCCAAAATGTGATTAAATTTATGGGCGAAATTTTCGATCGTTATCTCTCAAAAATCATACTGTAAATCCTCTCTGCTTTCTCCGTAATCTCAGCCGCATCCGCCCAGGCCTTGACTACAACACTTCGGGATGGACATTGGGGCTTTCGTCTCGTCTCGCCTTGACTACTACAACTCCCTTCTCGCTGGATCACGGCCTTTCCCGCTTAGACCTTTTCAACTGGTTCAAAACTGTGCATACCCTGGTGTTCTTCTCCACCGGGCACGTTTCTCTCGACTAACTTCCCTTTCTCACTAACTTCAGACTCTCCCCAATAGATACAGAATTGCCATCTAACAATATAAGGTCTTATATGCTTCACCTTCCGACTAAGAAACATCCAATTGGATAGTACAATTGATGTAATCCACACACCCTTCCTTTTCAGGCTCATTTGAAGTGAAATAATCCCAATTTTTGATTAAGCAAAATTAAGGGTTTATCATTGCCCCCCCCCCCTTCTACTAATGAAAATATGGGTGTCCATATGTTTATATTCTAAAAACAAAAGTGATCGTGATATATTTTTTTTATATTTTAGGTACCGAATCGATTTCCTACATCATTGTCTAATTGCTACCTTGATGAGACAGTAAATAGAAGCAGGTGCGCCTGCTTGTATTCCTGTTTCAACGACGACAGGTGTTCCCTCGCATGCTACGCAGGTAAAGGATTTTAATAATTATAGCAATTTTAACCCATGTAAGAGCTATTTAACCGAATAATTCTAACCTCCATCTTAAAAGCAACACAGTTACAAGTTACAAAATATCAACGTACAAACCTTTGTGCAAATATTGTGGTACTTGATGGTACAATTAATAAAGATATGCAAAACTTAGGCCGAGATTTAATTCGATAATTCTTTTCTTATTTCTCATAAATACCACAAATCTAGTATTTACGTTTTATCACAATCGCTATCAGTTTGGTTTTCGAAGACGGTTACTGGGTCATATACTTCACAGATGAATGGCGATTTGCGTTTTGAATTGTATATTTATGACACTATTCAGTGTTCTAATATAGATTATGAAATTGTATAAATCTATTTAGTTTTAATGACGTCTTCCTAAGCTCACGCGAGATTATCTCTCCCCAGACTCAATTTGCCGACGCTACAGTGCAAGTGTGACCAAATTCTGAGATCCTGACGATGTTACCTCCGACCTCATCATCACCAATGAGTTGGATGGTTACCACTGTTATACGTCATGGGTTCACCAGAGAAAGATTACGAATAGAATCACCAATATCATGGCTTCCCCAGCCCACTATAATGAAAACCGAGTTAAGGAAAATGCTGTGGATGGTTATTACTGCAAAGGGACGCTGGATTACTATCATTCTGATAAAGGAGCTGGGAAATTCTACCAGGTCGACTTTGGCTCACCAGTCAAAGTATCAAAAGTTATTATAAAAACCAGAAATCACCTTCGTTACGCTACCCACTTTGAGTCAATCGCAGTTTTTGTTGGAAATTCGTCAATCAGTGATGAGGTACAGGAAAGTTCACAACTTGGATTTTACACGGGACCGGCGGAAAAAGGGGAAGTTGTGACATTTGAAGGAAATATGTCAATAAGTGGCCGGTATGTAACCGTAAAAGGAACTCAGAATAATGTTTATGTCGTCATCGGGGAAATGAAAATAATTGGTTAGTTCGATTAGGGTTGAAGCGTCCTAAACAAGAAACCCATCTCGCACTTTGTCCATAAAACAAAATGAATTTAGTTAGAAGTGTCAATTTTGCTATTAATGAGGCACCTAAAAGAAGCATAGATTTCGTCAAGCAAATATATTGCTAGGTCCGTGTTGATAAGTAAAAGGGTATATTGTTTGCTTTTTATTTGGATGTATTTTCACACTAGTTTTGTAAGTGGTAACGGGGATTATCCAACCCTAAAGGAAAAATGCCACACAAATTCATTAGCTTGAAAGATTTCACCGTAAAAAAGTAGTCGATGTTCCGGAGTGGTTTGCTTCACAATAATTTTCAACTCACTCTAATATATTTAAATTTAATTATGCCACTTTTGCGCTGTTTATTGGGGTGTTTATATGTTTATAGGGGCCGTAAAGGACCTAATGATCGACTCACATCAAAACCTTTAAATTAACACTTACTAGTTTCGAGGACGTACTTATAAATATTATAATTGTATACTTTATCTTCAGCCAAGGATTGTAATTCTTAATTAATTTGTAAGTGACGTTTTATGTTAGTTGCACTTTACGTAATCTCAGCTATTGTATAACGTCCAGCCTTTGTCAATAAAGCTCACAAAATGATTTACCATCGTCAAAACACAATTAAATTAACGTATCAGTTCATTTCTCAGTCTACGTGTTTCCTCTGGTTGAAAACTAAGGTCCTTCAACCTGTCGCCTGAGTTTCGATCCAGCAACTTCTCCCGAGGGAATCGCGTTAGTTACCACTGAGCCACGATGTATTAATTGAAACGGAACACGAATATAAAAGTTAAAAAGAAAAATAATTTAATGCTTAAATGTTTTATTGTGGGGTAAGGAGGATGAAGCCAACGGGGACGAAGCCAACTTAATCTCAATGTCGGGTCTCCGCCACTTCGGCGGGGGCATCAATCAGGAGACACCTCCTAGTAGCCTTGGTAATTAGGCTAGGACTTCCTTGAGGGCTAATCCTGGTGAGGTGGAGGGCAATTTGGGCATGGATGCGATTAAATTGAAAACATCTCAGGTGCCCTCGAATAATAATAATAATAATACCAAGTCGAAAGACGTCTAGGCAAATAAAGTCATGCCTCTTCCGAGTAATTTTCCTCACCTGGCATCATCCATTGAAATTAGAGTTAAAGCTATAATAAAGCTGCAGTTTCAAGTAAACAATGCAGCCCTCGCTGTGGATTTCAATGAATCCTGCATATAACTATATATATATATACCTATCAACTTCTTAGTCATTGACATATTTCACATTTATGATTTGATCCTAACAACGTTATAAGCTAAGGCAAATGGGGCTGATTGTTAAAAAAAAGAGTAAAAAAATAAAAAGCTCCTACCTATATAAACTACACATACATCTACTACATCCTCATTGCTACCAGTTTCAAATTTAAAAGTAAATAACAAAATATAAACATTTAAAGAAAAACAAACGAGAAAATATCTAAAAGCTTTTCCAGAATGCAGCTTCTTTAATAGATGAAAATATTCCGCAGCCATAGCGATCATCCCCGAGGATCGAGATAAGGGAATGGGAAACTTCAAGGAGGTAGCACTCAGGTTTGTACACTCAGTCACTATGTGCTGGAGTGTATCGGGAACCAAACAATCTTCAAAAAGGGGTCAGTGTGCCCCTTCATTCAATGACCATGTGTTAACATTGTGTGACCTATTCGTAGTCTTATCAGTGTGCTTTGCCACCTTCGACGGAGTCCGTCGTAGTTCTATGTGTCGTCGGTGCTCTGTGAGATGTTGCGCATTTTGCTACGGTCAGCCTTAGCCCAACGTTGCTGCCAGCAGTTTCCGATACATTTAGTGACCTCTTGTGAAGGTCACATGCTGGCACAGGATTGTGCTTGTAAGAGGTCCTATTGATACAGTTTTTGCCAGGACATTAACTTTCACATTACCAGAAATACCTCCATGAAAGGTCAACCCCACAAAATTTTACATTTCTTCCATTTATTTGCTAGAAAAAAATAAAAACTCATTTCCTGTTCTGACCAAAGGGTGGAAAGGATTCAAAGCGTTAAGTGCTTCTTTCAAACTAAAAGAGTCACTAACAATAGTAAAATAAGAGACTGAGTATCAATTGTCATTAGTGCAATAAAGATTGCGTAAAGTTCGGCTGTAAAAATACAGGAAACATAAGGAAGAATAGTTTTCCGATGGAATGAAGGAAAAACAACAACTGTTGGAGCTAAGGACCAAGTTGTATAGGCTTATGCAGGCATATTTGCACTCCAGGGGCCAAAAATGTCTCAAGTAGGGATTTTTTGGCTCTAATGCCGAAAGCTTGGGCAGACTTGGTCAGGTGGATTAAGAGTGGGGCCGAGAGTCAGTTGATACAGTTCGGAAATCTATTGACTCGATTAGACACCGAATCTAAGAGCAACATCTCAGCATTTGAGAGTGAGGTCGAAAATTTAGAGACAGAACGTCCTCATCTACTAGCAAGCTCAAAATGGGAGAGGACCTGAAGGATCCTGTTGCCAGCCGAACGCAATTATAGTGTATTGAGTCCAACATCCTGAGTAAACTAGATGTGTCTGAATGGTAAACCTCACAAAAGTGAATAAGGTCAGTCTTTAAGGGTTAAAATCGTATTCATCATTGAGCGGCCCAATCGCATATTATGTTAATTGAAGCCGTCTTTCTGACAGTGGCATCTTTATGGCAGCAAAATATATAGGCAACTCATCTGACTCGGGGATTACGCCTGGGGGAGGAGTATTCGAACGATAGGGTAGCTTCACTTTGAATTCTTAGAGATATGTTTGTCAAATTTTCTTAATGAATGTAGGGAGGTGGCCGCTGAGACCAAGCTCTAAAAGACTGCAGGATGCAATGTCTCCATATTTTTCAGGATCAAAAATTATAGTTAAATGATGCTGACGGAAGGTAAGTGGATTCCTTATTGAGGGTTCGTGGGAGAGAAGAGCTTCTGCTGTGTAGTAGTATTTCGGGAATCCGCATTGTGAGGGACTGAAGAACTTTTCTTGTTAAAGGATCTATACCAGGAAAACCTTTATTACTTTTTCGAACAGTTTGCGGATACCTAATGTGAAAGATATCGGAAGAAACTTCCTCAGTAATGAATTATCCTTAGAGAGTGTGATGACCACAGCTACTAGAAAATATACTTTGGTGCTCATTTTTCCCCTTCCGACTTGCCTCCTTTACTTGTACCGCCATCAGTGTTTCGATGTTTTGTCTATCCTCCAATATTTTTAGTTTTAAGTTTACTATATTATTTTTAGATAACCACGGATAAGAAAGGTAATAAAGCTTATGTACACTTCTTTGGTATTTTAGGCACTCATTGCAGTCCAAAATTATTGTTATACAGAGGATTCACTTTTTGCCCTTCCATAACTCTTCTGCGAATAAAGTTTCCATTCTATTAATCTTTTATTCCCATTAACCTCCACTGTTAATTGTTCTCCTAAAAAGATAATTTCCAAGCATTTTTACAACCTATAGACACATTGTTTTTATTGTTATGGCCACAGGTTAAAACTACTAAAACTACTGAGAAAGGAGAAAATTTGATTGAACTTCCTCCTAACACAACACATAATATTCGTTAAAACATATACATTGAAACCCATATATAATATATATGTATATAAGCTACTCTTTGTTGCCGAGTAGGAACTACCGTTTAACCTGCATTTAGAACCGCGGATACCTACAGCGTATCTCAGCTACCGTGAAGTCGACCCGAATCGGTGCATATCCGCGAGTAACCACACCAGAAGCGAAAAATAAATAGTGAAATTAAAAAACATTTATGGATAATATTAGTTTATAATCTATAGTCCCCCTACTCAAGTGCGTTTCAGCGAATATACCAAACGCATGAATCCTGATTAAGTAATTTCACGAACGAACGCTATAGCCATTTTTTGTTTATTTTCGTTTGCCCGTCTCTCTCATTAGAAGAAGATTACCTAAGTAGTTGGTGGATGTGTGGTGGCAGTCGCTGGAATCCTCGCAATTCACGATTGGTATGTCAAATCTATGCGACGCGGGCCCTGGCAAAGAAAGAGACGAGGCTCTTGAGTAGGCGAAAGAAAGGACCTCCTACACAGCGTAGGAGACGACCCAGAATCAATAGAAAATTAGTAGTCAAAAATAGGAACACTTTTAAATAGGTCCTGAAATACCAATTTAAAGAGAAAATTACATCTTAATGTAATTTTCTCTTTGAAAAAATAAAAATGATAGTAAAATATTCCGGTTCCGGAAACATGGAATACGAGGAGGAAACAATCGAAAACGAGAAAAGAGATACATCTGAGTATAAAAAAAGGAAGATAAAAATGAGGCGTAGTAAATGGAGCCCTAAAGTAAGATGAATATAAAGTGTATTAAAAATGTAGTGTGCTGCAAAATGCCGCACTAGATATTTCTCTCGGTTATAAAGTCTATTTAGTTGGTTGATTTAAAAGTGCCACTCTCGAGTTGAATGTTGAAGTGGAAGAGCCACGTAAGGCAGGTGTGTGTATTTTTGTAAACGAGACATGAAAAGAGAGAGAAGGAGAATGTGAGTGAGTGAGTGGATGAGAGAAGAAAAAAGAGTTACAAGGAAAAGAAGTACCTCAAAGGCCTTGCGGCCCATGCCGAGGAGGCACGCCTTAGAAGATGAAACTTAGCTATTCTCCGTTAATCTAAATTCAACGATCTTTATTGGCACGCACTAAAAAATTGCTATCACCAAAACATTATTTTCTAACGTACTTTTTTGTCGAGTCGACTCGTGAACTGTCCGACACGGCTACTGTTGAAAACTACCGGTGGCAGTCTATTCCACGTGTGGTAGATGTCCTCCGTGAAGGACTTAAGCACTGTAAGCGTATTAAATCAGGGCAACTCCACCTTCCACCCGTGATTTTGACCCATCGCATTCCGATTAAGGGTAAAGTACTTCGTATAGTCAACATTTCAAAAGGGTTTATGTGATAGAACAGTCTGAGGCCGCTTGAATTCAGCCTCTTTCTCATGTTAACCATGCTTACCCACATGCTTACCCACGTGAATCCTGCCTGCGAGAGGAAGCAGAAGCGCGTTATCTCCCATCATAGCCAATGTTTAATTAAGGAGGTTCACTTCCCCGTTTCGCCTCCATACGTCGATCTCGCCAGATTGAATTAGGCTTATGGGCAGATAAGGTATTTTCCCAGGCGCCACCGGGACATTCTCCCGAAGTCCCCCACTCAATTATCCCCTAGGCCAAGGAGATGGCTCCGGCTATTTATACCGTAGCTTTTCCCAATTGAGGCAGATCCAGATTATCTTCGCGAGGCATCAAGCCGATCCGGTCTCCCTTGTGCACCTAGGAACTCTGCCGAGAAACCCCTAATTGTCCAGAAGAGGACAATAAACCTTGAGTGCCAAGGTTTGTGCCCTTCGAGACGCCAAGTCAACAAGGCCGCCCTGTTGTTCAGAAAGAGAACAACGTTAGAACAGCCATTGTTCTTTGAGCCCGTTTGACAAGAGACGGTTCTCACCCCCCCTGTTGTTCAGAAAGAGAACAACGTTAGAACAGCCATTGTTCTTCAAGCCCATTCGTCAAGAAACGGTTCTCGTTCCCAAGACATCACGTCCGGATAATTTAATTCCCCCCTTTTAACGTTCTTCAAGAGAACGCTTGGTTTCAACAATAACCTCCATTGTCACAAGGATCGCTCGTACTTCCGAGCCCCACTTCGCTCTCACTCCTCGAAGACAGTCCTTCCCCCTCATTAAGGACAATCCCCCGAAGAACCTTTCTGCTGGAAATCGCCAGTTGGAGCGAAGATTCCTTCGCATCGTCTTCCTCTGCAAAACAACTTTGTAATTACGTAAGCTGAGCATTACCTTTAATCATTTAACCTTTTGTCAACGCAACCCTGTGCTTTAAATGGTTTAGCGAACCATTCCCCCCTTTAATTTTTGTTTGTTTACCTTTTTAAATCTCTCAAAATCTTAATCCTCAGATTAGTCAGATATTCCCACGACCTTTTTTCATTCCCCGTTTGTGTAAACCTTTTTGTTGTGTTGTTGATAGTTTAATTAATAAAACTATTTTATTAATGGTAGCCATATTATTTATCATTGTTGCCCGTTCCGCTTCTTAAGCATATTTTTAAGATAAATAAGCCTCTCCAGCCCCCCCCTCCCTTTTGGACTAACCTCGGTCAATCAGATTACCACGCACTCGAAATATTAGAATAATTCCCTCAACGAATAGTTATATATGGTATATCGTCGAGAGCCTATTCTACGACAGTTCAAAATTTTGAAAGTCTCTATGAGAAAACCGCGCAGTCTTCGAATCTCTAGGAAAAATAGACCGACCTTTTGCAGTCTTTCCGGGTATGGCCTTTTTCCTTAGCAATGGGATCAGTTTCGTGGCCCTGACCACGAAGTAGAAAGTATGTGTGAGTGATTGAGTGGATGAGAGATGAAAATAGAGAGAAAGTATCTGTGAATGAGAGAGTGGATGAAAAGAAAAGGAGAGAGGGAGATATAGAATGTGGGAGTGAGAGGATGAGAGAGAAAGTATATGTGTGTGATTAGATGAGAGTGAAAGTATCTGTGAGTGAGTGGGTATATAAGAGAGAAAAAGACAGAGGCAGAGAGAGAAAGTATGTTTGAGTGAGTGCATGGATAATAGAGAAAAAGAGAGAGGGAGAGAGAGAAAGTATGTGTGAGTGAGTAGATGAGAAAGAAAATATGTATGAGTGAGTGAGAGAAAAGGAACGAAAGTGAGTGAGAGAGAAGAAAAAGTGAGTGCGTATGATTGAGCGAAAAAGAACAATAGAAAGAGAAAAGGAGGAATAGAGAGAGGAGGTTGAGAGATTACGAGTCTTAGTCTGTCTGTTGTGTACTCGAACGGTAAAGCGACGAAGGTGTGTTGCCAGGGAGAAGGGGCTTCAATAACCCTGACGGAAGCTTCCCTGATTTTCTTTCACTCAGCCACACATCGATCCCTTCTTCTTTGTTTACACCGTTGTCAAGCAACTGTCTATTGTATATGAAGAGAGCGTCTGAAACAGGCCCGTAGCCCAAGGGGAGAGATGCGGGCTATGGAAGGGCTTAGCCCCCACTCCAATTTTTTTAGCCTAAAATAATAATATGATTTCAGGTACACACAAGGGAGAAGTTCTCCCTTGTGTGAAACATCACACAGCAAGCATGTACATTGATATCTTCTGGAAGAAGTTATTTTGTCTGTGGCTCCAGCTTCATATTACCACTTTGGTTTCGTCAACTGCCTGGTTGGATTACTAGTTGGAAGAACTGACCGCATAGTAAAGCTCTGTAATCGTATTTTACCTCTAGCTATTCCATAAGTTAAAATACATTCAAACTTTCTAAGGATTCATCGCCAATTCTGGAAGCCCATTCCAATAATTTTGTAGCAAACACCATCTTCGCAATCCTCAAATCCCATTAGCAATTCTATTTCCCAAACTAATTATATTAAATATCATTTTAAATGTCAATTTGATGATAAAAATACAACTGTTTGTATGTATTATCATAACAAAATCCTATAATCTCAACTCAAAAATCTACAACAATAATGCTACCTATGGACTCTGAACTTTTGTTGGCTTGGTAGTCGTGGTAGCTAATAGTGAACTGGCTAATAAGTGGCTTTTTCTCACCACTCAATTTCCAACGTTAGATATCTGTAATTACGGCGAACCTAAAGCTTGAATATCAAAATGGTATTTGTAAAAAATATTTGTAAAAAATTAGCCCCCTCCCAAAAAATCACGGCCTGGGTACGGGCCTGGTCTCAAATGCATGATTTTATTGCACCTTTCGGGAGGGAAATTAGAGGGTAGAAAATTAGGACATTAGAATTCCCTCATGCAACTATTATTTATTCCAGCGTCCTCATTGGCGGAATCTTACCTTCAATCAGGTTCAAATCGAAGTCAGAGATTTTAGCTTTGATTAATGTCACTGGCCTCCGGTTGAGGGGAGTTTTGTGCATTCTCGGGGGAATATTTTGGAATATCTCTCCCATAAATCATCGCTGTAAATAAACAGTAAGGGATTAGATAATCTTAACCTAATCTCAGAACTTCTCAATTATTCTAAAATATTATAAAAGGAATTTTAAGCCTATTTATTTGACCTAAGTAACGAATAATGCAATTTATTCATTTATAAGCATCCTACGAGGGAGAATCGGAAGGGGAAAAATGATAAGCAAACGGGATAAATTACAAAGGGGAATAAACACAAGGGAAATGCCATATAGGAAAGACATGATTTCGGACCTCTATGAAAAATGCCATATTTTAAGGCACATAATTACTAGAATTACAAGCAATGCCCCTTAGATCCACTCAAGGCTAGTTCAAGCAAGAAGGGAAACGCTGGTGGTTAGAGGTGAAGGACAGAAAATAGGAATAGAAGATGAGGTTAAATAATTACTTTAACATCTTTGATATTTGGAAAGTTGTATATTCAGGTAATATTTATCAATTCTCTACTGCAACATATTTACTGTTCTGTGACATTCCAAGTGTTAAAATCTTTTGTTTACTCGCTTGAAACCATTACTTGTATTGGCCGCTCGGTTATCCATCTCAAATATTGAGTCCTAAATTATATTAGTAAATCCATTTTGTATTTAAACACCAATGAGTTGGGTGGAAAGTTGCGGATCTTCCACTGAAAGGAAATAAAATTTAATATGGAAAAGGCTTGAGCTAATAACTCACTTTTTCCCTCTTTCCAACAAGTTAAGAGGTCCCGGGCTTTAGGGCGCGATTAATGGTATGAGATAATTGTGCCATAGTAACCTAATCTCTAGCGGGAAACCGTTCTCGAGTGCCTACATCTGTACTGCTTATCGCGGTTGAACTGTTATTCCTTGTGTGATGTGAAGCCAACGAAATTCTAAGATCTTGCCTCTGTGTTTATCGATTGGTCTCCAAATGACGGATCTTTAGACCCATTGGGGTTCTGTTGGGGGCTAGTAAGATTATAGTTTGAAATTCCTAGTTGAGCATTGCCACCTCTATGGTTGCTCAGTTGGGTTCTCTTTGTTGATCAGCAAGAAAATTCTGGTGTGTTTGCAGCTGGGACATTGGTAACCTACATATTTGTGCTCACTTGGGAGCGGAGATGGTACTCTAAAGTTTCAAAAATATTAAATGGGAAAGCAGAAATGGACAAAATTGTGCTATACCCCGTCCTAATTTTTCTTTTTCTTATGACCGACAAATAGTATGACTAAAAGAAGTCCCCCAAGTTACATTTTCGGACTTATTTTCTGCCTTTCAATGTTTTCTGTTGCTCTTTTCTCTTCCTACATCGTTCAAAAGGTGGCATTCAAGCCTTTGTATTTCGGGGATACTCACTTTAGTTGAAATTCCGACGTAACTGACTAAAATACGGTATAGTTCTGCAGGATCGTAAATTGGTTCCTGATGTACTTACTCATACTACGGAATTTGACTAGGGTGACTAGATAACTCTTCGAGTTAGAGTTAGGATACTTAACGTGAAAGAGTTCATGCAGATATGTACTCAACCCGCCACCCTTTCCTATTTTTATTTTCCCTCAGGTCTCTCATTGCACAAACAGACATGTTTGATGAGTCCCATGGAAGCTATAGTTTCTCATTCATTTTGTGTGGTAGACTACTAACGCAGGAGACCCCAATTTAGTAAGGTGGCAAGTACTCAAATAGATCAAGCCATTTAGTTCTTCTTCTACAGTTTTCTCTACAGACTTGACCTCCATTCTCCAAGCATCTGGACTTCCTGCACCTTCGTTGCCCTTCTGATTTTTTCTTCTACTAGATGCCTAAGATACTATTAGAGCTAGAAGACTCTAACTTCTAGACGAAAAGGACAAAAGTCGTAAAAGGAGGGGAGGGGGGAAGTCCTCCTTTAAAAGGCATTAGTATATTAGATTTATTTTCTTTATTCTTGTTGTTTCTATATTTTCAATTTACTTAACTTCGATGTCTTCTTAATTTCATGTCAGCCTATGTTATTTATATGCATAGGAATGTTTGTGTACATCGATTGGTGTGGAGTAAAAGGCTAATGATTGGTTGTTGCGTTAATTGTTACGTTGATGGGATCATAAATTTAGAAGGAAAATAGAGAAAACTTTCCTATAAACAATCTTAATATTTTCGTCGACTGAGAATTTGGCCATATTTACAGATTCTTCAAATTTACAGTTAAGGAAATATTGGTCCGGAATTTCTCCGGTTTTTTCTTATTAGTATTTAATTGGTTAAGAGTTTCCCGTTTTATAAAATGTTTTTTTGTTTCATGTTTCACATTCTTGCGCAAAATATATTTCGTCCATGTCATCCTCGTTTTATTCTCATTAAAATCGCCTCATTCTTCCGTGATTCCGACGTTTCGTTACTTGAATTCATCTTCCTTAGTTTACATAATCTCTTTCCACATACCTCTGACGCGGAACAGGTTCCTTCTCTCCGGGGCGACGAAGGTCCCACTTGAACGCTGTTTGGTGTCAAACATATTAAATCTTGGGACCTCCTCACAAAGAGGACCGGCCCTCGTGCCCTCGGACTCACCAGCGATTGTCATACTGTCTTTTATGTCTATTTTATTATCTCGTCCTTAAGTGTTTCCCGCCATTTAATTCAGCGTTTGGTCATTTATTACAAGTTGTAATTTGTATTTGTTCTTCGTTGTTGTTGTGGTTCATTGTAGCTCCCCGGCAGGTGATGGCATCTCTGCTCCTCCCAACCCTTTTGGAGATTAAAGGAGAAAGCTAAGAGCCTACAGTTTGTTCTGTAGGCTCCCTAATATCTCGTTACCTTCCTAAGAACAAGTGCAATAATTTCTATATTTCTTCTATAATCAATAAAAATATTTTTTCTACATATAAATAAAGATTTCTTCCGTTGCGTTCCCTAGTATTCCTTCCGTTGCCTTGTATCAGCTTCCTATTCGTTCTCCGGGGGTTAAGAGGCCATTGAGAACACCCTGAGACATTACGAACCGCTCGAGAAACACAAATATGGACAAAACCCCGAAACCCCGAACCTCATAGAAGTAGTGTTTGTAGAGAACCAGGATGTATAATAACAAGACAAAAGACTAGTGACATCTCGGGACCCCAATGAGTGGGAAGGGTGGGAGTGGGGTGGGGGATCTGCCTGGTTCAGATGAAACGGCGAGGCTGATCAACAGAACCGAAATCACAGTCACGGGCCAATGGTTTTCAGGACCATTTACGAACTAGTGAAGGAGATATGGTTGAGCTTCTCTGTCTGGCAAGGAGAAAAGTAGAGATGAGGATATAATGGTTCTTAGTCACCGTTAAAAACAAACACAAATTATAGGAAAATTAGGCCGGGATCGAACCGAGTACCGCGAGGTTGGCAGGCCAACGGCGTATCCAGTCGGCTAGCGAGAGCTCTTAACCGATGAGGTAATCATATCTACATACCCTTGATACCTAACGGGTGCATCATTTCTAGGGCACCACAAAACTCTACGACTGTTGGTTGGTTCAAAAGCACCCAGAGCTGAAGACGTTGACCACTCAGCTACAGAGGTCCGAGGAAAGACATGTGAAATTAATGGCCACAAGTCTTTTATAGAACTCCCCATCCAAAGGGATGATGCAGGTAACATTTCATTCGAAAGAACCCAGTATAACACTGAGACTCTCGTGTGAGGGCAGTAAGGATAAAGACGGGAATAGAAACAGAAAAAAAGAGAAAAGAAAGTTAAAGAAACAGGAAAATTTGTCGCGATTTTAGATGCGAATTTGGAACCAAATAAGTGATGATAAATCATTAAAAGTTCTTTCGGGCATAATTGGGTATTTCTATAATTAATATTGATTCTATTATGAGTACTTTATAATGGTTTACAGATTTGTATAAGAGATTGGCAATGGTAAAAGAGTTAAACCTTAAACAAATAGATTTTCATCATGGGGTGGGAAAACTTGTGAACGAAAACTTACGATGAAATTGAAAAATGGTTTCTCCTCCTCGTCTGATCCTCTGCAGTTTCTGATGGTTGTGCTGTGGTGGTCGACGTATCACCTGCGACTAGCCGTGATCTCGCCCCCTTGTTTTATTGACCTTGATAGGGCAAATAAGGTGTAAATCAAATAAAGGGGGACGCCTTTTTTATGGAGGAAATGCCAAAGTGTTTTGATATACATTGACAGAACAAGAATCCAAAAAAAGAGTGAACAATATTGAGTAATAGTTTCGAGAACACACATACACTCTTTCTTTCTTTCACATAGATACATACTTTTTCTTTGTATCCCTCGCTCTCTCTCATAGAAACAGAATCTCTTTATTTCTCTTAGTTATCTATCTCTATTTATTTAGCTATCTATCTTCCTCCCCACTCTCTCTCTCAAGACCGATATTTTAACACCTCTATCGATTTGTAAGAAACCTCGTCCTTTACATTCACACTTGTGTGCCAGAGAGTTACTTAGCCAATGTTGTGACTAGCAGCCTGTGATGGTTCGGTTTAATGACTTTATTAGTTCTTGTCAGATAGAGAGAGAGAGAGCGACAAAACACACGCGCGGTGAACCTTTCAAGAGGGTAAAGAGAAGACACAAATGGGAGATCTTTTTAATCCACGCTAACGAAAGTGCAAAATCGCGAAGGCTGTGTTGGGCTGAAGGCCTGAATTCGTGGAAGGCTGACATGTGCTTAAGAGCACGAAAGGTCCCGCCGGGGATTTTCCGCGATGGTGTAAGTCGGGCAAAGTTTACCTCGCCCAGCGAAGCGTCTGTCAACTGAAACCCTCCTCCTACAGGCGCGAGGAAAAGCCCTTATGTCTCACTCCTATAAAACGTCCGACGCCAGACTTGGATGCGAGTAACCGCATGTGTCCGCGAGTACCTGCGAGTATCCGCCATCTTCCCGTCCCAGGAGTTATGCGCGAACCTTCGCAGAACCCGTCAAGCTCGGTGTATTTCCCTAGAACTCACTTAAGTCAACCCCGTACTCATTGGTACTCGTTACCCGAACGCGAGGCGACGAGTCAAATTCTCCATTCGGTGTTCTTTACCTATCCTTTTTCAGTTTTTTCTTCTTACCATCGTTCCCTCTTCAACGTTGCAGGTGTGCGGGGATTGCTAATTGCAATTTATAGTGCTTGCACTCTTCCCGTTCTACCTGTCTCATCTTGTGTAATAATAATAAATCGTGTATAAGACGAGCAAGCCTCGAAACCAAATATGGCGCACCAGCTGAAGACAATACGTAAGATAAAAAGAAGGTTGGCGTGATAACTGAGGCTATTCTCTCCTAATAATGCCTTGAAGGCTTTAGCACCACAGGCGCATTTCACTTCAAGAAGTTCTCAGAAGACTGTTGAGACGCAGTCTGAGGCCGTTCGCGTTAAACCTTTTCTTCTAAGAGGCTCCGACAACTCCTACAAAATATTTCCACATGGTAGTTTTCCCTAGTAAAAAAGCCGTGGACATCGGACTAATTGAGATAATTTACAGAGGGGCGTTTACTCTAGTTTCTGGTCTTATGCCTTTTGCCCAGCTCATTTCTCGCTGACGCCATTTCTAGGCGGATTAAACGTTCAGTTCCAGGGGAATGATTATTTTCATTAGAAGATGTCCAAATTCCATTTCATTTAAAACACGCTAGATGCACGTACTAGCTAGCATACGTGTATTTACTCAATGCTAAGACTCTTATTGGTAAGTGTCAAAAGGATTCTGGGTGTATTACCCTAGATCACTCCTCCCGTTCCTCAGGAAATCGGGACGACGATCGCGAATTTTTTGTCCGTGGAGTAGTGATTCATGACCATATTCTCTGTATTATTTAACTGAAGTCTTGCTCTACAGACAAACCAACCCTCGTCTCTACGATATCCTGTATGCCACTTTGGTACACATAGATAAGTGAGGTTTGGCAATTAATTCTCTTTCCTTTTTTTTAACAGGATCTGTTGAGAGGGTATCTTCCTAGATTCTGAGTAAAAGACTACTGTGTCTGGTTTTCGCAAACCTGGAGGAAATCATTGCAACCCACCCTTGATTCTTTCCAATTAACATCGTATATGTGCAATTTAATGGCAAAATTAATCAAATTTATCCTAGCCATTTCTTGAACAGCAGAAGTCACATATCCTAAGCACAGTATGGCTTTGGTAAGTTCAACTCTGCCTCAGATGATCTGCTTGGGGCGGAGTGTGCTCTCAAGCCTTCTTTTCCAGGCAGCATTTTGCCACGGTATTTTTGGATTTGTATAAATTCTATAATGTGGATTTCAGATACAGTATAACAGAGACCTTCCATTTTATGTAGGCAAGCGAATGATAATTCCTCATAAAGGTGAGGGTTACGCTCTGCTGGCCTATAGCAAGAAGAGGCTGTCCCATAGAGTAGTGTTTAAAGCGTCGCTCTATTTGTTGTGATCATCAATGTTACCACCTCGAGTGAGTTTGAAGATATGCTTATCAAGTTATACGTAGACAACCCCTCGATCTTTATTTTTTGAGGGGGGATGTCAACGAAATAGATTATTTTTCCTATGTCCAAGATCAAGATCGTTCAATACCTCTACTGTCATGATTCCTCACTTTCGAAGCAGACCTTTTTGGAAATGGGGGTCAACTCGACGTGATAGACTCGTATGAATTATTTGGTAAATTTTTATCTTACACCACATCTGCTGGGACACGATGTATTCCTCCGCATCGACTACACTTTGCCTTTAGTTTTTAGCTCTACCACAATATTCTTCGGTTAGTGATTCGTACCTTCCTCATCCCCCTATAGATGGCTTTTTTTGACGCAGGAGAGATTTCGCTCTCTTCACGTCCTACCAATGGGTCAATATCAACGGTGCCTATGGAAACAAGAGATGCCATTGATGCTGTAAACTTTACGCGTTCGACGCTAAGAGACTCCTAAGAGTTTTTACCTAATTTTTGATCCAGTGGCACGAATAGTTTGGCCCATAACGCCACCATAAATTAGTATCATTAGATATGAGTTGTAATGGTTTTACTCTCAAAACTTCTTTCATCATGCGATGAAAGTTTATAATCGAAGACGATTGGTGTACTTACAGTAATTTCACTTCGAAAAGGCGTTCGATCTTGCACCCTAATTTAAGTTACTGATCAAAGTGGGCGCGTTATGAATTAGTTGAAAAAGAGGTGGTCAAAGGCAAAGTCAAACAAGTAAAACGATAAAATATGAATGAAGCAGAAAATGAGTTGAGGGTAGGCCAGCGTTGCCCTGACAAATGTCATGTGTGTTTTTCTTTTGATGGATTCTCGGAGGTATCTGAACCGATATACATAAAGTTCTGACTGCCTGGAAAGCGTTAGCGATTCTATCTTTGACGTGCGTCCTCCACCCTGCTGAAGTGATTTTCATACCAAGTACATTGCAACTTGTCATGTAGGGATAACGGTTTTTCCCACTATCATATCAGATAATTTATTTGTTCCTAGAGCCACTATTTTTAATTTATCGCTATTGGATTAAATTTTCCACCTAGCTTCCAAATCATTTATGCTGTTGATTTCCATGGCAGTCATTCAAATTTTGATAGGAACTAACTTGTGTAGACATTCGATCATATGTGTGACATCATCGGCGAATTGGATCTGGGTGTTCAAATGGTCGATTAGTCTGTGCTGTAACTCGATTTCGAAGTATTTTCAGCTCCGTCGCTGATATTGAATATTTCTTGGAAGTGGTGAGGCAATATCCTCTTCTTTTTTTACTTATGAGCCTGCTGAGTTCTGGATTTCCATTTGTGGTCAGAGTGTTTTATCTTTTAGTAATCTGAGTTTGTTCAAGAACTATTTGGGGGAAGTTTTACGAATAAGCTCTTCATCGCTTCGTCCCATTTTTGCCACTGCTGCACCAATATTAGCGTTCAGTTCCTTCTTTACCTCTCTAGTTCTATTCTGAACTGGTCTTGATGATGGTTGCACGATGGTTGATAACAGTTTTGATAATCTCTGCTGCATGATTGATATTTGCAAAAGAAGATATTTTCAGTCCCTGTTTTGCATCAGTTGTGGCAACGAGACTGAGTGTGTGCGAAGCACAGCGCCACTGCTGGAGTAGGCTGAAGCTGGCTGGGTCAGACGAAAAGTTTTCTTCTTGATCTAAGGCACTTCTCATTAAGAAACTATCCTCCAACTCGTGATCACGCTGATCTTCTTCACCTACCTGGATTCCATCTTCTATTTCCCCTCCATGAGAAAATATATTGAAGAATATATTCAAGAATGCTCATTGTGTGCCGCTCACAAAGGAAGGACACCCCATACCTCCCATATGCATAGTTATCCGGTGTGTTCCCAACCTTGGCAAAAGACAGGCATGGATATTCTAGGCTCCTTCCCCTAAACCATCGCGGGAAACAGATATATCTTGGTATTTACGGATCATTTTTCGAGATACAATGAGATTGTCCCGAATCCTAACCAAACATCCGAGATTGTCGCTAGAGCATTTCTGGATCGGGTTATCACCAATCACACCACCCCTTCTATCTTAATCTCTGATAATGCGCCGAATTTTACATCAGACCTTTTCCAGGAATTGTGTCGTTTGTGCCGCGTGGACAAAGTACAAATAGTCCCGTACCACCTATCGGCAAACGGCCTGGTCAAGCGGCCAAATAAAAAGATCCTGGAACCTCTGCGTCACATGGTCAGTAGCTCTTCCATAGACTGGGATACCAAACTGTGATCAACAATGGATATAACGCGTCCATCAGCGACACCCCTCACTTTTTCCTTTATCACTATGATAAAAGGATGCCTTTTGACTTACCCTCCATTTCTCACCCTACTGAACTATCCCCTCAACTGCATGCCGAACTGGTGCAGCGCTCTTTCGAAATCTTCGAAGCCACCCGCAAGTATTTGAATCAACGCAATAAGGTGGTAGAAGCTTCTCAACATTCTAAGTTCCCGAAACAACGCCAAATAACCGCAGGAATCCGGTGTTATCTTAAATCCGTAAAACCCCCCGGAGCTTCTAAGAAGCTGCATCCTAAATGGGATGGCCCTTACCGCATAATGAAGGAATTAGGGAAAAATCGATGTGAAATCCTCGACTTAAGAACCCATAAAGCCAAAATTGTACAGGCAGATAATATTAAACTAGTTCCCATACGCTGTATTTCGCCCACTGAGTTAAATATCACCCATCCGTACCCTCCAAAACCGACAGTCGAACCAGAAGTCGCGATATCGCCCAAAGACCCTGACCCGCAAGAGTTACATATCATTTTCCCGACCGTTTCACCTGCCCGAGACCCAGAAGTCCCAGTGACGTCCAGAGCTCAGTCATTTACTCCCCCAGAAACCCCAGACTGGCAAAATATTCCTTTACCTAATTCCCCATTAGCTTCTACCCCTCCTTCTTCTCCTCCCGCAGCACTCGCACCCCCTGACTCACCACCCCCACCGCCTTCTCCAGTGGACGATCCACGCAGGGATCCAACCTATCGTCCACACTGGCAGATTCCTCGGCTCTCCGCGCCAGAGGCACCTAGCGAAGACCGCCCACCTCCGCTGCCACCTCGGCCAGGATTGCCCACGAGACTTCGATCCCGAAAGCGCGACACCGCCATACCAACCCAGGCAACAACCATGGGCATAGAAGCTTTTATGCTAATTTGTATTACAATAGTTGTGGGAACTTTAAACCACGACCAATTTCAATTATCAATAGGGACTGTAATTAACCATATAGGCGAAGGGAAATATTTTGGAGATTATGCTGAAATAGAACTAAATCTATCGCCCCCTGTAGAAATTTATAATAGCTTGAGGGAATTCCAGTGAATCCTGACACGCCTCGGTAACCAAATCTAAGTCACAGTGTCACACTACAAAGCAGAAAAACCATTCATACCCGAAGACCTACACACAACGCATGTTCGCACCACCCAAAATCACATAGATTACACCCTCCAGAACCTCAACGCCCTCATAGATTCATCATGGGTCAGAACCGCTTGCAAGAAGCGTGGTCTCATCAACATCGGAGGTCAACTTTTAAATGGGTTATTTGGAGTAGCCACCCAGAAACAATTGGATCGCGTGGAATTAAAATTGAACCTTTTGACAGCTAACCGACGAACGCAGACTGCCGCGCTGAAACAAGCTATTCTCACCTTACATCAACATAATCTTTTTTTACAAAATGTCACTAAGGAAGTAGAAAACATCCATACGCACTTAGAAGTTCACGGTGGAAATTTGCAATACACTGAACTATTAAGTAATATTAACACACAGACAACACTGATCCAACATTTTGTTAACAATGTCAAATTGCTAAGACAATGGGTGTTAGATACTATACGCCTATCCCGAGAGCACATCGCCCCCTCTGACCTTCTTGACAAAACCACTTTAAGAAATCTAATCAAAACGTCTGAAGCCCGTCTAATGCTCAACCCTAGCTTTCCCTTGAATTCGTCGAACCTACCCCAATTCCTACATTTAACCTGGACACTTCCCGGCTCCCAGCAATATGCTATTCGATTAATAATCCCATTTTTCGACAAATCAGCTTACGACCTATACCTCTTTAACCAGTTCCCGACTCACTATGGTAATAATAGTCACAGTGGCCGAATAGTCTTTGTTACCTCACGCCCATATTTCTTCCTCTCTCATGATCTAAAAACCCAAATCCCCTCAACCCCATCTGAAATCTGGCACTGAAAAACTTTAGCTCCTCTCAATCCAACCATAGTCTGCCTCCTAAGTCAACCCACAATCCCAGCGCATGCGTCGTCGTGTCAACGAGACCTTTTTTTTATCAAAATTCAAACCAAATTGTTCCTTTAACCAATTTCGTTCTGACCAGCCCATTCTGCTCAAAACCCACGATAACTTACTTGTCTCACTACCCCAGACCACCCTTGCTAAGTTGGAAAGCGGAGAAGAAACTAGCCAAATAATTGCTCAAGGAGTCCTTAGGCTTGCCGAAGGATGTGAGTTAACTTCAGACAAATTTGACATCCAAAACCCCTTAGCCCTCCACGTTCAGAAGCTAACTTCACCCCTAAGGATAACCCTACCCCACTAAATCAAAGCCTTAAATATCTCTCTAAATCCGGTAACCAAACACCCGCCCTTAACTCCACCCAAATGGAATTATCAACTCGATAAGTTCTTAAATTTTAAGGATGTTCCTTCTGCCTTTGGATCCTGGCATCCAGTCAATGTTTTCTCGATTTCGGCCACGCTTGTTGTGAGAATTGTTTTAGCTAGCTTAGGTATTTGCGTCCACCGGGTCTGGACTGGTCATCATCAACATCTACGGACTAACCCACATTATGATGTCCCTCGCCACCCCACAGCACCCAACGATGCAGAACAACAAGAGTGAGGTCATCCATTTCCAAAGGGAAGAGCAATGTTATGCTGCTCATGGCCTCGCTGCATAACTGAAAGAATACACATATGTGTATAAGAACTTTCATTCAAAAGAATACACATGTATGTATAAGAACTTTCATTTTTTTGTATAAAATATTTCACCGTTATATATAGAACGTTGTATTTTTTGGTATATATATATGAATATAATTTCTCAGAAACAGAGTTTGAAGGACCGACACGAAGGCGCCATCGATTTCCGCCAAGTAGTTGATTCAGCATTTCCCCTCCCCCTTTATAATCCACGGGCGGCTTCACCGTCAGATTCTCAAAATTCCTTTAGTTCCCCCGGAAATCATGTATCGGGTATAAAAGACAAGCCCAATCCGAAGGAGGTCAGGTAACTGTGCAGGAGTCTCTCGACTGGCCACCCGTTCGCTCGAAATCCTCAAGATAAATCCGTGATTAAATCCCGGTCAGATTTTAGTCGAGTAACACTATGATTTTAGTGTGAGTTACCCTAAGTTTCGAGGGTAACTAAGACTCAGCAGGGTAACCCTCCTGAGAAGAACCCCGTCTTCTCTCACACATGACCTTTCTTGCGTTCGTACCATCAAAACTCTGTTCCTGTACCATTAAACCTCCCCAGCTTGTGCCAGTAGTATAAGATTAAATCGCACTTAAGCAATATATATATATACAAGCCGCTGTTCTCTTCCTTAACAGGAAGAGCTCGGTTACACAGGCACCCCTGCGGGCTGTGGCCTACCTTATTTGCTAATCTTAACCACCTTTTTTAATCCCTTTTCTAGACTCTGTATTTTAACACCCCAAACACCTTCTTCTTCTTCTTTTTTCTTTTTTTCTTTTTTTCAATTTCTTTTTTTCTTGTTTTTCTTTTTTTGCTTTTTTCTTTTTTTTCTTAGGTGACAACCGAACTAAAAGAAAAAAATCTTATTCAAATACCTTCAAAAAATCTCGTTCTTAAAATATGGGGTTATGGAGGATATATATATATATATATATATATATATATATATATATATAGAAGCCTGCTTCTCTATATCCTCCCTCAAGCATCGCAACGACACCTGGAGTAACAAGCGTCGAAGGAAAGGCAACGTCAAGTAGGTGACAGTGAAAGAAGCTGTAATCAGGTACGTCCTACACAGGCAGGACAAAGGTTTCCTCATCAACGAGCACGAGTCTGCAGCTGGACAAACCTAGGTCCATAGTAAACCAGTGACGCAACTACGACGAGGGTAGTGTGCCGTAACAATTCTAAATAGTAACATAGGGGCACAACTACGACGTGGGTAGTGTGCCGTAACACACACACACATACACACACACACATATATATATATATATATATATATATATATATATATATATATATATATATATATATATATATATATATATATATATTAGTGTAGATGGGTAGCAGTCTTTCTTGAATGCAAATTTTGTTGAAGACCAATGGTGTATTTCGCCTTAGTTAATTTCCTTGGCAACTTTCTATTCTTCTAACTATTTTTTTTATTCCATCTTGTAGATGGTAGATCACTTGTCCTGTATTCATCTCTCTTTAAATGAATGGGTTTGGTAAAAGACAAACTAAATTGCTGAGTTTTCGATCTTATTCGATCATCTTCGGAGCGTCTTGATATATTCTTGCCTCCTTTAGCAATGAAGTGTGTAGACGGAATCAGAGTGAATGAAAGAAAACGATTTTTAGGTGGTATTTATTCCCCTTGGTTGATCATAACGTTAAAGGAAACGAGCCAATCCGTTGAGTGCAATTTTAAAACAACTTTAATGTTTAATTTAAGCTTACCGCCTGACTATTGATGGCCGGATTTTCCTTCTTTATTAATATGGTTTCTAAGATGTTCAGCCTAGCTTTATTTCCCTCTTTTCTTTTAATTACGGTGTTATCAACTAGAATATCTCTCGTTAGGTTGATATTGTGCGCTCTCTCCATATGATTTTTAGGTCCTCCGCTTAGCAAATGCATCGTTAAACGTCTCGAAAGTGTGGTAGTTGTCATTCCAATATATTTTGAGTTATTATAAAGCTTGCAGTCTTTATTGGTGCAGATGAACTCGTAAAAAATGTTGGTTGACTTTCGATTCGAGGAGTTTTGGCAGATGTTTTTCATAAGGAGATTGTTGGGTTTGTTGTTTTATAGTAAATAATTAGTTAAATTTTATCCATTTAATTCTTAACCTTGATGTTATGGTTAATAATCTCGTTGATGTTTTTTTCATCTATTTTATAGGCTATGGACATCTGGTTTCTGTAGTACAGTTTGATGTTTACTGCGCCCTGATTACTTTTCGTTGTATCCGTATCTTTGAAGCGATTATTCAAAATTAATTGGAGTTGTTTGTCAATCCTGCTGTTCGGTAAACTGTTGTTCACGAGTGTTTGTTTTACACGTGAGATCTCTTGGTGGAAAAGTTCCCACGTAGAGCAGCATTTATATGCTCAGCGGATGTATGAGCCGATTACACTTATTTTATATGTTTCAGGGCATTCGCTCTCCGCATTGAGGCATCTTCCTATGTCCGTACTTTTACTATATACTTGAGTGATGTAGCCACCATTGATGTTTTAAACTTAAATGTCCAAAAAAGGAGTTTATTGCCCGTGCCCAATTCATAAGTGAATTTTAATACAGAGTTTTCCTCAAATTGGTGTTAGATGTTTATCAGATGTTCTTCGCTTTGGATGTCGATATATATGTCGTCTACATATCGGCAATAAGTTTGTGGCTTATTTTCACTGTTGTCCAATAATCACTGTTCAATTTAACTCATATAGTCCTTTGCGAAGGTTGGCCCTAAGGAAGACCATTAGCCACTTCATCCATTTGCGTGTATAGATTACCGTACGGTGCTCTGAACGGAGCCTCTGATGTGCATGAAAATAACATATTCCTTAAGATGTTTCGGTCGAGATTTGGAGTAGACATTGTGGGATGGTGGTACACGTTTTTTTATAATAATGTCGATAGTCTGAGCGATAGGCACGTTCGTAAACATGCTTTCCACATCAAGGAATGCTATTAGTCCTGCTGGTCTTGTAGATGGGACTATATCAATAAATTCCTCCGCAAATTTGATGCTGTATTTCGAAGGGATGTACGGTTTTATTACTTCGCTTAGGGTTTTAGCTTGACGATACGTTGGTGTCGTGATTTTAGAGATGATGTGTCTCAATGGATTGTTCGACTTATGAATTTTTATATTTCCATCCATGCTGTAAGGGAAGAGGACATCAAAAAGAATACACCCTTCATTTGCTTCATGAATTCCTTCCCTCTCTCTCTGTCTCCTAAGTATAAGTCCACGTGGAGTAATCTCTGAATCAAAGGAGAAAAAAAGAAGAAAGAATTTGAATATCTGTCAGCCGCCTCACAGATGCAGTTAATTAAGTTGGGGATGTTAAAAGCTTCTTACCTCCCCGAGCAAGCGCTAATCTCCGTAGTCGAGAAATGCTAGCCGAAAGTTTCCCGCCCACATCGTAAAAGCCACTAAGACTTGGTCAGGCGACAAACCCTAATCCAACTGGCTGCCGTAAGTGGTCATCCAGTGGTCTGAGTCTGCCAACGAGGAGAAACCAAAAATACGAATTTGAGAACCCGTCGCCTTCGATTCAGATCGTATGTCTGTTTCCCAAATCCCTGGTATTCGCTTATACCATCGAGGTTGGATCTCCATTGTACGTCTCCATTTTCCCGCGCCAACTCGTTAAAAGATTCCCCTTTCTCGAGGTGACCCCATTAAGGTAAAACGACCCTTGTTTATATCTCCCGTTAATCAACCCACTTTCCCACATATAAATATTTCTTCTGTAGAACTGATTTATAGTATCCCATTTAAAAGCTGATTAACGAGTAATTAACGTTACTCGATTGCCAATTAATCTATATTCCGTCAGAATTTTTCTTATTTACATTGCCTATATTTACCTATATGTTATTAATGACTTATTAAAATTATATTTTTGGTTTCCACTCTTTAAATATACGTTCGAACTGCAACTTGGTAAACTGATTAAACGTTATCGGCCCCTGTATTAAAATCGCACTCTTATACAACATAATCAACGGATTTTCCTTAAGAAGTGAACGTACTTGTCCGTAGCGAAGGACGGCTACGTACATTAAAGGATATATATATATATATATATATATATATATATATATATATATATATATATATATATATATATATACATATTCTCGTGGCTTTTATCTCTTTCCTCTCAACCAATAGATACATATATGTATATATATAGACGTATTTTCTAGGGAGGTGACCTATTCTTCGACATATATATATATATATATATATATATATATATATATATATATATATATATATATATATATATAATTGATGGGGTATTGCGGAGAAATTCATCTTCATTTATTGGAGATAAACAACGTTTCGAGCTGTCCGCTCATCTTCGGGTTTTATGTTATAAAGAAATACATAATTTACACTGAATTATAATATTCAATTTTATCTAGAAATTAGAATATTAAGAGTGTTGACAAATATCTACAAAAGGAGTGACTTTTATCCTATAATATTTTCGAAATGTATTCTCTTAGGTTTTGCATTATAAGAAAAAAGTCTCTCTTTTTGTAGATATTTGTCAACACTCTTAATATTCTAATTTCTAGACATTTTTTTTAATATTGTAATTCATTGTAAATTATGTATTCCTTTATATCATAGAACCCGAAGATGAGCGGACAGCTCGAAACGTTGTTTATCTCCAATAAACAAAGATGAATTTATCTACATTCTATGTACTCTCATTCCTGGTGATATATATATATATATATATATATATATATATATATATATATATATATATATATATATATATATATATATATATATAATAAATTCTGATGTCAGGTTTAGTTTGGTTAATAGACGACCCCTTACGTTTTCAAATCTCTCAGTTGAATTAATAGAAAATTTACCAAGTTGGGACAAGTTTATTTAAACAGAATTTTTTGGGGAGTAATCGGTCTTTTGTGGTGCCCATGAGGCCATATTTAGTAACAAGTTATTGTTTTTGTGTGTGTTTTGGGAGAAAATCTTTCAAACTCCCCTCCTTGTAATCCCCGTGCCGGATTAAGAGGTCCTATATCAGGTGCTCATATAGGAATTACTATATTTATCATAATTTATTGCTTTTGTCTGTGTGTGTGATCACAAGAATTAAGATTTTATTCAGAATTTTGGGGAACTATTGCGAGAGCCCCATTTTCTTTGCCGTAAGATTCTTTAACGCCTCGAGTGGCTAAAGCTCGCGTAAGAAACAAGATGACCTCCTTCGAGAGATTTAGGCAACAGGGTGAGATGCTTCGTCTCTCCCGTAAAGAGCTAGTTGCCTATATTCAGGATGAGGAGAGAAACGAAAGAGCAGAGAAAAGAGAACTAAGAAAAGCTGAGTAAGAAGAGGAGAAGCTTAAGAGAGAGAAATGGTGAGGCACCATAAAAGGGAATTAAATAGAAATAACTTAGGAACCCTCTCAGTTAGTTCCAGGAATGAGTTTCCTCCATATCCCCGCTTTAAATATTCCAGCATTTAAGGACGGTGAGGATTTCAGTGCTTACCTCACTCACTTCGAAAACATTTTTGAGGTAAATCACTGGGATATCCAAACTGATGGAGTCACCCGACTCTTGCCACTCCTCAATACGCAGCTACGAGATCTCGCTACCTGCCGAGGCTACCCTCGACTATTCGACCTTTAAGTCCAAACTCAAGGATTGAATTAAACTTTGCTGATAACTAGTTTATTGTATTTAAAAACATCATATCAAACCATGAGAGTCTTTGGACTCTTCTTCTTTATTCTGGAGCACGTTTTCGAGATGACTTCCATTTAGCTCTGAGCATTTCTTGAGGCGAAGCACAAAGGTGTCCATGACGTCCTTACAAAGCGACCAACTGATGGCTCTAATCTCCTCCCTGATGGCTTCTTTGAGTTCCGTGATGGTCCTGGGTCTCTTTTCGTACACTCTGTCTTTAAGGTAGCCCCAGAGAAAGAAATTTGGTGTAGATGGATGGGGGCTAAGGTTTGTGTTGTGAGGTGCCCACTCAAAATTAGTGTTGAGACTGATCACACGGCCACCAAATTTCAATTTCAGACAATCTCCGGGCAGGTTTGAAGTATGAGAGCTTGCTCCATCTTGCTAAAACCAGAACTTTCCCATAAGCGACCGAAACATGGTATCATCATATCAAACAATGAAAGTCTTTGGACTTTTCTTCTTAATTCTAGAGCGCGTGTTTCAGATGACTTCCATTTAGCTCTGAGCATATCTTGAGGCGAAGCACAAAGTTGTCCATGACGTCCTTACAAAGCGACCGACTGATGGCTCTAATCTCCTCTCTGATGGCTTCTTTGAGTTCCGTGATGGCCGTGGGTCTCTTTGCGTACACTCTGTCTTTAAGGTAGCCCCAGAGAAAGAAATCTGGTGGGGGGGGGTAAGGTTTGTGCTGTCAGGTGCCGACTCAAAATTAGTCTTGAGACTGATCACACGGCCACCAAATTTCTCTTTCAGCCAATCTCCAGGCAGGTTTGAAGTATGAGAGCTTGCTCCATCTTGCTAAAACCAGAACTTCATCATAATCGACATGAACATGGTCTGCAGCTCCATCTTGAAGGCATTGGGATCTCAACATACCGCTCCTTGGTGACTGTCACTGTCGCACCAGATTCCTCGAAGAAGAATGGTCTGATGATGCTTCTGGCTGAGATTTCAGTCCATACCGTGCACTTAGGGGAGTGTAGGGGCGTGATGGTTACCTCAATTGGTATCGAGGTCTCTCAGAACACATTTGTCCTCGAGTTTATCTTTCGTTCAAGATGGAAGTGAGCTTCATCTGAGTTCCAAAGGAGGTTAAGGAAAGTTGGGGTCTCCTGAATCTTCTCCAGTATCTTGACTGCCATAGCCTTTCTCTGCTCATTATCTTAGAGGGTAAGGGTCTGCTTCGTCTCTATTTTTGTATTAGTAGTCCTTTACATCCATTACTAGCACTCTTGTGCAAGTTTCACGGGATATACCGAGGGACTGTCTTCGCTTGCGCACAGAGCATTTCGGACTCTGCTAAACTGACTCTCTCACGCTCTCGATCAGTTCAGCTGTGCGCTTCCTAGGGCGTCCTGAATGGCTTGGACAGTTGTTACTGGCTACATTGAGGTTCTCTACTGTCCTATATTTCTCTAAGTGGTCAACCCAGTCCTGGAGTCTGCTCTTGGAGGGGGCCTTTTCACATTCAAACTGATGCCCGAAAGTGTCCTGCACTCTCTTGAACGAGCCTGGCTTGTAGTAATGTTTAACGTAGTATATTCTTTGCTGGAGCTCCCATTGATATCTAGTTATTTTCACAGGCGTTCTTTCTGTCATGCACTGCAAAGTAAGGGTGATTAGTGAATGAATGAAGGATATATCCTCAAAAGTGTGTGCATTCGATAATAATATTTATTTTTTCTAAACTTCACCATTTTGTTTTAAAAAATTCCAATTTTTGGAATATATACCTACTCTCCAATACTGGCATGATCGGCAACTCAACATTCAGCTCTATTTATTCAGGTTATTCAGGCATTACCTATTACTTTGCCACTTCATCTCCTTCAGAATACAGGCCAATATCAATTACCCCGGTCTTATCTAAAGTATTTGAGAAGCTGCTCTCTAAGCGCCTTTGTAGGTTTGCTGAAGATAGTAATCTGCCATCATTACCGTTTTTGGTTTCGTAAGGAGCTTGGAACTTGTGATGCACTCTTGTCAATCTCTACAGCTTGGTAAAGTGCTCTTGATGAAGGTGCAGGGGCACTCTGGGTAGGTTTAGATTTCAGTGCAGCCTTTGATTCTGTGAAACATAGAGCACTTATCTACTAGCTAAGATTATGAGGGATTGGTGGCTCTTTTCTTAATATTTTAAGTGAATTCTTGCTTGGCAGAACCAAGAGGGTCTGTGTTGATAGCCAGTCTAGTAGTGTTAGAAATGTAATCTCAGGTATCCCTCAGGGTAGCGTTCTTGGTCTCTTGCTATTTATTATTTATTCTAGTGATATGTGTCATGGTTTGGAAAACAAACTGATTGCATATGTTGATGATGCAACTCTTTTGGCTCTTGTTCCTTTTCCCCGCCTGAGGAATGTAGTAGCTGATTCCATGAAACCAGTATTGCACGTATCTATGAGTGGTATAATCTTTGGGGCATTAAACCTAACCCTTTTAAAACTCAGAATATGATAGTCAGTTGGTCCAGAACACCTTTGCCTATGCATCCTGATCTATATATTGTTGGAACAGTATTAAATACCAGTGACTATTTTAAGGTTTTGAGCGTTACTTTCGACAAGAAATTGAATTTGAGAGGCACATACGTAATATTGCCTCCTCTGTTTCTCAGAAACTTGGTATCTTGCGGAGATGTATTAGAAAGTTTTAATTCCTTCCTTCTTCCCTGTTTGGAGTACTGCTCTCCTGTGTGGTCCTCAGGTGCAGATTCTCATCTTAAGCTTCTGGATAGAATTATGCCATCGGTCAAGTTTATTTTACCAAGTATTAATCTTGACCTGTGGCATAGGCGCAAAGTGAGTTCTTTATGCTTGTTGCATAAATTGTACTGCAGTGATAAACATCCTTTGCATTTGTCCTTACCTGATCTAGCTGTATTTCCTTGTAATACAAGGCAGGCAGCCACTGCTAATAGTGTGACATTTTCTAGTATCAGGCATAGTGCTAACCGGTTTGCCAGGAGTATTATTGTGGCTGCAACCAAGATGTGGAATGGTTTGCCTAGTGCTTTTGTGCAGTCTACTGATCTCCAAACATTTAAGAGGGGAGCTAACTCATCCTTATTATCTGCTGACATCACTTGATTTCCATTGTTATTGGTTTTTGTTTGTTTGTTTTTGTTTTTCCTCATATTTCATCTTTACTCTTCTTTTGTTTCTATCGTATTTTTATTTGCAGGCTGATCTTCCTCAGGGGCCCCTTGGATTTATAGTCTTCTGACTTTTTCCATGCAGGTGATCAGCTCAGGATTTAAAGAAATAAAAAATAGTTGTGGTGTTATTGCCCCCACAAAAATTCCAGGGCAAACATCGACAAGACTTTAGCAATTTTATCATTCGAAAGAGAATAAAAAAACAACATAAGGCTTTTATATTTCGTTGGAATCGGCCGAATAGTTACAAAAGAAAAGCAAAACGGGAACATCGTGAGATGTAGAGCCACCCGCGACTAAAAATCAGGATTCTTTCTTGTCTTTTTTTTCTCCTAAAATTCGGCCGAAAAATTTAATCGGTTGCGCTAAATAATTATCACCTAAAATAGTGAGAGAGAGTGGCTCATTTTAACCATTTGTCATTATTTTACTCATGGATATGCGGGTTGTTCGCTGTCGCTCATTAATGTAGGAATAATTTTATCCAAATTATTCCTGCCTTTATTATCGTTTTGAGCTAATCACACGCTGATAAAAGTGAACTCTTTGTTTTTTCCTTTCGATTTTAATGGAAAGTTTCACCGCTCTTTCATCGCCATTTTCTATAATGGTCTGATTAATCAAATGAAATAATAATTGAAAATTAGATGACACCTAATATATAATATGTATATGTATTTAAAGGCCCGAAGGAATGAAAACTGGTTTCACAACCAGGAAAAACGCTAAGGAAAATATTACATGAACCATTGAGAGCTTAATAAAGAAAATGAGAGAAATATAAATTGAGACTACGCGAGAGGTCTATAAGCATTTCAATCTTTCAAGGCCATTTTCTGAAATAGTCTGCATAATCTAAGTAAATATCTGTTGAAATGGTCACTATCTTAATTACTTGGACGCGATAAGGGTGTTTTTATTACAAAAAAAAAGAAGATCTAAACAATGTCTTTTTTAGAGAAAATGCTTGGGGAAGTTGGATCAGATGTAGACGAGTTGTTAAATTCGATATTGATGAATAAAGTTAAGTGATTTCGAACATATTATTGTAAATAAGGACAAGCGGCTAGCATATTGATGTATCCCTTTACCATTTCTTTTATCCCCCATTCACCTACTCCAATTCCAAGCGGGACAGTATGCGCTTTTGCTACCCTTTACAAGAGGAGGTCATTCGTCGCAGAATTGATCAAAATATGCGTGGCATTAATTATTGAGACCCGATTTTGATTGGGTGAGAAAATGGAACCTCCCCTATCCTTTTCCTCATAAGAGCGTTCATTTCCACATCCCTGGTTGCTTTCGTCAAGGGATTCTCTCAAGCTGCTCAAATTTAGCTTCTAGCATAATAAGGAAGAATGAACAAATCAATTGTTTTTCCCCCAAGATTTCTTTTTTGCGATTTCTTTTGGCGCTGATTTCATCAAATAGTCAGATTAAAAGAATATAATAAAAAACTGCCTACAATTAAAAATAAATTATTTTATTTACCATTTTAAATACATTCCTATTTTTAGTTGCGGGCGACTCTGGATTGACCTATATCGGTCGGTCGGTCGGTTGCAGTTTTTCTTTTTATTGTTTTGGAAATAACATTGTAGCTATTCGGCCAATTTTGAAGAAAATTGAATCCCTTATGTTGTTTTACATTCTCTTTTGAATGTTATATTTGCTAGAGTTCTCCTAAGGTTAGCTGGGGAATTATTTGGCAATAATTTCATAACTATTCCGCCGATTCTAACGAAATTTGAAACTCTTTATGTCGCTTTATATTCTATTTTGAATGATAGAATTTGCAAGGTTATTCCGGGAATTATTGAAAGTTTCGAAGGTCGTAAGTTCATAAACCAGAATAAGTAAGAGCAGACGAATTTGGTCAGCTGACCTTGTGTTCACCCCTATATTGTGGCACCCATGGTTCTGTTTAGCTGTGTAGCCTGGTGTGACATTCATGTGGAAATTTATACGAGGCTTCTCCAATGATTTTATTGCACCGTGACACTAAAATAGTCCTTCCTCTCCATTTCGGTTTACATGTGACCCTTCTTTTATTTTGATTCTTAGGGTTTTCTTGAAGTCTGGATTTCTGAAAGACCACGGACATTCTGTCCAACAGAATCAGGTAATGGACAGGGATAAAGTCGATTGCTTTGATCCTCTTTCAACCGTCTTGGGTTCATATCTGCATTTAACTTTTATGTATCCGAAATTTGCTTATAACTATTTAAGTGCGGTCCGCAAAGCTCTACGTACTCGTAAGCTTCGATGTGGTCCACTGCTTAAAATTATTGCCCATCCCTGAACTAAAGAGTTGATCCTACCTAAAATAACCTCAGGTTAAATTCGGTTATTTTTAGTTAGTAAATAACTAACTAGTAGTTAGCCCGGGACCTAACTTCATGAAAACACTACTTTCTATGGTATAAAAACGAACAACGCCAATTAGAAAACAACGGTAATGAGGGAAAACGCCATTTTTAGGGGTTTCAGGGGAAGCAGACAGAAAATCCTACCCACCGACAATCTTACCAATTACCTCCAAAATATTGTTCTAACACAAATAGTGTTTGAATAAAAGACATCAAGAGGCAATAATCCAGCACAATTACCCGGTGTTTTGTTAATCAAATACAAAAACAACAAAAATAACTAAAATCACATCATAAAGATCACAAGTTTGCTGTAATAAATTAGATTTTTTTCCAACCTACTTTTTGAATAGAAGGGTTTTACTTGTAATGTCACTGAGGGATTTTTGAGCACTTTTCTCGAGACATAATCATTAATATTACACGAGAGTAATTTAGAGATTTACTTAATTATCAACGAAGGAAATCATTGTGCACTTTTTGTACTCTTTTCTTATTAACCCTTTCTCTCATAACTTGATTTAGAACAACACTCCAAAAATCATTCAAAAATACCAGTTAGTAACCTCGAGACAGAAGTTTACAATGAGCCGAGCCAACGTGAGAGAAAGATCCCTACCAAAGTGATTACTTCATCTCATCTCACTTTGATTTGCTTCACGTCATATCACAGGTCAGTAATGGTTTCTTGAATTACTTCTATTTTAATTATTATTTCAATTATTTTTATGTTACTAGGAACGCAAAAGTGTAGAATATAGTATATTAAGTGTATCTATTTTTTCTAAATAGAAGGACTTCTCCCAAAGGTTCTTCTTGAACAACATCATGTATTATAGAGAGTGTATTTTGTCAAATATTTTACTGTACTATTTTTATATTATAATTATATAATATATATGAGCAATATAACAATTATAGAAATTCTGGAATGTAAAACTTATCTCTGCATATTTTTATGTATACATTCAAAGTTTTACCCCATTTTCTTGGTTTCATATATTACATTTAAATTTTTGAAATTATTTTAATGGTATTCGATGGAGTGTTCAACTTTTTATGGCCCAAAGATACTGACATTGAAGACGAAAGGGAACGAGGAAATGACGAACTAGCTGAGTTAGAGGTAACAACAAAGATTTGAAGAATATAAAAACCAATTGTATTTAACAATAATTCAAATATGTCTCACCTTAATTCCCCAAAGAGCGATAAACTCTACAAAGGCCTGTGTGATCGTTTCAAGAATTGGAAAATGTAAAATTATTGAACCTGAAGAATTCAACTCCGGAGATGAATAAATGATTCTTTCAAATTCTGCTTCGGCCCTCAACCAATATCTTCCCAAAGAAAGAAATTACAAGGGGTATAGAGTGTTTACTAGATGCAAAGTATCTGAGATGATTCCCAACTTTAAAATTTATACTTCTAAAGAACTAAGAAGTAGAGGCATTCACTCTGTATGGACAGTTAGGCAAAATATGATGGCAGGAGCTTAAAAACTTTTATCAGCAGAAAAAGAACAAGAAGAAAATGGGAGCAATTTATATGTTTGGAGTCGATGCATCTTCAGGTATTGTTATTGTAAAATGGTACAAGAATAGCTCTGTGCATCTTGCACCAACCTTTGTAGACTCAACTTCGGTTTCAAAGTAAAGAGGTGGTCGTCAAAAGAAAAAGCCTACGTAGAACTAGATTGCCCTCAGATGGTACACCAATATAACAAGTTTATGTGGTGTGTGGATTTGTGTGACATGTTCTTGTCTTTATATCACATAAAGTAAGAAGCAAAAATGTTATATGCCATCTTTTAATATTTAATGAAGGTGGCAACAGCCAATGGATGGTTATTATATCGTAAGCACTACAAGTAACTCCCTACAACTTGCAAAAATAGGTCTATGAGCCTACTACGGATTCAAAGTGATATAGCTGAAGGCCTTAGTAAGGCAGGGAACCTCCCTTCACTTCTCAACACTAAAAGAGGTCTTCCATCAACTTCAAATTCTAAAGAACCTACATAACAAAGAGTGAAAACAAGTGCTGCAGTAGATCTCTCATTAAGTGACATAAAATATGATGAGAAACAACATAGGCGCAGACAATGGTCTGAAGAGTGTACATATTATAATGTATAAATTGTGAAATATTTTTGTCTAACATAAGAGTAAAATTTGGAAAATGAATTTTGGGGGGAAATTCTCTGGCCAGAATTTCATAATGTTGTTTATTAACAACATAATATATATATATATATATATATATATATATATATATATATATATATATATATATATATATATATAATTACATAGGAGTCCCTGTTGTTTACACGCACTAGTGAAATCTACAGCAGTGGCAGCGTTATTGATTTTTACTTGTATTCTCTTTATTTTTTTTACAAGTTTTTTTGTCGGTTATTTTTAGGCGAGAAAAAACATTCGCAAAAGAAATTTTATTCCGAGTTAAAATCAATAACGATGCCACTCTGTCTACTTCAACAGTGCATATATATATATATATATATATATATATATATATATATATATATATATATATATATATATTTCGCCTTTATTAATTTTCTTTGGTTTTCTATTTTTCTTATTATCTTTTTTAGTTCATCTTGCAGATGGTAAACAACTTCTCCTTTGTTCATCTCTTTTTTAAATGAAACGTGTTTGGTAAAAAAACAAACTTGATTTTAATTGCTGAACTTTCGATCTCTGCGATCATCTTCAGAATGTCTCTCCTCCTTTATCGGTGAAGAATGGTGGACTTCATTTTAGGCTCTTTGACCCTCACTCTAAGTACACTGTGCGTGTGACCTGAGGGGCAAGTAGGAGTTCCAAGATTCTTGGGAGCTCAAACGAGATCACTGGCAAATTGCAGCCTGCTTATTCCTTTAGGCCAATCGGCAGTCGTCATTGCACAAGGCCTTCTCGGAAGGACGACTCCGAAGAGTTTAACGTGGAGTCCTTCTCTCATTTATGAAAAGAAGAATTTCATTAAGGGCAGTTACGGGACCCTCGGATCTATACACATCGCCTCAACAAATATTGTTAAAATTGATCTTAATGCCAGGCCAGTTGGCGCGGGATATTAAATAGTCCACTCGATTAATGGACTCATCTTTTACCCAACATTAAATACTTTTCGAACCGGAATAAAAAGTTCGCTCCATCCTTAGAAGTTAATTTGATGTCCTGTGATTTTAGGAACAGAGTATTTCTGAGATGAAATTCTCCTTCGGATGACGAAAGTAATATCGCCCCATCCAGAGTTATACACGGTGTGAGCCCCTTGACTTTTTTTCTTGGTATAATCATAATTTTGTGAAAATAAAAACAGAGGAAATACTTATTGGTCTATTCAATAGAGGAAGAGATAAGGATTTTAATCTCGTACGTGATGTTATTATTGATAGAGTTGCCAATTTGCTCTTTATGGAGATAGTATTGCTTCATCGCGACGGGGTCGGACAAAAATGATCCCTTCTTCTCCCCTTGCACCAATTAATTAATGGTAAACATTATATATCCTTAGATGCACAATGTAATTATCTTAAAGGTTTATTATATAAGATTGCTGTGTCCATCTCCATCATTCACGGAGATATTATTGCTTAATTTGGCGGAAAAATGATTCATGCCTCTCCCGCCAATTAGAAAAAAAAAAAAAATACTCATCGGATTACAATTATTCTTATGCAGTTGAAAAGGGAATCGCGAGGCCTTTCCAACGATATAAAAGCGACGCCATTAAAATTCTTCCATTCCATAAAGTGAGTATTTCTGTTCGAATGGGAGCCATTTTTTTCGAATTGTCTGTCGCTGTTCTTCTTTTTAGGCGTTCGGAGAGTGAAATGCGGAGTGGGGCAGAGTTTGATTCCCATACTGTAAAAAATGAACTACACATCCTTTTTATCTCTTTCTCACTCTTTCTCTTTTATCTTTACCTTTTTATTCTTTTCCCTCTCTCAAATTTATATCGCTCTTTGGATAAGTTACCGATTAAATACTTTATCTTATAAGATAATAAAATCAATAAATCTTTACAATTTTCACTCTTTTATTACAAATTGTGATATTTTTCAAAAGTATTTATATCTTTAGGATTTGAAATGCTTTAATTATCTAAGTTCCCCGATTGGGAACATGGCTCTGTTTGTTGTGTGAACAAACACGAATACTTTTATTTTGAATGGCTCTCTTCAAGAGAGCCTCTTATCATTTATAACCATTATTGTACAGTCCAATTCTTTATCTTTATTACCTGTCTAAGTTTACCGTTTATTTATGCACTAAAATACTTTCCAGAGGCAGAGCCAGGTTCCATTTCTGGACTTTGAAGCGATTGATTGGAGGGGAAGAGAGGGGAAGGGAAAAGAAAGGGTGTGAGCGGAAGGGAAGGGAAGGGTGGGACGGGAATGGAAAGGGTGGGACGGAAATTAAAAGGAAAGGGTGGAAAGGAAAGAAAAAACGTTGGGTGGCGATGGCAATACGATATCATTTGCATCTCTTCTCCGTGCCACTAAATAGAGCCTAAGGTTACCATGTGTCACCATTGCGGGGCTGCAAGTGGTCGTTAGCTGCAACCTTCCTAACCACAAGAAAGCTATTACAACCATCAAGGGCGGAACTTGCCTTAGAGTCTTCGAACATCGATGGCGACATTCGCCCTTAGAACATCACGGTTATCATGCACCCTCAATTCTTCAAGCATTAAGAGTATCATTCGCCCTTAATTTTAAAACATCAAAGTCGTTCATCGGTGCTTGAAACATCAAGGGCGCCCATTGAATCCACGTCTTAAAACATCGATGGCGACCTTCAATTTCAATATCAAGGACCTCATTTGGCTTCAAGCCCTAAAACATCACCTTTGGAATTCGCCATTAAGTAAGTCCTAAAAAACATGGTCGTAATTCAATCCCAATATTAAAACTTCCATGGTTCTATTCGCCCTCAATTCACGTGCCCTTCGGTCCACACTGCCCTCTTAATGAAGTGCGGCAAGATATCTTTCGCACATTTTTAATTCTTCTAATTTCCCAACATTCTTCACATATCTCTCATATACACACGATGCCTTCGTGTGTAAGAAAAAAAAATCCCTCGTATTTAAGTTTGTGAAACTGTGTAGTAAAAATACCCCCAAATATCATTATTATTAATATTATTAATCCTTCTCCTCCTTCTTCTTCTTATTCTTAATTTATAATAAAAATATTTGTTAAAAACTGAGGAAAGTGAAGCCTAGCGAGGACCCGCTATGCCAGAAACGTCAATAAAAGGCCATGTCCTTGAGACACGGAGGAGGCCAGATCTCAAGCAAGACCTTGAACCCTCTGAGGTTGACACCCGATTTGAAGGGCAACTTAGGATGAGTACAGCAAAAAAAAAAAAAAAAGTAATCCATGCAAATTAACCCCTCCCCCACAGACTCAATCCAAAATAAATAGTGGAATGAAGATCGAGTTCCTAAAGGATCGAATTCCTGGTTACGTAAAGAGTGAGAAATCGTATTGGTTGGGTGACTCTTGGTAACGACTCGAAACACAATTACAAATTTGTAATATTGGCCAAACTTCGCGTGATGAATCGTTCTTCGAAATTACCACTTTCATTGTCATAAAATATTAATATTTAATCATCTTCATCGTCTCGAAACTCGTGGAAAACCTATTATTACTTTTTAAGATACCTTGGCGCCTGTCCAATCGACCCAGACGAATTAAATTGTAAAATTCTTTCAAACATTTCGCTCCGCACTGACAAGTGATCAATCATTGTGGTAATTAACTTCGTAAAATTACAGTGAAGATTTTGTGGTTGTCTTAGCAGCCACACAAACAGAGAAGGAACAAAGAGGGTTCGGAGGTGGGTGGAACCGCATCATTTATCGAGTCCAGTTTTCCGGCAGCACAAGTCAACAGTCGCGTCCTGAAAGAGTGGAATATAAAGTGCAATCGTTTCATTTGATTTATCTTAAGACTCAACTTTTCTGATGAATTCGTTGTTGCTACGTAAAAGAAAGAGGCGATAACCAACGAGGGCGTCTCCACCAGAATGTGTGTGAGGATAGATCTGGGAAGAAAGTGGTTAAGAAATTATTCAAGAGGCACAGATCCACCTACGCGTGTTGGAGTCTTTTAGAGCATTCAATCCTACTTATGTTACCTGCAACATGATGACAAGTGCTATCCCCTAAAACCCCCCCTTTGCGGTATGTTGTTCGAAATCCCAAATCCAAAATTTGTGTCGCTCAAAAAAGGAAAAATGTTTAAAAGAGTTCTTAAAAATCCCATTAAAAATCCAATGAGTTGAGAGCTCAAATTCCCTTGGATTTTAGGGGATTCAAATGGATTTGGAATCCACAATTAAGTTCCGGCGATAGACTTGCACAAAGTAGACTTAGTCTTAGGCAAGTTACTCTCTTTTATTGATCAATACATACGGGAACATGGAAACACTACGGGTAAGATTGATTTTGATCAATGAACAAGAATTTGCTTTTTACTGGAGTCTAGGAAGAGAGAATGAGAGAGTGAAAGGGATAGGGTGAGAGGGTGAGAGAGAGAGAGAAGGAGAGAGAGAGAGAGAGAGAGAGACAGAGAGAGAGAGAGAGAGGAGAGAGAGACAGAGAGACAGAGACAGAGAGAGTGGTAGTTTGAAGCTAAAATTGCAGCAGTCGTCTTTTATCTCATTTCCTTCGTTCTATATTTTAGCCGAATTGCGACACCAGTCCCTTCGTAATCGCGGACGAAATTTGCCGACACCGTAATGAAGTTTACATAAAGATCAAAATGATAATATATCAGCAAACTCAAAAGCACCATGGCCGACCGGTTTTCGTTTTGTTGGGGTACACGTTTCGGGGAAGGTCAATGTGGATTTTTTTGCGGGGAGAAGAATGACATCGGTAGCTACAAACAAGAGAAATCTCTTACCCACCTAATAATAATAATAATAATAATAATAATAATAATAATAAAATAATAGTAATAATAATAATAATAATAATAATAATTTGGGGGCTTCTTTGCGCTTCTCATGCAGACCGGTCTGGCAAGGATTTTTGGTCTAAAAAATATTAAAGGTTTCCAGTACTTATCTCCTAATAATTTACTCTTGGTCTATCTTTTTTATATCGATGATTATTTTTCTAGGCCTAAAAGAGAGAAAAAAGACTTATCGGATTTATTTTTAAATAGGTAAAAAACATTCGGCACCACTCTTTTTTATCATCTAAACTTGCTCCAATAATTTCATTTTGCTTTTCTTGTTTTAAAGTATCAATAGCTTCTTTTATTTCCTGCTAAAGACTAAAATTTAAAATCATTTTTTGGAAATAAATTTGATAAAACCTTCGAATATACGAAAAAGTAAAAAAGTGCCTCCATTTTAATAAAATTTCTTAACTTTATCATTTGAAATTCATTTCTTTCTAAATATCCAAATCATTCGATAATAATATTTATTTTTAGTCGCGTGTGACTCTATATCTCACTATGTCGGTCGGTCGGTCCAAGTTTTGCTTTTATTTTTATTTTGGTAATAACATTGGAAATATTCGACCGATTCTAACGAAATTTGAAATCCTTATGTTCTTTTACGTTTTCGTTTGCATGATATATTTTTCAAGGTCCTCTCATGGTTAGCCCGGGAATTATTTTTTGAGGGGTGCATATTGCAATAACACTATAACTATTTAGACGATTCTAACGATATTTGAAACCCTTATGTTGTGTTACATTCCCTTCCGAATGATATGATTGCCAAAGTCCTCGCAAGGTTAGCAGGGGAATTATTTGGCAATAACCTCATAACTAATTGGCCGATTGTAAAGAAATTTAAAACTATTATGTTATTTGGAAAGGTCATCCCAAGGTTAGTCCTGGAATTATTAAATGTTTTGAAGGTCATAAGGCCATAAATAAGAATAAGGAGACCACGCAACTTTTGGTCAACGGATCTTGTTTCTGAACTCCCCCATTTTGTTTTAAAAAATTCCCACCTTTGGACATAACTACATATGTCCATTTGCCCAAATTTACTCAATTGTGTTGACAAACTTTTATTTTAAATGAAAAAAATTCCACAAAAATTCTGATGTTAAATTTCAGTGAAATGTCGGTTTATTTGAGGATCCGTTATTTACCGTGTAGTTCACATGTTACCCTTGGGCAGAAACGGAGGCTTTTTTCATACAAACATTGGCGGTTTATCATCAATTAATTTTCAAGGAAAGTTTATAATTTACGGACTACAAAACCAGGGTTTAATAAAAACTTTTGTGTCACTTTTTAAATCACAGCAACAGCCAATTCACCCGATGCACCCTGGTTGTGGTTTGTCTCTCGTGAACACCAGGGGCATCTGTGAACCGAGATTAATTTTGGTACTCGTTGAAGAGGTCAGGAAAGTTAAATCCGTTCACCGGTCTTCAGTGTTATCATTGTCTCGTTCTTTAATTTCTATACTTTCTTTTCTTTGTCTTTGTTTCTTTACCTTCATTTAATTATTGGGAATCTGTTGATTGATCTTTTCCCTCAGTCTTTATATGTCGTTACTGATCCCTTTTGAAATCCTCTGAAATCATTGTGAATAATTTCCAAAAGACCCACAACGCTTTTGTACGAATGTGAAAGATAATTTAGTTTCAAATAATGAATCTTGAATCTAATTCTAGCCTTGTTTTTCATTTTTTCAGGCATAATTTCCTTTTTCAATTGCCACATCATTTATTCAAACAGGTGAACCTAACTGAAAATGAAGAAATTCTTTCTAAACATCTGTTTGGTAAAAGTTGTCTTAGTTATTAGTGAAATCAGTTTGATTCCCGACGGATACTGCACGTCGTCTGACCGGGTCTCTTCCTACGTGTCTGTCGAAAGAAAAACGAAACTATCATGTGCCATTAACTGCTGGTTGCAAGGGTGTTTTTGTGCCAAGTTCAAAGGTATGTGGATCAAGAATCTTTCACCAGAAATAGAACCCCATTTTTAAAATATTTATTTTGATTATAATCAAATTTACCTCAAATTAGATCAGGACCTACATCAAAATCTCCCTCGACCTCCTGGATTGCTTACCTCATTTTACTGGTGTCCAGGATTCGGCCTTTTATCTTTTTTAGCTTAACTTTTATTAGTTTATCCTTACACACCCTCTCATACTTTCCATACCCCTCTCTGTCCTTCAGTCATTTTACACAAAGCTTAGCCAATCGAAATCTCGTTATACAACCGTCCATCCCCCTCCCTCTCTGGAATCTTTTCTTCACGGGTTGTTCCCAGAGATGCTCTTGCCTTCTGGAGGCGAGAGGGGTCAGCTCTGGGACCCTTAGGAGACCAATGGTGCTGCCAACAAGACTTTTAACATGCCCCTCTTTCTTTACTCCTCTATTACGCTCTTCCACTGCCCTTTATTTCCCCCTCTTCCTTCACCTATCTAGTGGTCCTTATCGATACCCGACCTCTGCTCCTCTAATGGATTGATTCTGAATTGCTCTTTAATGATGGTGAAAGAGGCTGGGCATCTCCACCGCCTTCGTTTACCGCATGCCTAAGCAGAAACCCATCGTTGGCCCCTTTTCTCCGTGCGTAGGAGAACTCGGGCAGCCTCTTAGTTTTCTAAAGATGGTGTGGTGGATCCGTATCCATTCTCCAAGAGGACATACCGGACGTAACTGATTGTATAGTTGCAATAGTGCCGGGCCCTTGTAGGCCTCCATGGTGGGGAGCCCCGAGGGAGAATGCGAAGTTTTTTTCTTTTTGCAATGGCTAGCCATAAACCAAAAACCTCCCATTCTCGTAAGGGTTCTCGTGCCAAACGTTCCTTAGCTCCCCTTTCAGCCTTCCCTCGCTCGTTGGACCCCTATTCCAACGAAGTAGACGCAGATCTAGATTATCCTCGCTTTCTTGTCATGAATTCAACATCCGACATCCCACTTTCAAAAGTTGATGTGCTTGACGTCAATGAATCTTTTGAGTCCCGCTGTGGTGAACCCCGCCGGATGTGGTCAAGAGGAAGTGGTGATGTCGTAGTCGAGGGGTCATCCAAATCTTAACACAACCTTGTGCGAAATCTATCTTCGATAGCTGAAATTCCAATAACTGTCTTGCCCCACCCGCGTCTGAATTTTGTCAAAGGTTTCGTCTGTTCAAACGAACTAAAGGACTACAACCCCACCCGCCTTCAGAGTAAGCTCAGTACCCAACGTGTCACACGTACACAGGGTAACTAAAACATTAGGCTCCACTAAAGTCCCAACCGCCACACTAATTTTAACATTTGAACGACAAGAACTTCCGTAGTATATTATAGCTGGGTACCTTCGTGTCCCGGTAAGTCCCTACATCGAACTACCCAGACGCTGCTTCCATTGCAATCAATTTGTACATGTTGGCCGTGCCTGTTGGCACCCTCGCTCCTGCATGAATTGTAGCTCTGAGTACCATGTCCCCGAATTAACCAAAACACCCAGCTGTGCCAACTGAGGAGGTACCAACAGAGCCGCGTCGAAACTCTGCTCTATATTTTTATATGAAAAGGAAGTTCTCGCTTTGCGTGACTCCCTAGGTCTAGATATAAGAGAGGCCCGCCAGCGTGCCCGAGCACAAACCTCGCCACTTGGCCGCCTCTTCTCTGACGTTTTACGTGACGCTGGACGACACCGACCATCACGCGTGAGTTCCGACAAGCCTGAAGCACTTCACCCTAGATTTACTCTCAGCGTCGAAAACATTCAGAATATGCAGTCAAAGCATCGCGCTCACACCGAGATAACCAATGTAGCCCCCCCCCCCTCTCCAGCAGCTCTAGCTGGGAGAGACGCTCAGGGTGAGACACTTGAAGACATCAGACGCTATTTGGAAGAATCCTCAACATCGACCAGTGATGGTTCATCCACCCGGCAACGAGACCCAAAGCCCAGTCATAAAAGGAAGGATTCCTCACCTGGGTCATCGACCACCAATAGGCGGGCAGCCTCTGGAGCTGACTCGGCCGACCGAACCCCGAGAATCTTCAATGGACTCCTCCCCTATGGCTGAACATTCTATGCCCTTAAGTCCGTCCCGCCCTTCACAGGACTTAGGCCCCATCCTGTTCCAAACGATGGTAGATATACACCCAGCTCCACACACCTCGCCCAGATCACCTGTTCGTTCCACTCACTCTTCAACCCACGATCCAATGGAAGCAGTTGATACTCCAACATCCCTAATCGCGGCGGTTGGACCAACTTCTCAGACACCGAAAATACCCTCGACCCATGAATCCGGATCTACCGGCCGAAAATCCCTTCTTGATCTTCCTTTTCCGCCAGGTTGTGAGCCCGAATTACAATCAAAGGCCTCGGTCGGTTCTCCAAAACCCACGAAAAAAGCCCCAGTTACTGCTCCATCTAAGATCTCTCCCCCTGCAAAAGCAGGCTCCTCAAAATCAGCTCTCCGTCTCCCAAGCTCTTTGGGACGAACCTCAAATACAATATCGGCCTCAAAAGAGAAAAAGATATTAACAGTGGTATCTAATCGTCATACATAATATCTTCCATTTTACAATGGAATTGCCAAGGCGTTCTTCCAAAGTGGGAAGAACTCAAAATTCTTTTGACGACTATCCAACCCGCTGTTATTTGTCTTCAGAAGAATAAACTGGGTATACGGCCCTTTTCGTACCTGGCTTTCTCACTTTCAACTCTATTGCTCCTGCTGGAAGCCCCTCTCATGGGGGGTGTCAATCATGGTATCTTCATCCCACCATGTTTCTCCCATCTTCCTACATACTACCCTCCAAGCTGTTGGCGTGAGGGTTTTTGTTACTAAGCTTTTTACCGTTTGCTCTATTTACCTACCTCCTTGTTTATCATTGTCAAGACCTGACCTTTTAGAACTTATAGACCAGTTGCCCTCCCCATTCTTATTACTGGGAGATTTTAACGCCCGTCACCCATACTGGGGTGACATCACTCGAAATGCCAAAGACAGTGTTTTAGAGTTTCTTTTATTATCTGACTTTCTTTGTGTCTTAAATACTAGCGATTTTACCTCTTATCATGTCCAGTCAGACTCTTTTAGCTGTGTTGACCTGTCTGTTTGTTGCCCTGATTGCTTTACGGAATTTCGAGGGTCAATTATTGACGATCTCTATGGAAGTGACCACTTACCTTTTGTCTTGTCGGCCCTTCAAGTTAGCCCTCATACAACCATGCCCCTTAAGTGGGACTTTGGTCATGCAGATTGGGAAGATTTCCAAGAGGCGTCCTTCACAAGTACATCCTTGGGGACCTTCAATGGAGTAGACACGACAGTAGAATACTTTACATCGACTATCTACAATGCAGCAACACAAAACATCCCACGGAGGCGACCCGCCACGGGCCGCTCAACTGTGCCCTGGTGGACCTCGACGTGTGCAACAGCTATCAAAAATTACAAGTTAACCCATGCCCGATTCCGAAAGAACCCAACTTTGTGCAACAAGGTCGACCGAAACCGAGCTCGTGCGCTTTGCCAAAGAACCCTTCGTCAGGCTCACCGAAATTCATGGCTCCGTTACGTTTGATCAATTTCTTCTATGACATCTACTCCTAAGATCTGGAAGAGGATTAATAAGATCAGGGGCCGTTATGCTAATCATCAAACCCCCATACTCAACCTAGACGGTTCCTGGAGAATGACGGCCTGGCGGTCAGCAATGCTTTTGCTGACCATTTCCGCGCTGTCAGCAGTGTCAGCCGTTACGATAAGGCTTTTCAATTCTACAAATCAAAGGAAGAATCTCATTCTCTCAACTTCACAACAAAATCTACCCTTTCATATAATGCTCTATTCAGCATACATTAGCTGCATAGCACTTTGTCCCTTTGCAGATCTACTTCCTCTGGCCTTGGTGAGATCCATTTCGATATTATTCGGCACCTACATCCACACTCTACTCTCTTCTTACTTGATTTGTACAACCTTATATGGGTGAAGGATTTTTATCCCTCAACATGGCACATTGGAATCATCCTTCCCTTTGTCAAACCGGGCAGGGACAGGTTGGACGCAGATCACTACCGCCCTATAGCTCTCACCAGCTGTTTGAGTAGGTTGCTGGGAAAAATGATATTGGAGCGCCTAAACCGGTTCCTAGAAACCAATCACCTTCTCTCTCCATTTCAATTTGGCTTCCGCAAAGGTCATAGTACCCTTGACCTACTAGTACGTTTCGAGGGATCGGTCCGGAAAGCTTTCTCTTCAAAGCACCGAGTTCTGGCCATATTTTTCGATATTGAGAAAGCCTACGACACAACATGGAGATACGGCATCTTGAAGCAGCTATATGTCTGGGTGATGAGAGGCCTTTTACCGTCACTTATTCAGTTTTTTAGCATCTAGATCTTTCAAGGTACATTGTTGGAGACCACACTCTGACCTGCAACCCCAAGAGGAGGGAGTTCCTCAGGGCAGTGTTTTAAGTGTCTTATGTTTGATAATTGCCATTAATGATATTATTTCGTTTCTCCCAGAGGGTGTATCGGCAAATCTGTTTGTCGATGACTTAGCAGTATACTGTTCCTCTCCTCGCCTTCCATCAGCAGTGCGTCGGCTACAACTGGCAGTCGATGCTGTATCTAAAAGAGCACAACTTAAGGGATTCCGATTTTCCACGAACAAAACCAAAACAATGTATTTCCACCGAGGCAGAGGGGTTTTGTTCCGCCATCTATCTCCCTAAAAGGAGAAAATATAGAGTTTGTCTCAGAGTTTCGGTTCCTTGGCGTAGCACTCGATCCAAAGTTATCCTGGTGTCACACCTACGCCGACTTCAAACAGGCTGTCTGCGGGCTCTGGACATTTTGAAAGTCCTCTCACACACTTCGTAGGGCAGCGACCGACAAACATTGTGGAGATTATACACAGCCCTTGTCCAATCCAAATTGGATTATGGCTGTCAAATTTACCCAACGGCTTCCCCTTCAGCCCTTAAAATGCTGAACCCCATTCAAAACCTCGGAGTTGGCCTTTCTAGTGGAGCCTTCCGTACTTCTCCTGTAAACAGCCTTTACTGCGAGAGTGGGGTACTCCCTTTGCCCTACCATAGACTTCAAATCTGCATGCGATACCTCTGCCGAGTACAGCAAGCCCTGTATCAGAGGTCTACAGATGCCTGTATGCTGCTGAATTAACGGCAGCCTATGATAAGTTGCCATCTTTACCTGGCCCTTTGAACCTTCACATAGGAGATCATCTCTCTAACCTGGGTGCTCCAAGGATCCTTACCCTTCCATCCTTACTGATCCCTAGTTGGCGTGCTCCTCTCCATACAGTATGTACCAACATGTGGAGCCTGGAGAAGTCCTCCATGGACCTTCGCATCATTAAGAGCCTGTTCTTAGAGCATTCGATCTCACACAAACAATGCTGCCCACTATACACGGATGGCTCTAAGTCGGACGGTGGCGTGGGTGCCGCAGCCACCTAACCAGGAGGATAATTCCTACCTCTATCTTTGCCTCCAGCAGCATCAAATTTTACCGCAGAACTTTCAGCAATCCTTCTAGCTTTTAGACTCATCTAAATTTTACCTTTTAGTGATTTTGTCATTTTTTTAGACTCAAGAAGTGTCTTACAGTCAATTTGATCTATTAATGTGTCCCATCCCATAGTCACAGAAATTTGCAACTGGCTGATCCAAAATGCGTCCCGATATAGAATTATTTTTTGCTGGGTCCCTGGGAATGTGGGGGTCCTGGGCAACGAGAAGGCTGATCGGCTGGCCCGCTCAGCACATTCTGTGTCCCCTGAGAACTCGGCCCTTCCTTTTAGAGACTACTTTCCTTCAATAAGAAAATATATTTTTCAACTGTGGCAGAATGAATGAGATAACTGTTCATCATCCAAACTATACAAAATTAAAAATTCTATTCACTCTTGGCCCTCGAGTCGTCATAGAATGCGGTCGATGGAGGTGGCCCTTTGCCGAGTTCACATTGGCCACACGAGACTTACTCACGGCCATCTTGTTTCGGGTGATGCTCATATCAACCGTCACTGTCGTTTTTGCGGTGGGGACCAATCGGTTACCCACCTTTTATTGGATTGTAGCCATTTCGCCATTCTCCGGTTGTCCTGTTTCCCGACCCTTTTAACTATTCCTCAACACACCCGTCTTCGATTCATATTGGCGGAGAAATCTTTTAACCCATCGTTTTTTAAATTTTTGTCACAAAGTGGTCTCCTCCACCCTTTATAGATGATTTGCCTCGTTTTATCCTAGCTGCCATATAGAATCCACTTGGATTGGGCAGCAACTCACTGGTTCCGGAATTACCTTAAACCTTAAATCAAACCGTCCGCCAAATTTGTAAAACTCTACACAAACAGAGCAATTCATATTTACCTCTTTATTTCTTCCATTATTTTTGTAGAGAAAAACAATTACTGCTCTACTCGAATACACATCTACTTTCACATACTGGTATGATCGGTAACACAACATTCAGCTCTACTTTTTCATGTTTTTCTATTTTTACCTAGTACTTTGCCAATAATATTAACCTCACCAGACGATTTTCAATTCTGCAATAATTATTTTTCATGACCCGACTGGTAAGCGCCCTCTGTTTACACCCCAATCTAATCACTTTCACATTTGATTCACTCTTTATGCAGTGACACAGATAATTAGAATAAACGGTTCAACTCTCCGTAATCTTACGCTATTCAAGAGCCCTGTCTATTCGCTTCTCCTACGCGGACGTCCACAAAACACTCCACCTACCAGTTTGTGAATTTCACTCATTTTCGATTTTCACTCACATCCACATTCAGCTTTGGATATAAAACCTCTCATTTATCTAAAGATATAAATTTTCTCAACAGAGGGACAATGCCTTTTGGGAGGAGTTGGCACAGTTGTTTATGGGGGGAAGGACGCAAAATTCCTTTGCTTCCACGACAAAGTTTCAACGGAAGATGTCGCTTACCAAAAACCAGCAAAGAGGTAGGTAATCCTTCATAAACCCAAATCTTCTTTCAGATTCGTTCCATTCAAAATTCGCCATAAGCTCTGAATTTATTTACATATATACTTGCCTTGTATGTGTCAAGAGTTAGTGTTTGGCAGAATATTTTCAAATTCTAAGAAGAAATCCTGCGATATGTATATGAGAAGGTCACAAGTTGGAAGGAACAACTATCGGTAAAAAAGTATCCTGTGCTTCCAGTCGAGTTCGATTCAGGAGTTAGGATGCGCAGAGTGGGAGTTTCCACATATCCTACAAGTGTGAATTTCTCACGAGAGGAAAGACACCGGCTTGAATTGGTAGAGTGAAACTACGCAAGAGACTTCCTGGTGCTGATTGAGTCATGTGTTTCTTCACAAGACAGGATTCAGGAAGAGGCGAAGGGGTGTTTTCATTTGCTATGATGGCCGTTTTAAAGCCTTAGTCAACGTATATATGTATTTATATGATTGATGTTATTTAGACGAGGACCGATTGAAGAAAGGACTGATGAAATCACATTTACCATAAGAATAGATAATGTAGGAAAACAATTCCCATCCAATTCTCAAACCAGGCAAGCTTCCCAACACTTCCTAACTCCTGCTTGCGCATCTCAGTGCTATGCACCCTCTCTAAAATATTAGAAAAACTCGTACACCAAAGAATTAGCCCAAACATAACTCTCTAACAAAATTAAACGTGGCTACAGGAAAGACCAATCCACCAAAACACTCATAAAAATCCTCATACATCACATCCTACATGGCTTCAACAAACAATTTCCCCCTGCACGCACCATTCTCACAACAATCGATACAATAAAGCCTTTGATACACTGCCCAAACAAAACCTAGCACACAATATACTAAACACACATCATACAATCAACGACAAGAACCGGCTCATAGACTTTTTTTCCTGTCAGACAAGGCTAACTAATACACAGAACCTACAAATCACACATTGAACAAATACACAAAGGAGTTCTGCATGGAGCTATCTCTCTCTTCTACTCATCAATCTTTTCACTCACGATATAATACAACCTCAATCGCCAAATATCAGCACGAGCTCCTACACCCACGAAATCTCTATCACATGCCAAAATCACAACATAAACAAAGCTACCAGAACTAATCAACAATACATTAACACAATGGGACAATGAAAAACATGTTGACAGCTTCTGCAGCCAAAGCATCAATAACACTGTTCATCTTCCATCAACCAAAAATTAAATAAACACACCACAATTAAACCAAATTAACAAGCACACCACGTAAACAAAACCCCTACCCTCCTAGGAATCCCGATTGACACTCACATAACCTTCAAAGAACACACAACCAAGATAATAAACAAAGAAAATTATCGCCATTAAAACAGTAGCCAACACAACATTTGGGCAAGAGAAGGATCGCTCCCCTACTTTTCAAACTATTCAGACGAACCACCCCAAACTCGAGTACACCGGCCTGGCACCTAACACTCAAAAGTATCCTCACCAAACGGCTCTAAATCACAAAACAAGGCCCTCAGTCATCACAAGATGACCACTAAAGCACACCAATCCCATACCTATTACCCAGTAAAGTACATCTAGATATGATAGAAACTCGAAATTTCACCAGAACACAAATTTACCCCATCTCTAAACCATGACCTCAAAACCTAACCACCACAAATCAAACGAATAAAAGTGTAAGGGAAAGAGGAGGCCAAGAAGAATACCCCCTTCTTTTGTTTCTTGAATTCCTTCCCTCCCTATCTCTTCTAACTATAACTCCACGTGGAGTGAAAAGCTCCGTATCCAGGGAGAAAAATAAAAGAAGAAAGAATTTGAATATCAGTTAAGCTGAACGCTAAAAGCTTTCACCTCCCCGATGAAATGCTAATCTCTATAATCGGGAAAAGGATAGCCGAAATTTCTCACCCACATCGTTGGAACCGATTAAGACCGGTGTCGGGCGACAAAAAGCTAATCCGCCTCGGCACGGAAGCTTTATTTCAGACGTCTGTGCCTTCCAGCGATTGATCATAAAAAATGGCCGTCATATAAATACCCTGGGTTTTTTAAAGATTGATAGATTGAGTTTGAGATCTCGTCGCCTTCAGTTCAGATCGTGTATCTGTTTCCCTAATTTCCTGGTATCCGCGTATACCATCGAGGTTGGATCTCACCAGGTAGATCCAGCTCTGTTGTGAAGGCTTACTCTGTTCAGAGAAAAGCCTCGAATCGTTTTGTCAACGAAGGACTGGCCAGGATTCTTCTCGTCTCATCACTCCCTTCCCCTTCAAGTATCTCTAGTTTCCCGTGTGAAATTTAGCGCCAAGCCGCGTCAGTCTTGATTTTTGGAGGTTGCACTTCTCTGGAGCAGAGGTGCATTAGTCCGTCTTCAAGGAGAATCGTGAATGGATATTCTGGTCCCACTACTTCTTACTCGTCAACATCAGGATATTCGGCCTAGAATCACGACCATTTTCCATCTCTATTCCCCGCGCCGACTCTCTAAAGGAGCCCTCTGTGCCTCGAGGAGTACCTTTAAGGTGCCTCGATTCAGATCGTATGTCTGTTTCCCAAATCCCTGGTATTCGCTTATACCATCGAGGTTGGATCTCCATTGTACGTCTCCATTTTCCCGCGCCAACTCGTTAAAAGATTCCTCTTTCTCGAGGTGACCCCATTAAGGTAAAACGACCCTTGTTTATATCTCCCGTTAATCAACCCACTTTCCCACATATAAATATTTCTTCTGTAGAACTGATTTATAGTATCCCATTTAAAAGCTAATTAAAAAGTAATTAATGTTTCCCGATTGCCAATTTTCTATAGTTTGTCAGTATTATCCTTATTTTCATTTCCTATATTTCTCATATGTATATATATGTTAACTAGTGACTTATTATTAAAAATTATATTTTTGGTTTTCACTCCTTAAATATATCCTTGAACTGCCGCCAATTGTATTAAAATCGCACTCTTACACCTCGTAATCATCGGATTACTTTTACGAAGTGAACGTACTTGCACGTAGCGAAGGTGGCGTACGTACATTAGAGGATATATGTGTATGTAACTGTATATATACATATTCTCGTGGCTTTTATCTCCTTCCTCCCAACAAATAGATACATATAAGTATATATAGACCTATTATCTGGGAAGTGACCTATTCATCGACAGAAAGATATTTTTTAGAATCCTACATGCAAGTTAAGCTCAATAGTCTTTCCTCATGTCCTCCAACCACACACTCCACACTCGCGAATACCTCAACTCCGCTGCGCATACCCATATCCAAAACAAGTAACCACCAGAGATCCACTCCTCAGGAAATCACTCCGATGAGAAGAGAGAGTACTCCCATCTCAACAACATACTGAACATTCACCCAGACTACAACAATACAAACACAGAATAAAGGTCGTGCAAACACCAACATTTATCGGGGCCATCGAGCCCCAGAAGACAGAATAAACCCTTCCACGATTAACCTAATCTCACATTAGCACACTACATCACATCACTATGAAATCTGGAGTCTCACCCGGGGGACGTTGTGGGGTTCCTAGCAACCGCCCACCCCACTTTTAATAACATGAGGATTTTAAAGATTAATACTCATTATTTATCGCTCTTAAATCCCTTTGGATCTCGCTAGAATCGAACCACAAACCTTCATTTCATAAAAAACCTTCTCAACTTCTTAATCGACTTCCATTAATTTAATTGTTCAAAATTCAACCCTATCTCCTCCTTAAGTGGACAGGACATGAATCTGTACAAGTCCTGTCTTTGTCCACAGGACCTGACTCCTTCCCTTTGTCTTGGCTTGAAGGGTTGCTTAAATAATACTTCCTGGAGTTTTGTCATAACAATTGCCACCTTTTCTCAACCCACCAACTTCCAACAATCTCCATTCTCTCTCTCTTAATTTTGGGTACACCCATAATGAAGGTCTTAGATAGAGATTGACATTCTACGATTGAATGAAACCAGTTGATTTGGATTTCAAAGCCACTTAATTAATACTGATGCCCGCAGGGGGAGGACCCTGTTGAGCCTTTTACACTGGGTACCCGGGGGAGCTGTACCTCGGAAAGGCCTCAGGGCAAGTTAGGGAAACTTTGACACTCGGTTGACCTGAACTCTCTGATGGCGCCGGAGAAAGTTGTTGGCGCGCTTCCCCCTCCCCCCGTGCTCCCCTCCCTCTTTTTCTGCGCTAATTAAGCTTTATTTAGTAGTTATTGTTATTATTATTATCATGTCTCTAATATTCAGTTTTATAATAGAATAATTAATTATTTTCCTCATAATCACTTGCGATTGAAATGCAGATTAACGTAATTCAGTCCTTTGAATGGTCTCAGGGTTGGTCAGAGACACCAAACGAGTGGTCAAATTTGTTTGTATCTAATTCATTAATATAATTCATTGCAGTAAGACAAGTGTAGTAATGAACTATCCAAGCAATGGTGTTGATGAAAACTCTAGTGCCATTTTCCATAGTAAACCAAATTCTGGACCCAATCAGTGGTGGATGGTCGACCTGGGAAAGATTTTCTGGTAGCAAAGATCCGCATAACAGTGAGAAGCAATCAATTAAACCGCATTGGAGATGTGAAGGTTGGTACACATTTTTGGTTCCTTTCTAGTGAAATTCAAGCCTTTAAACACTTATGAATGCATGAAAGAAGGCTTTAAGCAACTGGAGTTAGGGCATCAAAGTGCTTCATTGCGTCTCACCTGAGGGAAAAAGCATCGGGTCTTCAATAATCATAATTATTGAACCTGAAAGAAAATTTAAGAGTTTCCAAAGGTTGAAGCGGACCAAAATATTTATGTTTATTAATCTTATAACCTTTGTCTATTGCGTTCGCAGGACAGAAACATTCGCGTGTGAGTAAGTGGTCCCCTATCCGGGTTTAGTTGCTTTTTATGACACCAGCAAAGGACGAGAATATTTCTTATTTTAGAATTGTCTAAAATGAGAAAACGAATTTTTTTTTTATAGATGCAATATAGGGTTTCTTTTCTTTATTTGTCATTGCTAAATCTATAATAACCCAGAATATACAAAGGAAATTAGTGATTCGCCGCCATTGTTTACTTTTCAGTATTTTGTCTCTGTCTCTCCGCCCGATGTTGACAACTTGCATCTCCTTGAAGTGTTTGCGGAACAAAGTGGACCTCCTTCTCGAGCAACTGTGGAGTATACAATTGAAGCGTGGAAGTGTGCGAGATGGGTCGTCCTGGAAGCACAAAGGGACGTTATCTTAGAATTCAAGACCCTCGAAGTGTATCCTCTCTATTAGAGATGAACAATCTTGAAACTTCTGATCACATACCACCATGGAATGGTATTTGGGGCACCGAATCACAGAAATCACTGAGATCCCTGCACTGAAAAGAGGCTTCTTAGATTCTGTAAAGATTCTTCTAAGAGTACTAATTTTGAGCTCAACTCACCTATAAACAAACAAATCAGAAATGACCATCTGGATTAATATGACCAGAATAATATTTCAAGCGTTAAAATAATATTGATATTTACTATTTTACATTGGTTTAGATTAGCTTAGAACAGCAATTAGGTCCGAAACTTGAGTTCATCACAAAGGATATTTTGCACGTAATTATCCTTGAGGATGGAAAGGGAATAGGAGACGTCCTGTAGAGTATGAAAGCAATGGGTGCGGAGGGATTTAGGAGCAGGTCAAAGGGAATGCGATATCTCAGGAGAGAAGGTGCAGGCGCAGTATTGAGCCGTCTGTAGGGTCACCGAAGAAGGCGCAGGGCTGTGTGCAGCCCTTGTTAGCTGAGGAACTCGCTGTAGATCCTTGCTGTGTCGGCAAGCATTTCCTCAAATCAGATTATGTCAAGGCTGGGTGAAAACAGGGATGCACCACAAGGAGGGGCGGTGAATTGGGGCTGGTGTACGTTGTTTCGTCATACTCGGCCAACTGTTTTCGTGAGAATGCAAATGATGCGGGAAAGAGGAGATAAATATTCTGCTCTCAGATCCATTTTTAGGTCCTCCGTTTTCGACGGAACCGAGATAACTCGTCTCCTTTCCAGGCTTATTAATATGCACATACTTGGAACGCTTCCCGGCCCCTGATGAACCTTGATTCCTTCCCATTTTTTGGCAAATCTTTACATTCCAAATCTCATTCTGGCAATGTCCATTATTCACGTCTTTGATTCATAAAGTTATTCCAAATTCGGTGAATTTGACGTACATGATGACTTTGACTAGCATGGATGCCTTCAGGGTATTTGGTGATTAAGAGAGTCTGAATCACTTAAACATAAGAAGTTTAATAAATGTTTAGCTCTAACTCAGTGGTATTATTGTCATCAAATGTGTACAATAAATGGTGGACAATGAAATCATAATGAGGGAATTAAAGTATGAACTGAGCAAAACAACTTTATTTGGTGGTGATTAAAATTGAAGTAAAATTCAAGGTATTCGAGTTTAACCGATGAAAAAATGCTAAAGCCAATGAGTGAATATTAGATGTGGAAGAGTTAAGGAAGTAAAAATGTGAGGAAGGTTCTCATCCCGAGTAATATTAACAGGTTACTATTGGGAGCTTTGTGGAACGGGTGGCGCTCGACTCTTCCAAATCTGCATCACCTCCCTCCAAAGTCAGTTCTTCGCCCCCTAATTTTTGGAAGACAGGGATCTTGTTGCCATAGTGGAAAAAGACTTAAATTTGCCCAATTGTGCATCCAAGTGTGTTCATTTTATACAGCTATCTTTACGTCAGCTCACAGGAATAAGCATAGTGCTAGAGATAACTCCCGTGCCACCGACTATAAGAAGAACACAGATGGATAGTAGAGAATCGTGCGTCTGGCAGAGGAAATTGTTAGAAGGGAAGATTTTTGTTTGTTCTAACGGTTATTTTTAGCAAGATATGGTAATATGAACAAATTTCTCGATGTCCTTTCACAATGTCGGCCCTGCAAAGTGTTTACTGTTGATTTAGTGGCTCAGGTACCAGAGTGTGCCATCTATGTAAAAGGTTAAAGGTCTTTTATTGAAATAATGTCGGAATGAACACTCTTATTATTCTCGAGCAGTTGTTTGTGTAAACACGCTCCAATTATATATTATTTTTATTTCCACGGTCAGATAGGAATTCACCTTGGTTGTTCAAGTCAAGTTGCTGCAACTTCCGAAATAGATACCCTTGAAGGTTGACATGTGAGGCTGACTTTTGGCGTAGATTGGGCGAGGGAGTTGAATGAGTGACAAGGGGATGGCAATACAATATAATTTACATCTTTTCTCCAGGCTAAAAAAATAAACCCGAATGGCCTGAGGTTACCACGTGTCACCGTGACGGGGCTGCAGGTCGTCGTTAGCTGCAACCCTCCTAACCACAAGAAAACTTTTACAAACATCAAGAAAAAGACTCGCCTTAGGGTCTTGAAACATCGATGGTGACATTCATTCACCCCTAAGTTATAGAACATCAAATTTATCATTCACCCTCAATTTTTCAAGCATTAGGAGCATCATTCCCCTGAATGTTAAAGCTTAAATGAACTTAAGAGAACTTTAAGCGAATAAAAAAAGAAGTCGTGAAATCGAATAAACCGTAGCTAAAAGGTTAGTGAAAAACGAATCCTAAACATCAAATGACACAAACATCAACAATAAAAGAAAACGAGAACAAAAGCCCAATGAGAAAATAGAATCGATCTTTTCGAATATTTTTATTATGAACGTTATGCAGATTACAAAGAGAGAGAGAGAGTGAGATGAGAGAGAAAGAGGCAGAGAGAGAGAGAGAGAGAGAGTAAGAGGGGAGAGAAAGAGGCAGAGAGAGAGAGAAAAAGTGAGAGATAACACTAGGGTTAATTACCTGAGAAGAAGAGATAGAGAGAGACAAGGAAAGGTAGAGAGGTAGGTAGGAGGGGAGATAGAGCTAGGAGGGGGAGAGGGAGGGAGGATGGGGAGAAGAGGGAAGAGGGGGGGAGGAGGGATGAGAACGGAGAGATCGGGAAAGAAAGGGAGAAAGGAGAGATCGGCAAATAAAGAGAGAACGGAGAGATCAGGAAAAAAAGGGAATTTGTGCACTAAATTGCGGTGTGTCACCTTATCAAAAGCCTTTAGAAAGTCCAGGAATTAGATGTCCACAGCTCGTCTACGATCCTACTCACCCCAAATTGAGTGAGAGAGGGAGGGGGATATAGGGAGAGTGCGGGAGGGGGATGGTGAACGAGGGGGAGAAGGTGGGTGAGTTACAGAAGGGAACAGAGAGAGAGAGAGAGAGAGCGAGTGTGTGTGTGTTTTGTGTGTGAAAGAGAGAGAAGCCGTTTGTGAGAAGGTGTGAGATATAGTGTGTGAGTGAGTGAACGTTTGTGTGTATGTGTGTGTGTGTGTAAGTCAACGTAGTAACGAATTGGAAATGCGTCATAACCTACCATTCCTAGACTATGAAAACTAGACCCATTGAACCCTTCTTAACATCCCTACACCGTAAGGGGCAGGGCCATTCGCTTACCTAGCCGCCGAGCACACGGGACTCAGGGCCCCGTCCGGCCACAATTTGGCCCCTCTTCACTCCTTCGAAAACCCTTAACCTCCTTCTGTACCAACTCTCCCTCATTGTGCCCCTTTACAATCACCATTTCTCTGCCCTTTTGTTGGCGCCTTCTTCCCCTGCCCAGGGACCTCCTCGATCAAGACCCGACGCTCACCTGAACTACCAAACTGATCACTCCTACCACAAGATGTTAGGTGTGGTGACCTTAACCACTCAGAAGCCGGTCGCCCAGCTGGAGCAGTCATGCTACCGTCCCTACCAGGCCAAATGTAGGATTTATTTGGTCCGGGTTTTCCCAAGGGGTATAGGAGAAGGCTTATCCCACCCCGCCCAGTGATAGTGGCCGGGGCCAATCAAAGGCGCCCAGTAGTGCCTTTTCCTAGCTGGGATCAGTGTTGGCCGTCACAGGCCGAGGTGGCGAAATATTTCTGAATGGCCATCGTTGGGGCCACTTTCCGACACTTCCACAGCCGAAAAGGAGGTCCCTCTCTGTGCTTTCTCAGGGGCCCCTCCAACCCTCTTCTAACGGAAAGGAGGCTTACTCCTCTCCTAGGCATTTGGTGCTGTGGACTCGCTCTCGCCAACTTCTCTGGAGCCGCCCTTGGGCGACTCTATCTTCAATGTAGCGACAGTCCCTCCTTTAGTGCCACAGGGAACTTCCAAGAGAGCAGGCAGGGGGCCAAAAAATGACCGGTACCAGTGGAAGAAGCTCGATAGGGCCAACCCCCTTAAGGGGGAAGGGATAGTAGTGCCCTTCGGTCTGTTTCCCCTAACTTCCTGCAGACCTGTATTCTCAGGCTACAGGGAACCAGCATATCTACCCCCCACTTTTCCCCGGTGGATACCGGTTTGCCGGCTACAGACATGACAAAACGTAGCTCGAATGGGATCCGTGATGACTTGAGGGAGGATGGCCACATGGAAAACCCACTGAGATGATATGGTCGTGGAAGTAACCCAGCTGGCATGATCTTGGTTAGACCGGTCCAATCGCCTAAGAGCTCATTCCGGCGGTGGAATGATGCGAGTTAATTCTCCCCCCTCCTCTCCTAAAAAGAAAAGAAATAGGAAAAATATAAAGGTTCCTTTCCCTCCTCGTGAGTTCTGGGAACAGATGGATTAACTGCAATTCAAGGAAGCAACTAGGCCAAGATCGGCACGTCTGGCTCGGATGGGGGACCCCGACCAAAACCAAAGTCGCAAGTCCGCCGAACTCATGTTCCCTACACGCCTAAGAGCATGGTCGTTTCCGCGCTCATTCGGAACCTTCTGCGAGTTCTACTCACCACGGGAGATCACCCGTAAAGTTAGCAGCCAAAATGGTTCACACCAAGCCTTGGCTAAAAACAGGGCTCCACGCCCGCTTCCCTAGTGTGACTACTTCCCGTAGGCAAAACAACCTAGCGAATCCCTGAGTCGTTAGACTAACAAATGGCAATACCCCTGAAGATGGCCCTGAGGCTTTTTTCATGGGTTCCTAAAGATGCCCCCTCCCATCCCGAAAGGACGACACCGCTAAAGGAGGTTTGACTCTTACGTCTACACCCAGTGCTAGGCTGGGTGACTCGAAGACGGTATAGCTTCCAAAAGAGGGACTCCCGCCTACGAAGCCGCCCCGTCTGCCTAAGGTTGAGAGGCGGAGGGAGGAGAAAAGACGCAAGCCTAGCCCAGCCTACCCCAATAAGTCGTCCAAGGGGATGGCGCGTTCATCGCTTTGTTCGGTAAATAGCGCCCGGAGTTCTGCGCACGGGAAGCGTACGGCAATTTCTGTGAGGGTATTCTTTCTGAAGAGGGCTCACGCATCTCCTCCGATCTAGGCCTGGTGGGCATATTCCTTCAAAAGCATGGCCGCGGACTCAGGACCAACTGGAAGGAGCTGCGGAGGCTCGTTTCTTCCCCTTTCCCTTTAGCTATCTTTTTCTAGGATAAAATTCTGTGCGCGTGCTCCCTGCCTAACCTCTCGGGGTATAATGTTTTTCAACCTCATTACCACAAGATGGGGGCCAGGCCGGAGAATGCCCCCTTTACAGACGGCATGATGTCTCAGTTTTCTCATTGGTTTAAATATCTCCTTTCAGGCAGTAGCATTAGAGCTGCACCTGGATAGTAGGTATACTGTTATTTATGCATACATTCCACCCTCAGCCGACTTCAACGTGGGGTCTTCCGTCGCGTAGAGGCACGGTTCCCGAGGCTCTTTCTCTTGTTTGGGGATTTGAACGGTAGACAACCACTCTGCTGAGATTACTCGATCAATAAATATGTCAGGTCTTTGCCGACCCTGATCGACGAGGTGGAGATAGGTGTCCTAAATGTTAATGAGTTTACCTATAACTGCACGAGAGCCACCTAATTTTCCTGTCTTGATCTATTCTTGTGCTCTCCGAAAGCACAGACTGATTTTAGGAGGGTAGTAATTGATGACATCCACGGTAGTTATGATTTTTCGATTCAAATATCATTTTATAAACAGCTTCCGGGTGAGAGCCCTCCTCTCTTCATTCGGTGGTACTTGGCGCTGGCGTGGTAGTCCACATTTCAGGCAATAACCGACTTCTCTGTCCCAGTCCAGTAGTTTATGTGGGTGGATCGGGCCGTTTACTTCTCCGGCCACCTCATCGCCGTTTGCCTGACTACTATTCCTAGAACATCTTGCTGTCTTGCACGCCGACCTCTTACGTCGTGGTGAACCGAGTATGATACGTCCCTCAAACAAAAGCGTTATGCCTACATGTGCTATAAGCGCCGTCCGAACGGTTTGTCTATCGGGAAATTTCGTCATGATGTTTCGAAGCACGCCCACCATTCTTCCCGGCGGGCATAAGTCTCTTCAGTTAACGGGAAGACCCCTCTATCAGAACTGTTGATGCGAGTCTAAAGGATTCAGGGCAATTTATCACAGGATGCCCCTCCCGTTTTCTAGGAGAATGGAAACGCAATATTGGAGCCTACGTCCGTGGCGGGGTAATTGCCGCCCGCTTTTTTCGCATTCTATTTCCGGGAGGCTGCTCTGCAGGCATTAAATTCGCTTCGTGATGTTTGGAAGGCCGCCAACTGGGCTTTAGTTCCAGGTGCGGATAATCCTTCAACATGTTTACAATGAGTTAATTGTATTCTGCTCTCGCTTCATGAGAGGACAGCGCCCATGGTCCTAATAATGCCCGAATATGCTATGCCTCAGTAGAATGTATCTTCCCAGACTCCTGGTGAATGGGTACTGTGTTCGCTTTTCAATAACCCGTTAGATGTCACTCTACCTCGGCCGATTTCCGCCCAATTTCTCTAACCTCATGCGTCTGCAAGTTGGTCGGAAATTTGGTTAGTATTAGAATAGCCTAATTTTCTAAACAGCGGAGGCGCCTCTCTTTTGCACAGTGTAGCTTCTGCAAGTTCCACTCCACGTCACATGCTCTTCTTCGACTGAAAATTGCCATCTGCGAGGCCTTACATTGTAGATTGCACTAAGCCACGGTCTTTTTATCTGGAGAAAACCTGCGATACCGCTTTCGATACATTATCGTGGAGACTTTCCACACGATGGGGGTGAGGTTATGCTTCCCAATCTCTATTTCTGGGTTTCTATAAAGTCGTCGATTCCGCGGACTACTTGGGAGAGCTTCCATCGGTCCAATGGAGCAGGAAAAGGGTGCCTCGCAAGTAAGTGTCCTCAGTGTCATACTATTTTCCCTAAGCATAAACGGTATCACAGCAGTGCAGCCGAAATATGTTCTTGCTACGCTCTTTAGACAGTGATGAAAGTAAATATACAACCGGTACGCAGCGGAATGCTTTAGGGAGTGGATGCAGCAGCCTGTCACACATCAGGATTAGTATAAGTTTCATGCTAATTTCGCTGGAGTAAATGTAAAATTGAGGGCTACATAAAAATCTCCTTTGCATTATTCATTCTATCAACATAATTTCATATGTGCTGCTACGTGTTGGAGTGCCTTTTTCTAACGCCCTGGACTAGAGCATTTCCATACATTGGCATACAATGTTCACACGATCGGCTCGTCATGCCGCATTGTAGTGATGGTAGTAGTGGTTGCGTTAAGTGGGTGAGCGCTCACGGGTGAGTGTTTCCAATGTTCCCAGTGGTAGTAGGCCTATTATGACATCTTGGGAATCGGAATTTTAGGTTTTAACACAGATTTTAAAATGAATTTAAAACTGTGTTTTCCTAATGCAGTTTTATGTGTACTTTTCAGATCTGACACTCGTTTTCTCCCGAAATGCAGACTTTGTCCATAATCGACTGAAGGTCCATTACAGGGAAAGTATGGATTTCCAGCACAAACGAGTTTCAGCTCTCAAAAGTACACCCAAAGCTACATGAGAAAAACAGATTATCCAAATCATATAAACGATCCAGAACCAGACCTAACCTAACCTAATAAAATCAGACAGAAATTGAGGAAAAAAACTCACCTCATTTGTCTTGAAATTTATGCCGATACTTGGTCGAATGCAGGCATCAGAAAGCCACGTGCCCTTAAACGCACTAACAGAAAATGTGCATAGGCTTTTACGCCCTTTCGAATCCTTTGCAATTTTAACACACTAAAATAAATTCTGATCCTGTCTAAATCTACAAATAGTGCGGCATGTAGTGCATGTAATATCTCGCGGGATTACTCTATGAGCCCTATCTATTTCTACAAATAGTGCGGCATGTAGTGCATGTAATATCTCGCGGGTTTTCACTGTGAGCCCTATCTATTTCTAATACCTGACAATCGGCATCAAAATGAACCATATGAACTGAAAACAGGGACATCCGCAAATCGTAGGAAATATGCGTAAATATAATAAAGAATGCTATTGGTTAATCGCCAAAAGACGCATCCGCAGATATAATAAAGCCTGCTATTAGCTAACTAGTCAGGCCAAAACTTGAAGCGAATTGGGCAAATGGCTCAGAAAGATTAAAATTTCTCAAAGTAAAAATATATTTTCGAAAAGTGAATAACTACGTTATTATTAAGTTACGGAATTTAAAAATGACATTGGTGAGTATCATTTTAGGAATTAAAAACGTTTGCCTTTGAAAATTAAAAAATCGCAATTGTGTTAAAACGAATCTTATCCAACACTCGCTGTGACCACTTTTTAGAGTGGCATTGTTATTGAGTAAACCATCTCTAAGTAATAAAGAACCTCTGCTATAGAATTTTGAATCTCTGGTTTGGCTTTGCAGAAGGAGGAAACAGTGGAAACGTCAGATCAGACGCTCGAGCTTGTCAAGTAAAGTGTCAAAATGCAAAGAAAAATTGATCAAATATTTAAAAGAAAAAAAGAGGCCGAAGATGATACTATTGTTGTTAGGATAGAGCAAGATGGGGAACAGAGGGAGGAAGCAGCAGAACTACCAGGAAAGGGTAGGCTACACTGAGAGCCCAGAGAAGGGCCATGAACTTGCTAGATAGGCTGTCAAAAATTGATCAAAATGTTATTCTCTCAGAACAAGAACACACAACAGTAGGCTATATTATACGATGAATCTTTTAATATAGGCTATTAGCTAGCTTCTATGCAGCTATCATCTGGAACACTGCAACATGCCTTAAATCAGGATAGCCTACCTTTTTCAGTTAGGCCTACATTGAATAAGGCAAACTGACTAGTTTTAGTAGGCTTATAATTTTGTTTTTTTCTTATTTAATTCAGTTGAGGGTGAGAGACATGAAGCAGGAGGAGGCAGAAGTGGCAGGATACTGAAGCACAGATTATAATTATGGTAGGCCAGCAATAGCATAGCCTTCTATATGGAATTATAAACAGTATGAAAAGTTCAGGCGTAAAAATGAATGGCTGTACATATGCTCATGATGAAAAGCTTGGCTGTACCTCATGCCGTGATGTGAAGAACCTGGTTGTCATGGTATGCCGTGGTGTCAATATTGTTATTCACTGGCCTGACTGAAAGATAATCCCATATGGTTGTTCAAGGGATACCCAGATTGCAGCGTTGCGCCCCTAAAATCCATGAGCAGTGGGAACTCCAAAGCACACAATGAAGCAAGCAAATTCTTCAGATAACCAAGAAAGATATACTGAGGGATATTAATGCCAGGATTCAGGAGGATACATTTCATTGTACTGTCAAGATATTCAGGACAGCAGATTATGTGGCCAAGAATGACACTGATTTTGAAAGTCTGATCAACCTGCAAAAAGCTAATTGTGTCGATTTGGGGCGTGCTTTTGCACACCAGGACTATCTGTGTTGATATTATTGAGGATGTGTCAGCCCAGATGAAAAGAGAACTCCTGAAGAAGATAATCGAGAACAAGAGTGAGTTCAGCATCTTGGCTGATGAGGCAACAACTGCGGGACACAAGTCAACACTTATTGTGTACAGGAGGGCGATTGTAAAGGGCAGAGATGGACCCCAATGCCTTTCCACTGGATTTGGTGGAGCTGGAAAGCCTCTGTGCAGCTCATATCAAGGGTGTTTCAGTGGAATTTTACCCTTGTGTTGTGGTGGTTGCGCTTCTCCTTTTTAGAGTTATCCACATAACATTGGTTCGCATACTGGCACCCAGCCGTTACCTGTGGCTCCAATAAGCTGGCGTGTTATAACCAGCGGCCAAACTCCGGCAAACTGCTCAACCAGCAGGCTAAACCAGGTGAGGGTAGCTGGAGTAGGCCTACGAGAGCACAACCCCAAATGAAAAAGCTGTGAGTAGGGTCCCACATTGGTTTGGCTTTCGACAAACAGGATGTCCGGCAGACCTCTGCAACCTCTCCAGTCGATGCTTGTCCTGATTAACTCTTGTCACCATCTACATTAATCCACTCACTGCGCAAGCACAGCTCCACTCATCTTTTCTCATCTTTCATCTTTTTCTTTCACTCAATTATCCCCTTCACACACTCATCCCTTCATTAACCCTTTATCATCAAAAGTCCCTCAACAACAGGATAAGGAGTAAGTGGCAGGCCATGGATGTGGGTGGGAGCTACGAGCTTGATTCCTGCACGCGGGCGGTGTTGAGGTGATCGCCGCTGGCTGAGTAGCGAAAAGGGATGGCTTAGCTTTCATGTGCTCTTAACATGTCTGAGCAGCCGGAAACGGAAGCCTTACTGCTTACACAGGAATGGGAAGGACCGTTACCAAGACTCCGTTTAAGAAATAAAGGCAGCCTTACAAAAACCAAGGCAGAAGACCGCATCTGCCATGGCATCCCTGACTGCGGTCGTAAACTAAAGAAAAGGAAAATACCACTTAGAGTTGCTGAGTGGAATATCAAAACTTTATTAGATAATTAACCACAAACCAGACATCGACGTAGTACAGCTGTTATAGCCTATGAACTAAACAGATACAATGTTGACATTGTGGCACTGAGCGAAACGAGATTGCCAGTTCAAGATAGTTTAACAGAGGTTGCTGAGGGATATACAGTCTACTGGAAATGCTAGGATGAATACGAACGGAAAATCCATGGAGTTGGCTTTGCCATACGTAACAAATTACTCGCCAAAATAACTGAATCGCCAGTGAGTATATCCCAAAGACTGATGACATGGCGTATACCTCTTGCAAAGAACTGCTCCACCACCCTAATTAGTGCATATGCCCCGACACTAGACTCCAGTGATGAACAAAAAGATGCATTCTATGAATCACTACATTCAGCACTAGTCGCAGTACCCAAAGAAGCCAAATTTCTGTTACTTGGGGATTTCAATGCAAAAGTAGGAAATCAAGTCCATCTCGGGCTACAGGTCATTGGCAAACATGGAATGGGAAAAATGAACAGTAACGATCTCATACTGTGTTCAGAACATAATCTTGTAATCACTAATACTACATTTCAACTTCCGAACAAATATAAAACCACTTGGACTTCCCCACGTTCCAGGCATGAGCATATGATTGATTTTATACTAACCAGGCAGTGACCAAAAGCACATTTACCTCACACGAGCAATGAAAGTTGCAGAGTGCTCAACAGATCATGCTATGTTACTGTGTAAGCTAAATCTTATAATACGCCCCCCAGCTCAGCGCAGATGCTCCTCAAAAAGCTAAATACCAACAGCTTGAAAAATAAAGTAAAACAAAATGCTTACAGAAGCTCATTATATGTAAATTTGATGCAAGGACACAGTCCCCCAAATTTGACAGCTAGCGACGTCTGGACCACTCTTCCTACCACTCTGAAACAGTGAGCCGAGGAGACTCTGGGTTTTCAGCCTCGACACCATAAAGACTGGTTTGACGAAAATGCTAAAGACATTCAAATATTGCTGACGCAGAAGAACAAGGCCCATGATGCCTGGTTCTCAAACCCAAGTTCCGCACATCTGAAACTAACCTTTGATGATTTATGAAAGGAAACTCAACTCAAGCTTCGTGATATGGCAAATGAATGGTGGACCAACCAGGCAAAGAACCAGCAACACCTTGCTGACAATAACAACCAACATGGGTTCTACAACAGCCTGAAGAATATCTATGGGCTTGTGAAATGCAATTCAGCCCCTGTCAGATCACAAGATGGCAATCTCCTAAAAGACAAAACAGCCATTCTAAATTGCAGAGTTTCATAAGTGCTTTCCAAACCTGTTCAATCATAGAAACCCTCTAGAGCCAAACCTTTTAGATGCAATTCCCCAGGTGCCTCTAGCAATGGAGATGGACGAACTGCCCACTTTTGAAGAAACTCTTGACGCCATAAAATCCTTAAAAAATAATGAATCTCATGGCCCAGATGGCCTTCCCTCTGAACTGTACAGAGAAGGTGGGTATTTCTTGCACTCAAATATACATGAGCTCATGTTGGTCATCTGGAATGCCGAAGAACCTCCCGCTGAATTTCTGAAAACTGACATGGTGTTTGTGTACAAAAAGAAGGGTGATCGAGCACTCTGTGAAAATAGCAGAGGAATTTCTCTACTGGTAGTGGCCTCTAAAATTCTGACAAGAATTATGATTGTCAGATTATGTCGCTATATATCGGAAAGCAACTTGCCAGAAACACAGTGCGTATTTCGTAAGGACAGGAGCACGAGCAACAGGATATTCTGTGCAAGACAACTACAGACGAAGTGCAATGAGAAAAACAGAGACCTTCACATAGCTTTTATTGACCTTCAAAAAGCTTTTGATACAGTCAATAGGGAACTACTATGGATCGTTTGAGAAAAGTTTGGCTCCCCTCCAAAATTCGTCGCTATTCTGAAGAATCCACACGATTGCATGACAGCAACAGTACTTGCCTCAGGAGAAAGATCCGAACCTTTTAGCGTTGAAGTTGGTATCAAGCAGGGATGTGTCATAGCCCCAGTGTTATTCAATATCTTTATATCTACTATCACCTTACTGAAGAAACTACACGATGGTATGATAGCAACAGTACTTGCCTCAGGAGAAAGATCCGAACCCTTCAGCGTTGAAGTTGGTGTCAAGCAAGGATGTGACATAGCCCCAGTGTTATTCAATATCTTTAAATCTGCTATCACATTACTCAGTCAGAACGCAATTCCTCAGGTGGACAGGGTTACTATCCAGTACCGACATGATGGCAACCTATTTAATTTAAGACTTCAAGCCAGCACAAAAACTGGGACCAATCATATTCTGGAACTTCAATATGCAGACGACGGTGCGCTGATTACACACTTGCTCTACAAAGATCCCTCAATAGATACGACAGAATCTAGAACCACGTCTAACTTTCCACATCAACGGTGATGACATTAAACAGGTCACAAGTTTCAAATATCTGGGCAGCATCCTGTCCGATAAGTATAATATAGATGAAGAGGTCTGCAACAGAATAAATCAAGCCTCCGTAGCCTTTGGAAAACTGCGCGTAAGAGTTTCCAAAACGATAACCTCAGCCTAAAAACGAAGATAGCAGTCTACACCGCTGTATGTATAACTACTCTACATTTAAACTTCTACTTTTGCGTCTTGCCTCCATTCGGTTACTAAGATGTGATTATTGATTATATTGACTACTGTCTGCTTCTGAGACCTTACTGGTGTTCAGGTTATACTGTGTTAGATGGAAAGAAGTAGGAGAGTTTCAGATAGGAAAAGGTATAGTATGAGAGGAAAAATTTAAGGAGATCACCGCTTTGGGGTGATTCCCCGCGAATCAGAAACAGGAGGTCTCTCCAATCAGTCCGATTCGTGCATAGATTTCTTTCTTCTCTTTGGTATAGATTTAAACGTATATAGAAAATGCTCTCTTCGTAAGCTCGGTACTCCTTTGTAGACCCCCATGGTCACACTGTCTAGAGCCAAAGTAGGCTCCAAGCACTGTGAATACGGCGGATATGAGAGAGAGGGATCGGGATCATATAAGAAGTGAAGGTGTAGGAGAGAGATAGAAAGGTAGAGATATTGTGTGTGGTGTGTGCGTTTATGAGATGGTTATGAGTGTCGGGTGATATATGGCGATGATTTAGTGAACGTGATAATGATATAGTGAATTGTGCCAGGTTGCTTGGCAAACGCTATTGCCTTGCATTGTATTTTATTTTAATATTTTTTTTATATAAATAAAGTTTGTAATTTAAGCATTCGAGCCTTTGTTATAAATTTCTCCTATCAGCTCTTTATTTATTTTTTTATTATTATATGTATTTTTATTTGTTTGTTTGCACTTTTCAGTGGTTTTGTAGTCCTATATTTATATATTCTTTATATTTCCTGCTTTGTATTTACTCTTTTATGTTCGTATTCTCTTTAGTGTGTCATTCTTCGTTGGCTGTCATTATCAGTGTTTTTTGTTCGGTAGGTCTCTTTGTGTTATTTATAGATTGGGTTTACATTCAACGTTGTATTTTTCTTGCTTCCTTCCGTCAAATCTCCCCCTGTATTTTATCTGACGGATTCGATTGTTCGGTACGACTATTTTGTTTCGTTCGTCCTGGGGTAAAATTTCATTTAACTTTACCCACATTTTTTTGGCTCGTTCGTGGAGTACTGTGTTGATAGGTTCAAGTTCGGTTCTTCTCTACAGTTCCTCGGATGTTATTCAGTCCTGTCTTCTTTTATTTTCAATGAATCTCGTTGCCCAGGTTTGTACCCTTTAGACCTTTAGTATCTGATATTTACTCAGAATGTGGGTAGATATGGTCGGATATAATAATTTAGAACGGACGAGGGATGTATATAATTTTCTTTTATTATTGCTTGAAAGGTTATGAAATCGTAGCAGGGTTGACATTGTTGCTTTTGCTTCATTTACCTTTTTTGCCAGGTGGGAGACAACCATTCGTCGTTAGCTTGCGTCCGAGGACTCTCCCTTCCGTGTTGTAATGGTATCCTTCCCTCCCGACTCTAATTGTGGCTGTTTTACTTCAATTAATTGAAATAATTCTGAATTCGTTTGTGTTTGTTTTAATTTTCTTCCTTTTTAGAAATCGTTTATGTTTTTGATTTCCTTCGCTGTCCTTTGGGCGATATTTCTTGGGTTTTGTCTATTAATTGAGATAATTTGTGTGATGTTATCTGCTAATTGGATGTACATCGCACACTCATCCGTTGGTTGCAGTATATCATGGGTATATATGGTATATAAGGTTGGGGAGAGATACTCTCCTTGTGGTACCTCCGCCCGTAGAGCGAATTCGTCACCCATTTAGTTGCAGAATGGTTTTTATTTCAATTAGGTAGTGGCATAATATTTTGGTTAAGTTGGTCTCCATGTTGAGGGCGCTGATTTTTGCTTGTAAACCGGGGATCCATACCTTATCGAAAGCTTTGGCAACGTCGCGGAGTACGACGGCTACTCTGTTGCCCCGCGCTGTTCCGATGGCAATATTTTCAGTTATTACTGAAAAATAATATGAAGGACCCTACACACGTGTTTATCAGAGACACACAAATACACCCCCTACTTTTTCTGCCCCATATAAAGCCCCCTTCCAGAATCTACATAGGCGTAAACATGCGAACATTCTTCAGGGAAGCAAAGGACGTTTTTGTACTCACAAAGGAAACATAAAACGCCAAAAATTGAATTCCACGAACAACCAAATACAGCTAACACTCTCATACAATCCAACATACAGATTTCTCACGCATGACCGACATGCACACTCCGATGGAACTTAGGAGTAAACACATCGCAACAGTCATACGAAATCCACAGTTAAAAAGGGCGAACACCGCGTATAGCTCTGGAATGGGACGACGAGTCTTTCTTTATCCGAAGGAGAATTAGATTTCCTTTCAAAAAGAATTCAGTTCGTAAAATCAAAGGAATCAATAAACTAATGAGAAAAAGAGCAACCCGCTCAAATCCAAGAATAGGAACTAAAAGAAACAGTAGATTTGTGAATATACATATATTAAGTTTCATTGCTCTGTCACGCGAAATAGGATACCTTCATATGCTATATAAACTTGAATATATTCTAGAGAAATCATTTACATGAACTCTATCATACTATTGTTACCATATTTCCCTTTTATAATTATTATTTTCTCATATCCTCACGCTTCATTATTTCCTATCATGATTCACTTCATTAATTTTTCAATTTACCATTATAATAATATTCATCTCTCTTAGGCTATAGCAAATTTGGAAATAACAAGATATTTTTTTCATCATCATGTACATACCCTGTTCATTTTCTATTTTTAAATCACTACCGATATTTTTTTGTAAAATTGGAGTCATATATTAAGTCAAACATTACATATACCCACAATGTCATTTATATGCCTTTTTTCGCACTCTGCAGAAGGAACAGGGTGTTTTTGAAGTGGCCTATCCTAAAAAACACAAAATGAGTTGAGAAATTATTTCTCCCCAAAACGCTCAAGCAGCATCAAATACCATTCTCTCTTCTGAATACGTCAGATGTAAAGAGACCGTAAAAATATTGTCCCGCGGCTGCGCCATTTCCTTAAAGACCTCAAACAATGACCAACAACGCAAATAGTTAACACATTTATTTCTTCCTAATGTATAACATAAACACATACAAACATTTATCAGAAACTTACTTACATGGAGAATCAGTTTACAGCATGACGTCACATTGTATCGGGCCACAAATAGTTGAAAAGGCAATCAATGTATTTTTTTCCTATCTTCTCCCACCAACTTATTAACACATGACATTTTTTTGTCTTATAAAAACACTTGACGTGGTGTGACATTATATTATATCAATGCCATATTATATCTATGGGGAAGGGACAAATGACTTAAAAGAGAACCGACAAAGGGGCGGAACGCCACGAGTTTCGACGCGCGGAGCAGCGAGAATAGAGTGCAAAACGAGGTCAGGTAAAATTTGGGCAATGGCACAGCTCGAGGTTATTTAAAGGGGCATGTACAAAAATTAATTTTATTTACATAAAATAAGAGAATCAATGGGCAAAATTATATTGGTAAATGAGAGGGGAAATTGCAGAGTTATGCATCAGACTCTGAAGCTAAAAATTAATGCGTTACAGAAGGAGACTATTCCAATAGGGAAGATTAACTCAAATGGGTTGCTGAAGGATGGGGGGAGGGGTTGGCTTACGGAGGATTGCGAGTGAGATGTCAGGGTAAGGTTTCACGGATGTCTTCTGCAGGCAATAAACGTGAGGGCGAGGGCACTCGGAGCTTCTGAGCGGGGAGTTGACGTGATGACGGTTCTCCAAGGGAGGGGAGGCGGTAACGTCCGGTCCAGGGGAGAGTATTTCGGCCACCCGAATACGAGGAGGGAGCGAGGAGGGCTTCTACAGGAGTAGAAATGGAAATACTTCACTGGCTGGGCTAATTCCAACGACCCGAAAAGTCCAGCCGTCACTTTGCTTCGTTGTAAAGCACCTGACTTGGAACTAGGGGGAATGCTTCTTGGATCCTGGCGGGACTCATCAACTCTGTATCTCCCACCTGGAAGACGAGCCCTATATATCCGAGGCTCCCCCCGCAGGGGTGGGGAAAACATGGGGTGTTTGACCAGCGCTCTTGAATGGCCTCGAACCTTCACGCCCAGGCGATTCTAACCCGGGAAAAGGTGGTCCGGGCTGGACGCGGTTCGAGGCTATCGCTTTTGGATGGGGGGGGGGAGGCTTACCAATTTATGCCTAACCAAATTCTAGAATTTTCTTTAACTCATGGACGTCACTTCCGTGCTGGAAAAGAAATTCCACGTGGAATGCCCCCACAACACTCTTTGCTCACTCTTTTACAAGTCCAGTACATCAACCTCAGAACGACCTAATATTAGGCATTCATTCTAACGCTTCCTTTCAGTGTGTTAAAGTTCAAACATTCACTCAATTGGGCGCTCGGCTCGTTAAATACGTTGGTATTTTATTATCCTTATTTATTAATTTTATTAAAGAATTTCCTTCCATTGACGTGTAAAATAAAAGCTTGTTGAAATAAAGAACAAACAGAATGTAAATGATTGTGGCCGAAGTAAGCGAGAGAAAGATAAAGGAATTACTGCAACAAAAGGCAATCAATTAAAGGAGAAATTTCTCTAACATTTGCAGAGATTGAAATGGATATTAGACTCAATATGAGCCATTTAAAATTTGTTTCTGTAAATTGTTCTAAATTCTAAAATATTACGTAAAATGATTTTCATCGAGAACTTACCTAATTAAACCATTTGCAATATTTTAAGCCGAGATTAATATTAATTAAAAAATCATACTTTGTATAATTTAATTAAAAATGTACTTTATAGACTCGAATCAAGATTTAAAGGGTTATATTAATAAAAGAATATCGAGATTAATTTTAATCGTTCTTCTCATGTTCTTTGGAATATATATATATGTATATATATATATATATATATATATATATATATATATATATATATATATATATATATATATATATATATATATATATATATATATATGGAAAAATATCAAAGACAAATTGGTGCGGCTAAGGTAATGGCCTGCTTCAGGTCCAGCGAAAGATCCTATCCTCCTCGAACTGGAAGACTATATTTACAGGATAGCTCATCTGCCAGTCCACAAAAAACTGGTTTCAAAGTTACCCCTTTACAGGATGAGCTATCCTGTAAATGTTGTCTTCCAGTTCGAGGAGGATAGGATCTCCCGCTGGACCTGAAGCAGAGCATTTGTCTAATAATGCCATTACCTTAACCGCACCAATTTGTCTTGGATATTTGTCCATCTTTCGAGCGTTTTGGTTCAGTAAACACTGTTAATATATTAATAATAACAGTTATCTGTGACGATAAGAGAGGCAACATAAGTAATTACTAAAAGTTTGGTATATTTCATGAACTACTAAGCACTGATGAATCTATGATTCCGTATCATGGTCATCACTCTGCTAAGCAGTTCATAAGGAACAAACCAATAAGATTTGGTTATAAAATGTGGGTGCTATGTGGAGTAGATGGATATCCATACAATTTCGCAATCTATTTTGGCAAAGAGGGTGACTAGAAGACTCGCCAACTGGGGTCACATGTCGTGATGTCAATGTTGCAGCCAGTTGAAAATGCTGACCACCATGTAGTGTTCTTTGGCAATTTCTTCACAAGCCATGCATTGCTGACGCATCTCGCTGCAAAAGGGTTTCGAGTCTGTGAAACTGTTCGAGATAACAGAACAGGCAAATGTCCTCCCATCAAAGAAAGAAATCGAAAAGAAAGAGCGAGGCTATTTCAACTACAAATCAGATGGTACAGTATTGTATGTGAAGTGGAATGACAACTCTAGTGTGACAGTTGCCAGCAACTGCTATGGTGTAACTCCAATTGATAAAGTACAACGCCGTGTGAAGAAGGAGAATATCGAGTTAGTTGACCAGTCACATCTCGTTCACATATACAACAAGGGAATGGGAGGCGTTGATGTAGGTGATAGAATGTTGTCATCTTACAGACGACGATTGCGTTCAAAGAAATGGTGGTGGAACCTTTTCTCAAATATGCTGAATCTGCCAGTGGTGCTGTTTTCAGATTCTACCAACATACTGGTGGAACGGCTGGTATGTCAGACATAATGTTCAGGAGAGAAATTGTTCGAGCAATGATAAAGTTTCAAGAAGAGGCTTTGGACGACCCTCCGCACATCCCGCGAAAGTAGTGAGGTACGACGGAGTTAATCACTTTCTGGACTCGAGGGAGATGCTGCCTCTCTATGAAGAACACACGACTGCAGTGCAAAAAATGTGGAAAGAGACTCCACCAGGTGTGCAGTGACGCTTAACACAACAAGTAAACTAGTGGCAAGTAGAAATAAATTGAAATAATCTGTTATTCATATGACATTTAGTTTTTGTTAGAATAATGTGTTTAATGCCATATAAAGGCAATAAAACTCAAAAGAAATGATGAAGATTTCATTTCATATCAAATGGGTTATTTTGTGTTATATATTGCGCCAACGTTCACATTTGGGAACATGAAAAATTTATATGAAAATAGTATTGTAACGTAAAGACAAAAGTTAGAATGTTATCAGTCAACATCTGGGAGCTTTTAATCCAAAACTGAAAGAAAAACATTGAGAGGAAGATAGGTCAGCCAATAAAGGGTTTACTCCTTAGTTGCGCGAAATGCCTTTCACCAATTCTATAGGGAGTTGTGTCAATGAAATAGTCTTACCACTATATATTGGTTTATGTCTGCCTTTTTCTTTTATTTTGATTCCTTCAGGTTTTCTTGAAGTCTGGATTTCTGGTAGACCACAGACATTCTGTGCAGAAGGAATCAGGTAATGGACAGGGATAAAGTCGATTGCTTTGATCCTCTTTCTACCGGTTGGATTTATAATTGCATTAACTTTTATGTTTTAGAAATTTGCATATAACTATTTAAGTCCGCTCCGCAAAGCCTTAAATACTCGTCAGCTTCAATGGGGCCCGCTGCTTAAAATTATTGCCCATCCCTGAACTAAGGAGTTGATCCTACATAAAATTAACTCACGTTAAGTTGTTATTTTAGATTTAATTAGTTATTAATTAACCGAGTGATAATGGCCTCGCTTTTCATTTTATATACCTTTCTTGTTATTTTTGTTTTTAAATGTTTGTTTTTGTTTACACTCTTTGCCTTCTCTTTTTATTCGAGGCTTTCAAGGCTTCCTTGGCAATTGAATTAAGTAACTTGTTTTCTTTGTTTATGTTTGCTTTTCTTTCTTTTATTATCCACACTAGTGTTGGTTTGTCATTTACTTCAGGTATTTTAATCTTCTTCCGTTTCTTTTAGTTCCTATTCCTTGATTTGAGCTGGTTGCTCTTTTTCTTATTAGTTTATTAATTCTTCTGATTATACGAACCGAGTTCTTTCTGAAGGAAATCTATTTCTCCTTCGGATAACGAAAGAATCGTTGCCCCATTCCAGAGCTATGCACGGTGTTCGCCCCATTCCAGAGCTATGCACGGTGTTCGCCCCATTCCAGAGCTATGCACGGTGTTCGCCCCTTTTGTTCTTTTTTTTTACCAAAAATCATAATCTTTGGAGACAAAAAATTAAAGGAAATACTTAATGGTTTATGCCATTTACCATCTGAGAAGGAATTTAATCGTTTAAACACATCTCTTCTAAAGAAGTAAAAAATATATTTCTCTTATGCAGTTTTATCTGTACTTTTCAGATCTGACGCTCGTTTTCCCCGGAAATGCAGACTTTTCCCATAATCGACTGAAGGTCCATAATAGGAAAAGTATGGATTTCCAGCACAAACGAGTTTCAGATTTGAAAACTGCACATACAAATGCATAAGATAAACAAATTTACAAATTTATTTGAAGATTTAAGAATCAGAAGCTAACCTAACCTTACCCTAAGGATATCTTCCACAGCTTCTCGCTGAATCAAAGTTTTGGTCAAATGTGGGCATTAGAAAACCGCGTGCCCATAAATGTACTAACCTAAAATTTCCAAGTGGTTTTCCTGCCTTTTGAATCTTTTGCAATTATATTACAGTTAACGAAATTTCAATCTCGGCTAAATTGACAATTCCTTCATAAAAGACATTTAATAACTCGCGGGATTAAACTGTAAACCCTATATATTTGTAAGGCCTGAATATCGTCATCAAAGACACCACGTATCATTTGGTATTGTAACTTATAACAACCAAAACACGCTATTCTAACAATTAAACCGAAGACGCAGCCCTGCACGAACCGTCCGAAATATAACGAAGGATGATATTGGTTAATCAGTTAAAAGACCCAAACGCAAATCGTCTGTAGATATAACATAGCTTACTATTGGCTAACTAGCCACGCCAAAGTTTGAAAAGAAATCGGAAAATGGTGCGGAAGGTTTCATATTTAACAAAATAATAAGTTATTTTTTCAAGATGCATAACTACGTTAATATTAGGTTCCGCGAGGTAAAAATGACATCGGTGAACATCATTTTAACAATTAAGAACGATTATATCTTTGGATTTTTAAAAGTCGTTAATCGTTTAAAACGAATCTTATCATTTTAATCTCGTACCTGATAATAATATTGAAATGTTTGCGGAAAGAGTAAAAAATGAGCCTAGAATAATCAAACCTCTCCGCTACCCGAATATTCGTTATATCTAGCCAATAGACCAAGCTGGCGTGAGGCAGCAGAAATCGCTATATATTCAACAAACAGATGAATTCGTCTAGCGTCTAGAAAGTTACATAAATATGATTAATAACACAATAAAACACAAATATTTATGTTTGCGTGCACCTGGTAGTTTCCTATTTTACACGAAAACAAAGAAAAATATTCTTCAAGAATAAATATTTTAATGACGGAAGGCCCAAGAGGGATCTCTTATCCCCCAAAAGTATCTCTAGAAATATGCTATCATATACATATAATGCTATCGTGGTAGCAATACTTAAACAGTTACCTTCGAGAACAAGTGACGAAAAAAGTGAACAGAATAAAGAACGAACAAGTGAACAAAGCAGATACATGAGCAAAAGGGAACGAATGGCGCCCACCTTCGGTTTGCGAGTTTTTATTCTCTGCAATTCCTGCCAAAAAGGCCTCCTGACGTTGGAGATTGCCGGTTGCAACATTTGTATGCAATCATAATCAACTTGAGCGCCTGTTGACACTTAGATATTCGCTTTGCTATGAGGAATAATAATGAATTAGATAGATAATTCTTCCATGTTTAATTGGGTATAATTTTAATTCGCCCATCCATTTACTCTCGAAGAAACTGGCGATTAACTTCAACTGGGTGAACCGAGTAATCGCAATTATAATGGCATCAAACAACTCTGCGCCGGGAAAGATGGACTGGAATAAGACCACTAATACATCATTTGATAGATAATTATATGTTTTTTAATATGGTATATGTTTAATTTCGATAAAAAGCCTCGCAAGAACAATGGAAACTAATTTGATAGCTCGGTGTTGGGCTTACGTTCACCAGAGAATAACAAGAGTTGGACTGCATAGAGTTTATCGGCATAATTGCTGGGGCTAATTTCCTCGGTTATTGCCATTTAATCTTTATATTATTTAAGTCAACAAAGGCGTCCCTTTGGAAGGCAACAGCTAAAACGGCAGAAACTAAACCCCTACATTGGCCAACATCGATAAAAGTAGAAAGCATAAAAATCAAGAGAGAATAAAGCATTTACTCGCCTTTTAAATACATCACAATTATCCGAATTAACGACGTCATCAGGCAGTGTTCCACAGACCGACGACGGCTGTAGGAAAGAAAGATCGAGAGAACTGCGTCGTATTCACTCGAGCGACCGAAAAACACGGTCATTCTGCCTTAACGAGTAGCGCGTATCACGAATCGGCCGTGATGGAGCTGGCATCAAAGAGTGAAGTGGAAGATCAGGATCAAAAACATTTTAAAGGAGATGAGTCAAGACTCTAACTAGTTGACGATGCCTAAGCTTCAGCTGTACATCGGGTAGCAGAAAACTAATCTCGTTAAAAGCTCTGTCAAGGATCTTCAAATTGGTATCCGCTGCATAAATTAAGACAGAATTACAATATTCAAATGAGGCTGAATGAAACAATAAAAACTATTTCTAACCACGCTTTATGTAGAATAGATCTGGTGGCAATTACGCAACAAACCAACTTTGTGAGAAATTAAGGACGCAACGGTGCGCGAGTGCAGTTCAAATGTCAGCTTGGGATCAAAAGGTAGACCGACCAATTTGTGAAGAACAATTTGAGAACGCAACGCAGTTGACAATGATGTCAGGGTGATTCGGTTGTAAGGACCTTGATCGACCAATAACGAGGTTATGGGGTTTACTTGGATTAAGTTTCATCCCCCAAACATCACACCAGGATAAAGTTCTCTTGATTTCCAGAGTAACACAAACTTGTATCGTCAGAATAAGCAACCATATTCGACTCAATCCCATAAAACATGTCTGAGATACAAATAATAAAGAGAAGCGGGACCAGGACATTATCCAGGGAAACACCAGATTTAACAAAGCACTAAACTAACATCAACCTACACACGCTGCTTCCTGTTAGTCAAAAACTCGATCAGTCTGCCGAGGAAAAAAACCCCAATACCAAGGAATCTAATTTAAATAAAAGAGCCTTATGCTCAATAAGGCTGAGCTAAAATCAACAGAAAAAAAACGATATTTATGACCAACATCAAGAGAACTTTGAAGGTCATTGGTGATAAGAGAAAAGAATCAGAAATGTTAAGACCCTTCCGAAAACCTAATTGTTTTCCGGTAGCAATTTATTATTATTCAGAAAATGAATAATTCATTTGTCCAGCAAAAGTTCAAATATTTTAGGCAGAACCGGTGTAATGGAAATGGGTCTATTTTCCTCCGGATGAATTGATGGTGAAGAGCCTTTGGGGATCGGAGTGAACTTTACAGAACGCCATCATTCATGAAATAACTCAGACGAATAAATAATTTAAAGATAACAGCCAATTTTGGGGCCAATGATGGAGCAATTTTTTTTATAAAAAAATGGGCACACAAAAAAAAACAAAGGATCCCATCCGCCAAATGAATCAAGGTCACTCAAATAGAAAAAAGTTCTGATGACTTTAAAACCAAAGAGTGCAGTTTAATAGGAGTAAAGCAATATTAAGGTGAGTCGACTACTTCACTGCTTTACTTTTTATTAAATGAGGGAAGTAGATCAGCTTTCTCCTTAGAGTTATAGCATATAGAGCAGTCAGTAAAGGACAAGGGAGGACGGCTACTGTCACCCCCAAACCGCGATTGTTTAAGAGCAGATCACCAAGAGTGCGGTTGAGTTACCAGTTAAAATATCTCTGAGATGATCATTATATGCTCTTTGAGCCTCACTATAAGTACGCTGTGCGTGTGATCAGAGCTGCACGTAGTAGTCCCAAGATTCTTGGGAGCGCAAACGAGACCACTGGCAAAATGCAGCCTGCTTATTCCGCTGGGCCAATCAGCAGTCGTTATTGAACCAGGCCTTGTCAGTACGACGACTCCGAAGAGTTTTACGTGGAGTCCTTCTCTCACTTATGGAAACATAGAATTTCATTAAGGGCAGTTACGGGACACTTAGATTAATACTCGAAGACAGACTCATTGACGAACTAAACGACCAGATCCACAGAACTTATCCTCATCATTACGTGACGCAAAAAAGGACTATGGATGGATACGGCGGTAAAATTACTGCCGAAGAATCTCGAAAATATAAAATCCTCTCGTCAACGAGCACCTGGGCGTACAGGACTAACACGGGAAAATTTCTTAAAAGCCCCACCTAACATCCTAATAGGGCGTTTGAATATCATGAATGTTTGCCTGAACGTGGGTTACTTCACTGACCACTGGGAGGTAGCAAAAATGATATTCATTTCCAAAGCCAGTTTGCCACCGGACATTCCAGCTAACTTCAGGCCTATATATCTTTTAGAATTTGCAAGGAAATTCTTCTAGAAGATATTGGCCAACAGGATGAATATGTTTCTCGAAGAAAATAATTTGCATAACGACCAACAACATAGCTTCCGAAGGAAGCGAGGAACGCACACGGCGATTTCCGTGATCACCGAGAAGTTAGCAAAAGTAAGAGAAGAAAGACGCCACGCAAATCTGGTGCTCCAAAACGTCAAAAAGGCCTTTACAAAAGTATGGAGAAGAGGCTACAATACAAGATCTTACTTACACTTGGTCCTCGACCCCATACTTCAAAGGATACTCTGCCATTACGTGATGGAGAAGAGAGTGTATGTGCACGTAAAAGGCTTCAATGGCCCTGAGTTCAAACTCTAGGCGGAAGTGCCACAAGGCAGGTGTATAAGTCCCCTGCTTTATAATATATATATATATATATATATAGTCGACCTTCCCCAACCTCTGACAGAAGACGGTATACGTCCAATTTGCGGACGACGTATCAATGATCTGCACGACACCTTATCGGAATGTGAATTTTATGGCACAAAGTACGAGGGTATAAATCGAAAACATCAACTCTTTCGAGAGGAGATGGAAGATATCTACCAATGCCCAAAAGTTCCAGATAATCCCACTATTCCGACGGAGATATTTTTGTGGAATCAAGATGTGACCCAATGCTTCCTCTAACACCACGTACTGATCCGTCACTTCCTTCTTTGCCAGTGGAAGAGCGAGGAGAGAATGGTGGCTCTCATTTCATGCCCAGTCCTCTTCCCCGACCTCTCCCCGGCCGACTTCCCTCAATTCTGCATCGTAATCTATCCCCGTCTTCCTTTGGTCACGACGCTTAGATGACATTTTCTTTCCTTATTCTCTCTATGGGTATTTTTTTGTTTAGATCCGCAAAGCCCACCTCACTACCCGCCCTTTTATCTCGATCGGGCATTACTCTGGACTTTGTGGACCGTTCCCTTCAGGTCTTTGTGAGTTCCTCCTACCCTGGGCCCTTTCCAAAGGCGAAGCCAGGTTCCATTTCTGGACTTTGGTGCGATTGATTATATAAAGAAGACGCCAGAATCATGAGCTGTCTATGGGCCAGGTTATGTAGGGTGGGGCGGGAAGGGAAGGGAGTTGATGGGACGGGAAGAGAAGGGAATGGGTGGCACGGGAAGGGAGGGAAAGGTTGGATGGGAAGGGAATGGGTGGGTGAGATGGGAAGGGAATGGGTGGGTGAGATGGGAAGGGGAGGGGAAAGAAGGGGTGGGAGGGGAGGGGAAGGGAGTGGGTGGAACGGGGCGGGAGGGGATGGGAGTGGGTGGGACGGGAAGAGAAGAGAATGCGTGGCACGGGAAGCGAATGGGTAGGAGGGAAGGGGTAGGAGGGGAAAGGAATTGAATAGGTCGGAGAGGAAGGGATGGGATAGGGTGACATGGGAAGGGAAGGGAACGGCTGAGATCGGAATGGGAGGGAAATGGGTGGGCAGGGGAGGGCTGGGAAGGCAACGGGTTGGACGAGAAGGGAAGGAAGGAGAGGAGGGAGGGTAGTGGAAGAGAGCGGAAGGGAAAGATGGGAGGGGAAGGGAGGCAAAGGGAAAAGGTGGGACGGAAGTGGAAGGGAAAGGGTGGGAGGGGAGAGCAAGGGAAGGGAAAGGGTGGGACGGGAGAGGAATTGAATAGGACGGAGAGGAAGGGATGGGATAGGGTGATATGGGAAGGGAAGGGAACGGCTGGGATCGGAATGTGAGGGAAATGGGTGGGCAGGGGAGGGCTGGGAAGGCAACGGGTTGGACAAGAAGGGAAGGAAGGAGAGGAGGGAGGGTAGTGGAAGGGAGCGGAAGGGAAAGATGGGAGGGGAAGGGAGGCAAAGGGAAAATGTGGGACGGAAGTGGAAGGGAAAGGGTGGGACAGGAAGGGAAGGAAAAGTGTTGAATGGCGATGACAATACAATATGATTTGCATCTCTTCTCCGTGCCACTACATAGAGCCTGAGGTTACCATGTGACACGGTGATATGGGAAGGGAACAGCTGAGATCGGAAGGGGAGGGAAATGGGTGGGCAAGGGAGGGCTGGGAAGGCAACGGGTTGGACGAGAAGAGAAGGAAGGAGAGGAAGAAGGGTAGTGGAAGGGAGCGGAAGGTAAAGATGGGAGGGGAAGGGATGCAAAGGGAAAAGGTGGGACGGAAGTGGAAGGGAAAGGGTGGGAGGGGAGAGCAAGGGAAGGGAAAGGGGGGGACGGGAGAGGAATTGAATAGGTCAGAGGGGAAGGGATGGGACAGGGTGATATGGGAAGGGAACAGCTGAGATCGGAAGGAGAGGGAAATGGGTGGGCAAGGGAGGGCTGGGAAGGCAACGGGTTGGACAAGAAGGGAAGGAAGGAGAGGAGGGAGGGTAGTGGAAGGGAGCGGAAGGGAAAGATGGGAGGGGAAGGGAGGCAAAGGGAAAATGTGGGACGGAAGTGGAAGGGAAAGGGTGGGAGGGGTAGAGCAAGGGAATGGAAGGGGTGGGAGGAGAAAGGATGGAAAGTGAAGGGATAGGAGGGGAAAGCAAGGGAAGGGAAGGAGTGAAACTGGAGAGAAAGGGAAGGGGTGAGACGAGAGAGGAAGTGATTAGGTCAGAGGGGAAGGGATGGGACACGGTGATATGGGAAGGGAACAGCTGAGATCGGAAGGGGAGGGAAATGGGTGGGCAAGGGAGGGCTGGGAAGGCAACGGGTTGGACGAGAAGAGAAGGAAGGAGAGGAAGAAGGGTAGTGGAAGGGAGCGGAAGGTAAAGATGGGAGGGGAAGGGATGCAAAGGGAAAATGTGGGACGGAAGTGGAAGGGAAAGGGTGGGAGGGGAGAGCAAGGGAAGGGAAGGGGTGGGAGGGGAGAGGAAGGAAAGGGAAGGGGTGGGACGGAAGACGAAGTGAATAGGTCGGAGGGGAAGGGATGGGATAGGGTGATATGGGAAGGGAAGGGAAAAGGTGGAACCAGAAGGGAAGGGGAGGGAAATGGGTGGGCAGGGGAGGGCTGCGAAGGCAACGGGTTGGACGAGAACGGAAGAAAGAAGAGGGGGAGGGTAGTGGGTGAGCGGAAGGGAAAGGGTGGGAGGGGAAGGGAGGAAGGGGAGAAGGTGGGACGGAAGTGGAAGGGAGGGGAAGGGAGGAAAAGGAAAAGGTGGGACGGAAGTGGAAGGGAGGGGAAGGGAATGGAAAGGGTGGGACAGGAAGGGAAGGAAATGGGTTGAATGGCGATGGCAATTCAATATGATTTGCATCTCTTCTCCGTGCTACTAAATAGAGCCTGAGGTTACCATGTGTCACCATTGTGGGGCTGCAAGTGGTCGTTAGCTGCAACATTCCTAACTACAAGAAAACTATTACAACCATCAAGGGCAGAACTCGCCTTAGAGTCTTCGAACATCGATGGCGACATTCGTCCTTAGAACATCAACCTTATCATTCACCCTCAATACTTCAAGCATTAAGAGCATCATCCGCCCTTAATGTTAAAACACCGAAGGCATTCATCGGTGCTTGAAACATCAAGGGCGACAATCTACTCGTCTTAAAACATCGAGGGCGTTCATCGGGGCTTGAAATATCAAGGGCGGCAATCGACCCCACGTCTTAAAACATCGATGGCGACCTTTAATTTCAATATCAAGGACCTCCGTTACCTTCATGTCCTAAAACATCACCGTTGGAATTCACCATTAAGTAAGTCCTAAAAAACATGGTCGTAATTCAATCCCAATATTAAAACTTCCATGGTTCTATTCGCCCTCAATTCCTAAAATATTTATCTCTCAACTCTTAAAACATTGAGGGCGTCATTCACCAACATACTTATGTATAGACTGAACCGTCCAAAACTAGAGAACAAAATACGGAGATCTAGTGTACCAAGGCAATGTTTTACCCAACTGGAATTTCTGTGGCGGAAGGTGTCGATTCATAGTCGAGGGGCCACATTCTACGATATTCGCCACCGTCAATTCTGTGGGGAGCTAAAAAACACCAGAATAAAAATTTAAGCGAAAACCAAAACCACCAAGGGCAGGTCGGACGAAGAGAAAGTTTGTAAAATATGGTTGTGAGGAAAAAGGTAAAGTTATTTAATGTTAATAAATTTTGAAAGACAGTCCTAATAGACTCCTTGGTATGCTGGAAACCGGTAGTGCGCACAATTCTCCCTAACCTCCTCTGTTCTGCAATCGAGGTAGGAGGCGTATTTTCGTGGAGGAAGACCATCATAGAATTAGTCTCAAGACTCAAACGAGATTGCGTTGGCTGCATCACGACGTCCAGAGAAGAGCTGCTAGAGGAGACTCTTCATTTCTAATGCAAAACCATCACTCGACTAGTTGTGCATCACGTTCGAGTTGGCCAATATTTGAGTGCTTGGCAAGAAATAGCTGGACATGAAAGAGGAAAAGTGATCTTAATATTAGTGATCGCTTATGGTTTGGAGATTAACTCAAGAAAGGACGGAGATATTTTCCTTTTCATGATTGCTAGCGTTGAATTTTCGTTTATGTTTCCAAAAACTCAGATGTGCTGAATGATTTGCTGCGGCCACTGATAAAGTATCAGATGAACAGAAGTATCGATAAAGGAGTAAAGCGTTCAGCAAGTGTTTTTTCATCATCTTCTCTCTTGAGAAGCTTATCTTAGTTATCTTGACGCGGCTTCTCCAGGTGTAGCAAGGACAGCGATGTCGCAGGTGACATCTAGAAGCTCCCATGCCCTCCTGTCCACACTGTCCTCTTATGGAAGTGCGTCAAGATATTTTCCACACATTTTCAATTCTTCGAATTTCCCAACATTCTTCACATACTCTTATATACACACGATGCCTTCGTGTGTAAGAAAAAGTAATCTTTTGTATTTAAGTTTGTGAAACTATGTAGTAAAAATACCCCAAAATATCATTATTATTATTATTAATATTATTAATCGTTCTCCTCCTTCTTATTCTTCTTATTCTTCTAATTCTTAATTTATAATAAAAATATTTGTTAAAAACTGAGGGAAGTGAAGCCTAGCGAGGCCCCGCTTTGACCAGAAACGTCCATAAAAGGCAATGTCCTTGAAACCCGGAAAAGGCAAGATCTAAACCGAGCCCTTGAAGCCTCTGAGATTGGGACCCTATTAGAAGGGCAACTTAGGGTGAGTACAGCAAAAAAAAAAGTAATCCCTGCAAATTAACCCCTCCCCCACAGACTCAATCCAAAATAAATAGTGGATGGAAGAGTAAGTTCCTAAAGGATCGAATTCCTGGTTGCGTAAGGAGTGAGAAATCCTCTTGATTGGGTCACTCTTGGTAACGAATCAAAACACATTTAAAAATTCGTGATATTAGCCAAAGTTTGGGTGATGAATCGTTCTTTGATATTACACCTTTATTGACATAAAATATTAGTATTTTATTTTATTCATCGACACGAAACTCGTGGAAAACATATTATTACTTTCCCATATACCTTGACGCTTGTCCAATCGACCCTGACTAAGTAAAGTTATAAAAGTCTTTCAAACCTTTCACACCGCACTTACAAGTTGATCGATCAGTTATGGAAATTAGCTTCCGTAAATTATAGAGACGAATGTGGCGTTCCATTAGTAACCACACCAAGAGCCAATAAACAAAGAGGGTTCGGAGGTGTGTGGAACCGAACCGCATCATTTATCGAGGCCAGTTTTCCGCCAGCACAAGTCAATAGTCGTGTCCTGAAAGAGTGGAATAAAGTGAGATCGCTACATTTAATTTATCTTAAGACTCAACTTTTTTGATGAATTCGTTGTTGTTACGTAAAAGAAAAAGTCGATAACCAACGAGGGCGTCTCCACCAGAATGTGTGTGAGGATAGATCTGGGAAGAAAGTAGTTAAGATGGAGGATGTGAAAAGACGGAAATTATTCAGGATGCACAGATCCACCTACGCATGTTGGAGCCTTTTAGAGCATTCAATCCCGCTGATGTTACTTGCAGCAGGATTGCAAGTGGTACCCCTAAAACACCCCTTGGTGAAACGTTGTTCGAAATCCCAAATCCAAAATTTGTGTCGCTCAAAAAAGGAAAAATGTTTAAAAGAGTTCTTAAAAATCCCATTGAAAATCCAATGAGTTGAGAGCTCAAATTCTCTTGGATTTTAAGGTATTCAAATGGATTTGGAATCCACAATTAAGTTCCGGCGATAGACTTGCACAAAGTAGACTTAATCTTAGGCAAGTCACTCTCTTTTAATGATCAATACATGCAGGAACATGGAAACACTACGGGTAAGATTGATTTTGATTAATGAACAGCAATTTGATTTGTATGGAAGCGGGAGAGAGAGAAAATAAGAGAGTGAGAGAGAGTGAGAGAGAGTGAGAGAGAGATGGGGAAGAGGTCTGCAGCAGGGCTTCAAGCAGTCGTCTTTTATCTCATTTCCTTCGTTCTATAATTTAAACGAATTGGACAACCAGTCCCTTCGTAATCGCGGACGAAATTTGCCGACACTGAAATGAAGTTTACATAAAGATCAAAATGATAATATATCAGCAAACACAAAAGCACCATGGCCGACCGGTTTTCGTTTTGCTGGGGTACACGTTTCGGGGCAGGTCAATGTGGATTTCTTTTTAAAGAACGCCATCGGTAGCTCCAAACAAGCCCTGAAATCTCGTTGCAAATCGAACTCTGAACTTGGGCGTGGAATTCCAAGAGGCGAGCGAGAGGTCCCCTTATCCACCTCTCCAGCTCTTGCAACGGGGTTGGGGTCTAAAAAAATATAAAAGAAACGTTTCCAGTACTTATCTCCTAATAATTTCCCCCCTGGCCTATATCTTTTTTAACATCGAAGATTATTTGTCTAGGCCTAAAGGACAGAATAAACACTTTTATCGGATTTATTTTTAAATAGGTAAAAAACAATCCGCACCACTCTTTTTTTATCTTCTAAACTTGCTCCAATAATTTCATTTTGCTTTTCTCGTTTTAAAGTGTCTTAACTTTATCATTTGAAATTCATTTCTTTTTAAAAAATCAAAATCATTCGAAAATAATATTTATTTTTAGTCGCGTGCAAGTCTAGTTGCGGGCGACTCTATATCTCTCTATGTCGGTCGGTCGTCGGTCGGTTAACGAAATTTGAAATCCTCCCAAGGTTAGCCCTGGAATCATTTTGATTTGGCAATAACATCATAACTATTTGGCCGATTTGAAACCCTTATGTTGTTTTACATTTCCTTCTGAATAACATGATTATCAAAGTCCAACCAAGGATAGCAGGGGAAATATTTGGCAATAACCTCATAACTATTCGGACGATTGTAACGATATTTGAAACTATTATGTTGTTTTACATTCTCTTTCAAGTGATATTTTTGCTAAGGTCATCCCAAGGTTAGTCCAGGAATTATTGAATGTTTTGAAGGTCATAAGGCCATAAATCAGTAAATGGAGAGCACGCAACTTTTGGTCAACGGACCTTGTTTCTGAACTTTCCCATTTTGTTTTAAAAAAATCCAACTCTTGGACCTAACTACAAATGTCCATTTGCCGAAATTTACTCAAATGTGTTGACAAACTTATTTTTAAAACGAAAATAATTCCACAAAAATCGTGATGTTAAATTTTAGTGTAATGAAGATTTATTTAATTATTCGTTATTTACCGTGTATGTCTGATGTTACCCTTAGGCAGAAACGGAAGCTTATATCATACAAACATTGGCGGTTTATCATCAATTAGTGAAGGAAAGTTTATAATTTACGGACTACAAAACTAAGGTTTAATAAAGACTTTTGTGTCACTTTTTAAATCACAGCAACAGCCAATTTACCAGATGCACCCTGGTTGTGGTTTGTCTCTCGTGAACACTAGGGGCATCTGTGAACCGAGATTAATTTTGGTACTCGTTGAAGAGGTCAGGAAAGTTAAATCCGTTCACCGGTCTCCAGTGTTATCATTGTCTCGTTCTTTAATTTCTTTACTTTCTTTTCTTTGTCTTTGTTTCTTTACCTTCATTTAATTATTGGGGATCTGTTGATTGATCTTTTCCCTCAGTCTTTATATGTCGTTACTGATCCCTTTTGAAATTCCTGTTGAAATCATTGTGAATAATTAGGAAAAGACCCACAACGCTTTTGTACAAATGTGAAAGATAATTTAGTTTCAAATAATGAATCTTGAATCTAATTCTAGCCTTGTTTCTCATTTCTTTCAGGCATAATTTCCTTTTTCACATCATTCACTCAAACAGGTGAACTTCACTGAAAATGAAGAAATTCTTTCTAAACATCTGTTTTCTCTTCTTGGCAAAAGTTGTGTTTGTTATTAGTGAAACCAGTTGGATTCCCGACGGATAATGCACATCCTCTGACCGTGTCTCTTCCTACGTCTCTGTAGGAAGAAACACGAAACTATCATGTGCCATTAACTGCTGGTTGCGGGGGTGTTTTTGTGCCAAGTTCAAAGGTAAGCGAATAAAAAATCTTTCCCGCCAAATATAACCCTATTTTTAAAATATTTATTTTGATTATAATCAAATTTACCTCAAATTAGATCAGGACCTACACCAAATGCTGCCTCGACCTCCAGGATTGCTTACCTCTATTTACTCATCTCCTGGATTCGGCCCTTTATCCTTTTCAGCTTAACTTAAATTAGTTTATCCTTACGCACATCTGCATCGTATCCAACAGCCAAGTTTATTATCAAGGATCACTTCAGAAAACTATGGTGGCGCAAAATCTGATCTTTTGGAGTTTCTGACACGTCAAAACCCTCTCACACTTTCCATAACCCACTCTGGCCTTTAGTCATTTCACACCAAGCTTAGCCAAACGAAATCTCATTATAAAAACATCCACCAAATTTTTAAAAATCTACACAAACAAGGCAATTCATTTTTACCGCCTTATTTCTTCCATTATTTTTGTAAACAAAAGCAATTACTGCACTAATCTAATAAAGTCTTACTCTCCCATACTGGAACGATCGATACTTCACCATTCAGCTCTACTTAAACAGCTTCTTCAAACATTAACTAATACTTCACTCCTGATATTTTCCTCACCAGGCGATTTCAATTCTTCATTTCTTTACGATCCAACTGGTGAGCGCCCTCTGTATACCCCACAAACCACTCACATCCACATTCAGCTTCGGATATAAAAACTCTCCTTTATCTAAGGATATAAATTTGGTCAACAGACGGAGAATGTCTTTTGGGAGGAATTGGCACAGTTGCTTATCGGGGGAACGAGGCAACATTCCGTCGCTTCCAAGCCCAAATTTCAACGGGAGATGTCGCTTACCAAAAACCAGCAAAGAGGTCGGTAATCCTTCATAAACCCAAATCTTCTTTCACATTCATTCCATTCAAAATAATCTCCTCAGTTACATAAATCTGTGTTTTGAGTGGCGTAGTATTAGCGTGTGACAGAATATTCAAAAACTTCTAAGCAGAAAGCGATTATTAGGGTGCAGTGCAGAAACATTCTCTACAAATGGCTCCAAATCACACAAAATAAGGTACTCACAGTCATTAGAGGATGACAAAAAACACACCAATCCCACACCTTTATGCTGAAAACAACATATTACCCACTAAATTACACATATAAATCAAAGTAACCCAACACTTAAGCATAGTAAAAACTCCCCCCATCGCAACTTCCACTTCACAATTCAGCCTCCACAACCAGACAAAAAAAATATCCCCTCACAGTAATTCCAAGTTAAGCTCAAAAGATTCCCCCACTCTCACCCAAATGACACCTCAATAAAACATGTCCATACAATCCAAACTCGCCAACAACGAGCAAACACCCTAAATCCACTCCTCAGAGAAATCCCTACACAGAAACACAGACTACTCCTATCGCAACACCATGCCTGAGCACTCACCCAGACTACAACAATACAAACACAGAATAAAGCTCGCGCAAACACCAACATTTACTCGGTGCAATCGAGCACCAGAAGATAGAATACACCTTCTCCTCGATTGCCCTAATCTCACATTCACACACTCCATCACATCACTATGGAATCTGTACACCGACATGGAAGATGTTGCGGAGTTCCTGCTGACCCCCCGCCCCCCTTTTAATAAGATGAGGATTTTAAGGTTAATACTCATTATTTATCGCGGCTAAATTCCTCTGGATCTCGCTAGAATCGAACCCCAAACCTTCATTTCATAAAAAACCTTCTCAATTTCTTAATCGACTTCCATTAATTTAATTGTTCAAAATTCCACCCTATCTCCTCCTTGAATGGACAGGACCCGAATCTGTTCAAGGACTTGACTCCTTTCCTTTGGCTTGGCTTGAAGGGTTGCTTAAATAATACTTCCTGGAGTTCTGTCATAACAATTCGCACCTTTTCTCAATCCAGCAACTTCCAACAATCTCCATTCTCTCTCACTCTTAATTTTGGGTACACCCATAATGAAGGGCTTAGATAGAGATTGACATTATACGATTGAATAAAACCAGTTGATTTGGGTTTCAAAGCCACTTAATTAATACTGATGCCCGCAGGGGGGTACCCTGTTGAGCCTTTTACACTGGGTACCCGGGGTAGCTGTACTCCAGAACGGCCCGAGGGAAAATTAGGGAAGCCCTGTCACTCGGTTGACCTGAACTCTCTGATGGCACCGGGGAAAGTTTTTTTGGCATTTTCCCTCCCTCCCTTCCTCTCAACGCTAATTTAGCTTTACTTATCAGTATTAATTGTTATTATTATCATTTTTCTTATTATAATTTATTTTTATAAATTATTTATTATTATTATTATCGTGTATGTTTATTATTATCGAGAATTATTACTATTTATTATAAGTATTTTTTATTATTATTATATTTATTTTGGCTAAACCCTAAACCTCTTCTACCCGCGTTTATACCAGGAGGACTGTTCCCACCTGGAGAGAGTTCGGTCTGGTAGCCACGGTGCGTTGGTCGACTGCATGCGATCCCGGGGTCACATAGCACCAGGGTATGATAATAATAGATGATCAGCCACCCTCTCGTTAGGGGACCCGCCCCTCTCTACTTCTCTTTATTACATACCCGCTTACCCTCTTATAAACTTACCCTCTATCCACAGATGTTCTATCTACTCGGCGCACTTTCGTCCTCTTATGGGTTCTTAGTCTAGGGGCAGTGTATACCCTGAGGTCACTTCCTTTTGTGGGGGCCGAAAAACCCCTGGCTAAGGCAAGTATTAGTCACGGGGTGTGTTGGGCTGTCGTGACTCTTCTCACCTCTTCCAGTACACAGAGAAGGTGGCGACGGCGGCATCATGGTTAAAACTCGAGGACATTTTCGCCTGAATGGCGCACTCCCAAAACGAAGGACCCCTGGACCGAGTATGTGCAAATGTGCTCATTATCTAATTTTGTGATCTTTTGGAGACCTTTCTGTTTCCCTCCCAAGGCATAGTGACGTCATAGGCATAGGCTTTCCTCTCACTCCCTTCTTTGGAACCGAGGCAATTCGTCATTGGCTCAGTGCCGCCTCCACTTCCCGTCGGATGCTCCGCTCCAACTTAAATAGGCCCTTTACGAGTCCTTCCTTCGTAGACTGAACTACGCCACGTTATATTTGGATCTAGAGAAGGCCTATGATACAGCATGGTCATGCGGTATCATGGAGAATGGAAGGGAAGGGATGCCTGACAAACCTAATTTCTAGGAGGTCGTCGATTCCACGCCGTGTGCCGGAGCCTTATCCGGCCCAATGGAGCAGGAAGATGATGTCCCTCATGAAAGTGCCCTCAGTGATACACTTTTTGCCCTGAGAATCAACGGTATCCCCTCGGCGATGCAGTAAGATCTTATCGGTCCACTCTACGTAGAAGATCTTTGGGTTTCTTTTCGCAGGGCCCGGATGCCAACTCTGGAGCGTCGACTCTCCAGGCCTTGAACCGCATCTCTCGCTATCCTAAGGAGCGGAGGTTTTGGATGTGGTGGATTTCCATCCTTTGTTTCTTTGGTCTTGTTTTCTAACGACGCCTCGTCTCGGAAGCTGATATTCGCAGCCTTAGGGTCTCTTGTACCGCCCCCATGGATATCCTTCGTTCCCTGACTTTCAGCATCTTGGGTACTAATAGGGTTACTGCCTTACTTTTCACTCGATCCTTTGTTTGTTTAAGGCTTGACTACGGATGAGAATCTAATGCAACGGCAGCCGAACTTGGATTGTGGAAGCTGGACTCAATCCACCATACCGGTCTTCGTCTGGCAACTGCTGACTTCCGTACAGCCCAAATTGAGAGCCTACATGTCGATGTCACAGGCTGTGCACTGTACGCATGCATTATGAGACTGTACGCAAAAGCCCGGTGTCTCCCGCATTCGCTATCTGCTCTCTCCGCAGCCACATCGGATCTGGACGGAGACTAGGCTGCCGAGAGACCCAAGTCTCACCTAAGCCCTTTAGTTTTAGGGCCAGGAAACCACTTTGAGAGCTATGTTGGCCCCTTTATTTCTTCCTACCATGCTAACTACCTTAAAGGGTAACACATTTAATTATTTGTAGTCACACCTCCACTCCCAAATCTCCCACAGCATGCGGAATAATGAATTTGACCTTAAGAGGCACACTTTTTTTCAGGCTGGATTCGTTCCAGTACATTCGGATGTCTTCATGTCCGAGGACTGAGTCGACTTCCACGCCGTATCCCATCTGTTACAAGTCAGCAGAGCTATACCAGATGCTCCGTCTTACTTCACGGCAGAGCTGGTTGCAATACACAGCTCAGTACGGGAGATAACGCGTCGTGCCCGTTTCGGAGAGTGGATTGTGATCTTTAGCAATCCACAAAGCACCCTGAGTTCTCTCAGATCATTGGAATATCCACACCTGGTTGCTGTATCCTTGACGCCACGGTTGCCACGACTCGGTGGATGTCGAGATTTACTTTTGCTCGGTTCCTGGACATGTGAGAATTGATGCGAAGAAGCGCACTGATACAGACACCATAGAGTTCGGGGGGACTGAGGAATCAGACCAGCGTTTCGTTCTTCCTCACACTCATACATGGCAGGAATATGGCCAGCCATCTCTGCTGTCTGAAAAAGAAGATGGAAGAAGGCCGAGGGGAACTAAAAGTGCGTGATATTGCGTTTAGACTGTTCCCATAGACCTGCCCACAATGCTGCTACGGATTTATGTGGCTTTCTGTCGTATTCGAATTGGGGACACTCGCGGGACACACCGCCAATTGATAGAGCGCTCCCTTACTCAGATGACAGCGTTATCCCCTTGACTATTCGGTAAATTCTTGTTGAATATCTTAGTCTGGGTGGTTTTCGCGGACATTGACTCTCCCAGTACCAGGAGGACCGGGGTTGCAATTGCTTGTTCCTTGTACACGGAACGAGTTCGTGCACACCGACTTAATGAATATCTGAATTTTTGGAGGAGGCTGGCCTCCTACCATTTATTTGTCTCTCTTTGATGTTGGTCAACTTTCCTGTGCGTGGGCGTGATTATTACTTGTTATTGTTTTTATTTTTATTTGTCTTTGTTTTATTGTTATTTCTTGGTTTATTTTAGATTTGGTAATTTTTAATTAGCCCAGCACTAGGAAGAAATTTTAATTACGGCGAATGATGCCCTTGAAAATAGCCGCCAGATGGGCGCGCTAAATAATTCCCTTGAGATCTCAGGTGGCTCAAAGTGAAAGACGTTAACAAAGTTAATATTACTCTCCTTGGCTCCTCCTCTTGATTAACCATCGATGATTAAACAGACAGTCATGTGAATAATATTTATTTATATGATAGAATAATTAATTAATTTCCTCATAATCACTTGCAATAGAAATGTAGATTAACGTAATTCTGAGTCATTTGAATGGTCTCAGGGTTGGTCCGAGACACCAAACTCGTGGTCAAATTTGGTGGATCTAATTTATTAAAATAATTAATTGCAGCAAGACAAGTGTAGCAATTCACTATCCGGTCATGGATGTCAATGGAAACTTTAGTAGCATATTTCATTGTAAACCAAATTCTGGACCCAACCAGCGGTGGATGGTCGACCTGGGAAAGATTTTTTTGGTAGCTAGATCCGCATAACAGTGCGAAGCGAGTGGTTGGATCGCATTGGAGATGTGAAGGTTGGTAAACTATTTTGATTCCTTTCTAGCGAAATTCAAGCCTTTAAACCCGTATGAATGCATGAAAGGCTTCAAGCCACTGGAGTTAGGGCATCAAAGTGCTCCATTGCGTCTCACCTGGGGGAAAAAGCATCGGGTCTTCATTAATCATAATTATTGAACCTATAAGAAAATTCAAGAGTTTCCAAAGGTCGAAGCGGACCAAAACTATTTATGTTTATTAATCTTATAACCATGTCTATTGGGTTCACAGGACAGAAACATTCGCGTGTGAGTCAGTGGCCCCCTATCCGGGTTTAGTTGCCTTTTATGACACCAGCAAAGGGCCAGAATATTTCTTATTTTAGAATTGTCTAAAATAAGAAAACGAAATTTTCTTTATTTTTTATATATGTAATATAGGGTTTCTTTTATTTATTTGTTAATGTTAAATCTATAATAACCCAGAGTATCCAAATGAAATTATTGATTGGCCGCTATTGGTCACTTTTCAGTATTTTGTCTCTGTCTCTGCGCCCGATGCTGACAACTTGACTCTTCTTGAAGTGTTTGCGGAACAAAATGCACCTCCTTCTCAAGCAACTGTGAAGTATACAATTAAAGGGTGGAAGTGTGCGAGATGGATAGTCATTGAAGCACAAAAGGAGGGTATATTAGAGTTCAAGAGCCTCGAAGTGTATTTTCTCTATTAGAGATGAACAATCTTCAAACTTCTGAACACAGACCACCATGGAATGGTATTTGGGGCACCGAATCACGGAAATCACTGAGATCCCTGCACTGAAAAGAGACTTTTTAGATTCTGTTAAGATTCTTCTAAAGGTACTAATTTTGAGCTCAACTCACCAATTCTATATAAACCAACAAATCAGAAATGATCACCTGGATTAATATGACCAGAATAATATTTTAAGGGTTAAAATAATATTGATATTTACTATTTCACATTGGTTAAGATTAGCTTAGCACAGCAATTACGTCACCGGGAATTGAGTTCCTCACAAAGAAAGTTTGCACGTAATTATCCTTGAGGAGGGAAAGGGAAGAGGAGAGGTCCTGTAGAGTATGAGAGTGATGGGTGCACAGGGATTTTAGGAGCAGGTCAAAGGGAATGGGATACCTAGGGAGAGGAGGTGCAGGCGCAGTATTAAGTCGTCTTGGGAATCACCGAAGAAGGCACAAGGCTGTGTGATGCGGGCAAAGAGGAGATAAATATTCTCCTCTCACATCCATTTTCAGGTCCTCCGTTTTCGACGGAACCGAGATAACTCATCTCCTTTCCCGGCATATTAATGTGCACATACTTGTAAGTCCTCCCGGGCCCTGATGGACCTTGATTCCTTCACACTTTTTGCACATCTTAACATTCCAAATCTCATTCTGGCGATGTCCATTATTCACGTCTTTGATCATTAAAGTTATTCCAGATTATGTGAATTTGACGCACCTGATGACTTTGACTAGTATGGATGCCTTCAGGGTATGTAGTACTTAAGAGAGTCTGAATCACTTAAACATATGAAGTTTAATAAATATTAAGCTCTAATTCAGTGGTATTATTGTCATCAAATGTGTACAATAAATGGTGGACAATGAAATTACGATGAGGGAATTAAAATAGAAACTTAGCTAAACAACTTTATTTGGTGGTCATTAAAATTGAAGTAAAATTCAAGGTATTCGAGTTTAACCGACAATAAAATGCTAAAGCCAATGAGGGAATATTAGATGTGGAAGAGTTAAGGGAAGTAAAAATGTGTGGAAGGTTCTCATCCCGAGTAATATTGACAGAGTATTATTGGGAGCTTTGTGGAACGGTTGGCACTCGACTCTTCCAAATCTGCATCACCTCCTCCCGAAGTCAGTTCTTCGCCCCCTAATTTTTGGAAGACAGGGATCTTGGTGCCATAGTGGAAAAAGACTTAAATTTGCCCAATTTTGCATCCAAGTGGGTTCATTTTATACAGCTATCTCTACGTCAGCCCACGGGAATAAGTATAGTGCTAGAGATAGCTCTAGCGCCAACGACTCTAAGCAGAACACAGATGGATAGTAGAGAATCGTGGTCTGGTAGCGGAAATGGTTAGGAGGTAAGATTTTTGTTTGTTCTAACGGTTATTTTTGGGCAAGATTTGGTAAGACGAACAAGTTTCTCGATGTCCTTTCACAATGTCGGCCATGCAAAGTGTTTACTGATGATTTAGTGGCTCACGTACGAAAGGTGGCCATCTATGTAAAAGGTTAAAGGTATTTTCTCGAAATAATGTCGGAATGAACACTCTTATTCTTCCTGGAGCAGTTTGTTATGTAAATACGCTCCAATTATTGATTATCTTCATTTACATTATCCATTAGGAATTCTTCGCGGTTGTTCAAGTCAAGCGGCTGCAATTGACTTGAGCGAACGAGAGATTTGATTGAGGTACAAGGCGATGCCAATACAATATGATTTGCATCTCTTTTCCGTGCCACTAAATATACCCGCATGGCTTAAGTTTACCATGTGTCATCATTACAGGGGCGCAAGTGGTCGTTAGCTGCAACATTCCTAACCACACGAAAACTATTAGAGTTTCAAACATTAATAAAGGCACTCGCCTTAGACTCTTAAAACATCGATGGTGACATTCGCCCCCAGGTTTTAGAACATCAAGGTTATCATTCACCCTCAATTCTCCAATCATTATGAGCATCATTCGCCCTTGATATTAAAGCCTTAAATGAACTTAAGAGAACTTTAACCTAATAAAAAAGGAATATACTGAAGCTAAAAGGTTCGTGAAAAACGAATCCTAAACATCAAATGACACAAACATCAACAATAAAAGAAAACGAGAACAAAATCACAAAAAGAATCGATCTTTTCGATGATTTTAATTACGAACTTTATGGAGATTACAAAGAGAGAGAGAGAGAGAGAGAAGAGAGTAAGAGAGAGAGAAAAAGTGAGAGATAACACGAGAGAGATTACCTGAAGGAAGAGAGAGAGAGAGAAGGAAAGGTAGAGAGGTAGGTAAGAGGGGAGATATGGAGGAAGGAGGGGGAGAGAGAGGGAGGAGGTGGAGAGGGAGGGAGGACGGGGAGAGTGGGGGAGAGAAAAGGAGAACGGAGAGATCGGGAAAGAAAGGGAGAACGGAGAGATCTGGGAAGAAAGGGAGAACGGATAGATCTGGAAAGAAAGGGAGAACGGATAGATCTGGAAAGAAAGGGAGAATGGAGAGATCGGGAAATAAAGGGAGAACAGAGAGATCGGGAAATAAAGGGAGAAGGGAGATATCGGGAAAGAAAGGAAGAACAGAGATATCGGGAAATAAAGGGAGAAGGGAGATATCGGGAAAGAGAGGAAGAACAGAGATATCGCGAAATAAAGGGATAAGAGAGATATCGGGAAAGAAAGAGAGAACGGAGAGATCGAGAAATAATGGGAGGACGGGAGAGAGATAGTGAGGGAGAGAAATAGAGTCGGGGAGAGATAACGAGAGAAGGATAAGGAGAAAGAGAGAGAGAGGGTGATATGAGAGGGAGAAAAAAGAGTGCAGGGAGGATATAGAGATGGGGAGAAGGAGAAGTAGGGGGAGGGAATAAGGGAGGGAGACGGAGAGAGAGGGTGAGTGAGGGTGAGTGAGATGGAGAGGGAGAAAAGAAAGAGGGAGTTGGAAAGGTGGTAATAGGAGGTAGAGAGAGGCAAAAGATAGATATTGAAGAAGTGAGGGGGCAGGGAGAGGGAGAAGGAAGGTAAGAGGGAGGAGAGGGAGATAAAGGTACAGAGAGAGAGGGACTGAGATTGGGAGAGGGGGAGTAAAGGAGAGGGAAATAGTGAGATAGAGAGAGAAAAGAGGGGAGACAGAGCGAGAGATGAGAGATATAGAGAGGGATAAGAAACGGGAGGTTGAGAAAGAGATGGAAAAGTAGAGGGGGAGAGTTAGCTCGGGAGAGAGAGCTAGATCGCGAGTGAGGGGGAGGGGGGAGGGGGATGGAAAGGGTGAGAGGAGAGTCTCAAGGAAAAGTAGCACCTCAAAGGACATTGCTCTCCATACCGTGGAGGTACTATTTTGCGAAGGCCCTAAACTATAGGCTCTCCCCGCCCAACTCTCCCACCCGCTTATAGATGAAGGCTCTCCCCGCCCACCTCTCCCACCCGCTTCTAGATGAAGGCTCTTCCCGCCCACTTCTCTCACACGCTTATAGATGAAGGCTCTCCCCGCCCACCTCTTCCACCAGCTAATAGATGAAGGCTCTCCCCGCCCACCAATCCCACCGGCTTATAGATGAAGTCTTTCCACGCCCACCTCTCCCACACGCTTATAGATGAAGGCTCTCCCCGCCCACCTCTCCCACCTGCCTATAGATGAAGGCTCTCCCCGCCCACCTCTCCCACACGCTTTTGCGGCCACACAAAGCTGAAACGTCACCCGATTGTGATATGAAAAAGCTTCCAGCTTGTAACCATGGTTACGGATCGGATTTGTGCTCAACCTGAACATATTTCTGTAGTCCATTTTTTGGACACCCCTTAAAATCTCGAAGGTCTCTATTAGCTGTCCTCGTAATCGGCGAGTCTCCAAAGAAAAAAGCCACAATTCTTGAAGCTGACGCTGATAGCCTTTGTGTCTAAGTGAGGGAATTAACTTGGTGACAAGAGCCTGGACACGTTCCAGTCTATCTAAATCCTTACGCAGTGTAGGGGGCCAGAATTGAACGACTTACTCCAGGTGAAGTCTGAGTAGAGAGAGGAAGAATTTGAGGACAAACTCCTTGTTTTGGAAGCGACATTGCCTCTTTATGTAGTCTAATAGTCGTTCTGCCTTTTTTCTACATCGGCAGACTGCCTGGAAAACTTTAGGTCGCTGCTGATTTGCACGCCCAAGTCCTTTTCCAGATCTCTACCTAACAAGTAGTAGTCTTCTCGAGGATTGGCATAGCCAATGTGCATCAACGTGCATTTATCACAATTAAATGGCATCTGTCAAGCTTCGGACAAGTCACCTAACCTCTGAAGAGTGTTACGTTGCTTTTCCACCCCTTCACCTGAGCTCACGCTGCCTCCTAATTTTGTGTTGTCTCTGAACTTGGATATCGAGCAAAGCAACCCATCGTCTATATCATTTGAAAAGATGATGAACAAGAGAGGACCGAGCACGGAACCCTGGGGCACCCCACTACTCACGGGGTCCATCTCGGGGCTAACCTGTTTATTCTCATTCTTTGTCCACTGCCAGACAACCAGTTCTCAATCCAGTTGGCTACCCTACCTGTAATGCCAACCGCGCGGAATTTGCGCAATAAATTGCGGTGTGGCACCTTAACAAAGGCCTTTTGAAAGTCCAGGAATTAGATGTCCACAGCTCGTCTACGATCGTACTCACCCCAAATTGAGTGAAAGAGGGAGTGAGATATAGGGAGAGTGAGAGGGAGATGGTGAACGAGGGGGGAAAGGGGGGTGAGCTACAGAAGGGAACAGCGAGAGAGAGAGAGAGAGAGAGAGAGAGAAGCCGTTTGTCAGAGGGTGTGAGAAATAGTGTGAGAATGAGTGTTTGAGTTAAAGTTTGTGTGTATTTGTGTGTGTGTGAGTAAGCCAACATATTAACGAAGTGGAAATACCTCAAAACCTACCATTTCTAGACTATGAAAACTAGACCTATTGAACCCTACTTAACATCCCTACCCCGTAAGGTGCACGGCGATTTACTTACCTCGCCGCCCTGCACAAGTGACTCAGGTCTCTGTCCGTCCCCAGCTTGGCCCCTCTTCACTCCTCCTTAAACCGCCTCTCCTGTCAAACTCCCTCATTGTGCCCCTGCTTTTCCCTCCTATCTTTACAATCACCCTTCGTCTGCCCTTTTGTTGGCGCCTTCTTCCCCTGCCCAGGGACCTCCTCGATCACGATCCGACGCTCACCTGAACTACCGAACTGATCACTCCTACCCCTTAACCACTCAGAAGCCGGTCCCCAAGCTGACCCGTCATGCTACCCTCCCTACCACGCCAAGTGTAGGATTTGGTCCGGGTTTTCCCAAGGGGTGGCGGAGAAGGCATATCCCACCCCGCCCACTGATAGCGCGCGGGGCCAATTATAGGCGCCCAGTAGTGCCGTTCCCTCGTTGGGATCAGTGTTAGCCGTCACAGGCCGAGGTGGCGAAATGTTCCTGAATGGCCATCGTTGGGGCCGCTTTCGGGCAGCTCCACAGCAGAAAAGGAGGTCCTCCTCTGTGCTTTCTCAGGGGCACCTCCAACCCTCTTGCAACGGAAAGGAGGCTTACTCCTCTCTTAGGCATTCCGTGCGGTCGACCATCTATCCTTCATTTCTGTGGGGGACCCCTTGGGGGACTCGATCTTCATTCCAGCGACAGTCATTCCTTTACTTCTACAGGGGACTTCCAAGAGAGCAGGCAGGAGGCCAAAAATGACCGTTACCAGTGGGAGCAGCTCGATAGGGCCAACCCCCTTAAGGGAAAAGGGATAGCAGGGCCCTTCGGTCTGTGTCCCCTAACTTATTGCAGTCCTGTATTCTTAGGCTACAGGGAACCAGCATATCTTCCCCCCACTCTTCCACGGTGGATACCGGTTTGCCGGCTACAGACATGACAAAACGTAGCTCGAATGGGATCCGTGATGACTTGGGGGAGGATGGCCACATGGAAGACCCACTGAGATGATATGGTTCCGGACGTGACCCAGCTGGCATGATCTTGGTTGGACCGGTCCATTCGGCCTAAGAGCTTCTTCCGGCGGTGAAGTGACGCGAGTTCATTCTTCTCCTCCCTCTCCTAAAAAGAAAAGAAATATGAAAAATACAAAGAATACTAAAGGTTCCTCTCCCTCCTCGGGAGTTCTGAAGAAAGACGGATTCACTGCAATCCAAAGAAGCAAGGAGGCCAAGATCGGCACGTCCGGCTGGGATGCCCTCAAGGGTGGGGAACCCCACCCTAAAACCAAAGTCTCAAGTGCGCCGAGCTCATGTTCCCTACACGCCCACGAACAGGGTCGTTTCCGCGCCCATTCAGAACGCTTCTGCTGGTTCTACTCACCAGGAGAGATCACCTGGAAAGCTAGCAGCACAAATGGTTCACACCCAGCCTTGGCTCAAACCGGAGATCCACGCCCGCGCCCCTAGCGTGACCGCTTCCCGTAGGCGAAATGGGTGAATGGGTATTGTGCTCGCTTTTCAATAACACGTGAGAGGTCACTCTACATCGGCCGGTTTCCGCCCAATTTCTCTAAACTCCAGCGTCTGCAAGTTTATCGAAAATTGGTTAATGCTATAGTAGCCTAATTTTCTAAACAGCGGAGGCACCTTTCTTTTGCATAGTGTGGCTTCTGCAAGTTCCACTCCACGTCGCATGCTCTTCTCTAACTGAAAATTGCCGTCTGTGAGGCCTTCCTTCGTAGATAGCACTACGCCACGGGGTTTTTATCTGGAGAAAGCCTGCGATACCGCTGGCGATACATTATCATGGAGACTTTCCACACGATGGGGGTGAGGTGACGCCTCCCAATCTCTATTTTGGGGTCTCTATGAGGTCGTCGATTGCGCGTACTACTTGGGGGATCTTCCTTCGGCCCAATGGAGCAGAAATAGGGTGCCTCGCAAGTAAGTGTCCTCAGTGTCACACTCTTTTCCCTGACCATTAACGGTATCACATCGGTGCAGCCGAAATATGTTCTTGCTACGCTCTACGGACAGTGATGGAAGTAAGCCGGAACGGTCAGGTACGACTTTCCAGAAAGAAATATACAACCGGTACGCAGCGGAACGCTTTTGGGGAGCGGATGCAGCAGCCTGTCACACATCGGATCAGTATAAGTTTCAAGCGAATTTCTCTGGAGTAAATGTAAAGATGAGGGCTACATAAAAATCTCCTTTGCATTATTCATTCTATCAACAGAATTTCATATGTGCTGCTACGTGTTGAAGCGCATTTTGTAACGCCCTGGACTAGAGCATTTCCATACATTGGCTTACAATGTACACACGATCGGCTCGTCATGCCACATTGTAGTGATGGTAGTAGCGGTTGCGTTAAGTAGGTGAGCGCTCACGGTTGAGCTTTTCCAATGTTCCCAGTGTTAGTAGGCCTATTATGACATCTTGAGAATCGAAATTTTAGGTTTTAACACAGATTTTAAAGTAAATTTAAAAATGTGTTTTCCTAATGCAGTTTTATGTGTACTTTTCAGATCTGACACTCGTTGTCTCCCGAAATGCAGACTTTGTCCATAATCGACTGAAGGTCCATTAGAGGAAAAGTATGGATTTCCAGCAAAAACGAGTTTTAGCTCTCAAAAGTACACACAAAGCTACATAAGAAAAACACATTTTCAAAATCATTTAAACGATCCAGAACGAGACCTAACCTAACCTTATAAAATCAGACAGAAATTTTGAAAAAAACTCACCTCATTTGCCTTGAAATTTATGCCGATACTTGGTCGAATGCAGGCATCAGAAAGCCACGTGCCCTTAAAGGCACTAACGGAGAAATGTGCTTAGGCTTTTACGCCCTTTCGAATCCTTTGCAATTTTAACACACTGAAATAAATTCTGATCCTGTCTAAATCTACAAATAGTGCGGCATGTAGTGCATGTAATATCTCGCGGGATTACACTATGAGCCCTATCTATTTCTAATGCCTGACAATCGGCATCAAAATCTTCTCGTATTAGTTGGTAATGCGACCAAGCTCAGCCACCGCACGCCATTATACCACATGAACTGAAAACAGGGACATCCGCGAATCATCCGAAATATACGTAAATATAACAAAGAATGCTATTGGTTAATCGCCAAAAGACGCATCCGCAGATAACCTGCATATATAATAAAACTTGCTATTCGCTAACTAGTCAGGCCAAAACTTGAAGGGAATAAGGCAAATGACTCAGAAAGATTAAAATTTTGCAAAGTAAAAATATATTTTCGAAAAGTGAATAACTAGGTTATTATTAAGTTCCGGAATTTGAAAATGACATTGGTGAGTATCATTTTAAGAATTAAAAACGTTTGCCTTTGAAAACTAAAAAATTGCAATTGTGTTAAAACGAATCTTATGCAACACTTGCTGTGACCACTTTTTAGAGTGGCATTGTTATTGAGTAAACCATCTCTAAGTAATAAAGAACCTCTGCTATAGAATTTTGAATCTCTGGTTTGGCTTTGCAGAAGGAGGAAACAGTGGAAACGTCAGATCAGATGCTCGAACTTGTTAAGTAGCGTCAAAATGCAAAGAAGAAGTGATCAGATATTTAAAAGAAAAAAGAGGCCGAAGATGATACTGTTGTTGTTAGGATAGAGCAAGATGGGGAAAAGAGGGAGGAAGCAGCAGAACTACCAGGAACGGGTAGGCTACACTGAGAGCCCAAAGAAGGGCCAGGAACTAGCTAGATAGGCTGTCAAAAATGGATCAAAATGTTATTCTCTCAGAACAAGAACACACAACAGTAGGCTATATTAGACGATGAACCTTTGTATGTAGGCTATTAGCTAGCTTATGTGCAGTTATCATCTGGGACTCTGCAACATGCCTTGAATCAGGATAGCCTACCTTTTTTCAGTTAGGCCAACACTGAATAAGATAAACTGACTAATTTTAGTAGGCTTATATTTTTGATTTTTTCTTATTTAAATCAGTTGAGGGTGAGAGACATGAGGCAGGAGGAGGAAGAAGTGGCAGGATAGTCAAGCACAGATTATAATTATGGTAGGCCAGCAATAGCATACTCTTCTATATGGAAATATAAAGGGTATGAAGAGTTCAGGCGTAAAAATGAATGGCTGTACATGTGCTCATGATGGAAAGCTTGGCTGTACCTCATGCCGTGATGTGAAGAACTGGGTGTCATGGTATCTCGTGGTGTCAATATTGTTATTCACTGCGCGATAGAAAGATATCCCCATATGGTAGTTCCAGGGATACCCATATTGCAGCGCTACGCCCCTAAAATCCATAAACAGTGGGATCTCCAAAGCACACAATGAAGCAAGCAAATTCTTCAGATAACCAAGAAAGATATACTGAGGGATATTAATGACAGGAGTTAGGAGGCTACATTTCATTGTACCGTCAAGATATTCAGGACGGCAGATTATCTGGCCGAGAATGACACCGAGTTTGAAAGTCTGTTCGACCTGCAGAAAGCTAATTGTGTCGATGTGGGGCGTGTTTTGCGCACCAGGACTATCTGTGTTGATATCATTGAGCAGGTGTCAGCCCAGATGAAAAGAGAACTCCTGAAGAAGATAATCGAGAACATCTTGGCTGAAGAGTCAACAACTGTGGGACATAAGGCAACACTTATTGTTTACACGAGGGCGAGTGTAGACGCGAAGATGGATCCCATTGCCTTTCCACTGGATTTGGTGGAGCTGGAAATCCTCTCTGCATCTCATACCAAGGGTGTTTTAGTGGGATAGTACCCTTGTACTCTGGTGGTTGCGCTTCTCCTTTTTAGAGTGATCCTGTTCTCATTGGTTCCCATACTGGCCCCTAGCCGTCACCTGTGGCTCCAAGAAGCTGGCGTGCTATGACTAGCGGCCACACCCCGGCAAACTGCTCAACCAGCAGGCTAAACCAGGTGAAAGTAGCTGTAAGGAGATCTTTTTCTCAGCGAGAATAACCCCACTCGACCTGTGGGTTACCATTGATTGGGATAGGTCAACTAGGTCTACGAGAGTACAAATCCGAATAAAAAAGCTGTGCGTGGAGTCCCACATTGGGTGTCTTTCGACAAACAGGATGTCCGGCAGACCTCTGCAACCTCTCACAGTCGATGGTCGTCCTGCTTAACTTTTGTCACCATCAATTCTGTGTGAGGCTAAGCTGTTGGAATAGGCCCAGCGCAAGCCCCTCTACACAATAATCCACTCACTGCGCAGACAGCTCCACTCATCTTTTCTCATTTATTTCTTTTATTCATCTCTTTCACTCAATCATCCCCTTCACGCACTCATCCCATCATTAACCCTTTATCATCAAAAGTCCCTCAACGACAGGATAAGGTGTAAGGGGCAGGCGATGGATGCGGCTGGTAGCTGCGAGCTTGATTCCTGCACGCGGGCGGTGTTGAGGTGATCGCCGCTGGCTGGTTGGCGAAAAGGGCTGGCTCACCTTTAATGTGCTCTCAATATGTCTGAGCAGCCACAAACAGCAGCCTCACTGCTCACCCAGGAATGGGAAGGACCGTTACCTAGACCCCGTTTACGAAAAAAAGGAAGCCTTACAACAACCTGGGCACAAGACCGCGTCTGTAAGACATCCCTGACTGTGGTCGTAAACTTAAGAAAAGGAAACTACCACTTAGAGTTGCTGACTAGAATATCAGAACCTTATTAGATAATGAATCCCAAACCTAACCTCGACGCAGTACAGCTATTATAGCCTATGAACTAAACGGATACAATGTTGACATTGTTGCAATGAGCGAAACGAGATTATAAGGCTAAGATAGTTTAACAGAGATTGGCGAGGGATATACACTCTACTGGAAAGGCTATGGTGAATACGAACGGAAAATCCATGGAGTTGGCTTTGCCATACGTAACAAATTACTCGACAAAATAACTGAATCGCCAGTAGGCATATCCCCAAGACTGATGAGATGGCGTATACCTCTTGCAAAGCACCGCTTCACCACCTTAATTAGTGCATATGCTCCGACACTAAACTCCAGTGAAGAACAAAAAGATGCATTCTATGAATCGCTACATTTAGCACTAGTTGCAGTACCCAAAGAAGAAAAAATCCTATTGCTTGGTGATTTTAATGCAAGAGTAGGAAATCAAGTCCATCTATTTCCACAGGTCACTAGCAAACATGGAATGGGGAAAATGAAGAGTAACGGTCTCAGACTGCTAACACTCTGTTCAAAGCCATAATCTTGTAATCAGTAATACTACATTTAAACTTCCGAACAAATATAAAGCCACTTGGACTCACCCACGTTTTAAGCATGGGCATATGATTGATTTTATACTAACCAGGCACAGTGACCAAAAGTATATTTACCTCACACGAGCAATGAGAGGTGCAGAGTGCTTAACAGGTCAGACTATGTTACTCTGCAAGCTAAATCTTATAATACACTAACCAGCTCAGCGCACATGCTCCTCAAAAAGGCTAAATACCAACAGCTTTAAAAGATCAAGTAAAACGAAATGCTTACAGGAGCTCATTATATGTAAATTTGATGCAATGCCACAACCCCCCAACTGTGACAGCTAGCGACGTCTGAACCACTCTTCATTCCACTCTGAAACAGTGTGCAGAGGAGACTCAGGGTTTTCAACCTCGACACCATAAAGACTGGATTGACGAAAATGCGAAAGACATTCAAATATTGCTGACGCAGAAGAACAAGGCCCATGATGCCTGGTTCTCAAACCCAAGTTCCGCACATCTGAAACTAACTTTTGATAATTTAATAAAGGAAACTCAACTCAAGCTTCGTGATATGGAAAATGAATGGTGGCCCAAGCCAGGCAAATAACCTGCAACATCATGCTGACAATAAAAACCAACATGGGTTCTACAAAGTCCGGAATACTATCTATGGGCCCGTGAAACGCAATTTAGCCCCTGTCAGATCACAAGATAGCAATCTCCTAAAAGACAAAACAGCCATTCTAAATAGCTGGGGACAGCACTTCCAAACCCTGTTAAATCATAGAAACCCTATAGAGCCAAACCTTTTAGATGCGATTCCTCAGGTACCTATAGCAATGGAGATGGACGAACTGCCCACTTTTGAAGAAACTCTTGACGCCATAAAATCCTTAAAAAATAATAAATCACCTGTCCCAGATGGCCTTCCCTATTCACTGTACAATTTAGGCGGGTATTTTTTGCACTCAAAGATACATGTGCTCATGTTGGTCATCTGGAATGCCGAGGAACCTCCCGCTGAATTTCTGAAATCTGACATGGTGTTTGTGTACAAAAAGAACGGTGATCAAGCACTCTGTGAAAATAGCAGAGTAATCTCTCTACTACTAGTAGTGGCCTCTAAAATTCTGACAAGAATTATGCTTGTCAGATTATGTCGCCATATATCAGAGAGCACCTTGCTAAAAACACAGTGAGGATTTCATAAGGACAGGAGAACCTGCGGCATGATATTATGTGCAAGACAACTACAGGAGAAGTGCAATGAGCAAAACACAGAACTCTACATAGCTTTTATTGACCCTCAAAAAGCTTTTGATACAGTCAATAGGGAACTACTATGCAGAGTTTTAGAAAAGTTAGGCTCCCCTCCAAAATTCCTCTCAATTCTGAAGAAACTACCCGATGGCATGACAGCAACAGTACTTGCCTCAGGAGAAAAATCCGAACCTTTCAGCGTTGAAGTTGGTGTCAATCAACGATGTGTCAAAGCCTCAGTTTTATTGAACATCTTTATACCTGCTGTCACCTTAGTCAGCCAGACTGCAATTCCTCAGGTGGACAGGGTTGCTATCCAGTACCGACATGATGGCAACCTATTTAATTTAAGAAGACTTCAAGACGCACGAAAACTGTGACCAATCATATTCTGGAACTTCAATATGCAGACGAATGTGCGCTGATTGCACACACACCACTTGCTTTACAAAGTCCTTCAATGTCATAGTCTGTCTTTACGAAGCAATGGGTCTGAAAATGAATGGCAATAAAACAGAGATACTAATGCAACGACAGAATCCAGAACCACGTCTAACTTTCCACATCAACGGTGATGACATTAAACAGGTCACAAGTTTCAAATATCCGGGCAGCATCCTTTTGGATAAGTATAATATAGATGAAGAGGTCTGCAACAGAATAAATCAAGCCTCTGTAGCCTTTGAAAAACTGCGCAAAAGATTCTTCCAAAATGATAACCTCAGCCTAAAAACGAAGATAGCAGCCTACAGCGCTGTATGTATAACTACTCTAATCTACGGTGCTGAAACATGGACTGCTTACAGAAGGCATATAAGACAATTGAAAGCATTGCATATAAGAAATCTGCAGAAGATTCTCAAGCTAACATGGAGGGACAAAATTCCACATGAAGAAAAAATCCCTCGACGCGCCAGCACAACCTCAATTGAGACCATACTTGCACAAAAACAACTGCGATGGACTGGACATATAATTCGCATGGGTGATGATAGAGTACCTCGACAAATCCTTTATGGACAACTCCCACTTGGACACCGTAGACAAAGTGGGCCAATGAAACGCTATAAAGATCAAGTAAAAGCAACCCTAAAGAAGTGTAATATTGAACCCCTGACTCTGAAAATCAAAGCCAGTGACCGACCAGCATGGAGATCGACGTGTATGGAATAGAGTATCATTTCTGTGGCAGAGTCTGTGCATCGCGCATCGGGCTACATAGTCATCTTCGCTGGCACAACCGACAGCCACCATAAATTGATACCCATAAATTCATCTCCATTTTCATCGAGTTAAGTTTGAGTCATCTTCGTATTCGAGGGACAGCCATAACTAAGTATATATTAATCCCACTAATCTGTGCAGTGACTTTGATTGAAGGAGTTACGGACCCCCACCCCCACCGAGCGGCTCATAAATTCTACTTTACCTCTCTACATTCCACTTTCTACTTTTGCGTCTTGCTTCCATTCGGTTACTAAGCTGTGATTATTGATTAATTATTGACTACTGTCTGCTTCTGAGACCTTGCTGGGGGTTAGATTATACTGTGTTAGATGGAAATAAAGTAGGAGAGTTTCAGATACAAAAACGTATAATATGAGATAGGAAAATTTAAGGAGAGCACCGCTTTGGGGTGATTCCCCGCCAATCATAAACAGGAGGTCTCTCCGATCAGTCCGATTCGCACATAGATTTCTTCTTTCCTCCCTCTGATATAGACTTAAACGTACGATGGGCGGTCAGTAAGTTTTGCAATTCGGATATAAGGAAACGAAATATAATGAAAAGTGTTTTATTATTTTTCAATATAACTACCCTCGACTTCAATGCACTTGCGCCACTTGTCCCTGAGGCTTCCAATTGCCGACAACCAGAAATCTCCCGACTGCTGTTCAATCCACTCCTGGACGGCGAGCAGGACATCTTTATTTTCCCCAAACCGGCGTCCACGCAGTGCAGCCTTGAGCTGAGGAATAAAAAGTAGTCGCCTGGGTCCAGATCTGGACTGTAGGGGGATGGTTGAGCTCCTCGAATCCGCACTCGCGCAGGGCAGCTTGTGCAACTCTAGCCTTGTGGACTTTGACGACGTTGAAGTCGATCATGGGGCGTGAGGTTTCGTGAGGTTTCTACGGACCCAACGGGCAGACACTTTGGTCATGGGGCCAAATTGTCGTAGATGATGTTGATAACACTTCCATGTGATATTCCAAGTTCTTGCTCGATTTCTTCGACCTTTATCCGTCGATTTTCGAGGATCATCCTCTCCACACGGGCCACATTGTACTCGTTGGTTACGTCTGACGGGCGTCCTGGACGGGGGTCATCTTCAAGGGACTAACGACCATGGCGGAACTTCCTATTCCAGCGAGCAATGGTTGCATAGGAAGGGGCGGTTTCAGTGTACACTGCAACCATGCGTTCATGGATCTCTTTTGCATTCTTGCCTTCCTTGGTCAAAAATTTGATCACTGCGCGGTGCTCAACCTTCTCCTTTGTTGAAAAACTTGTGACTGACGATCTGCGATCAGCTACTGCTTCTTAAATAGAGGAGGCATGAGCGTGCGGCTGCAGGTCCTGACTTGTCATAACTTGTCCTAACACCCCCACAAACAGCCATCCCCCTTCCTCTGTTTTGCCCTTCTGATTCGCAAAACTTATTGACCGCCCCTCGTATATAGAAAATGCTCTCTTCGTAAGCCCGGTACTCCTTTGTAGACCCCCATGGTCACACTATCTAGAGCCAAAGTTTGCTCCAAGCACTGTGATTACGGCGGATATGAGTGAGAGGAAGGTGTAGGAGAGAGATAGAAAGGTAGAGATATTGTGTGTGGTGTGCGTGTTTATGAGATGGTTATTGGTATCGGGTGATATATGGCGATGATTTGGTGACGTGATAATGATATAGTGAATTGTGCCAGGTTGCCTGGAAACGCTATTGCCTTACATTGTATTTTATTTTATTATTTTTTTTATATAAATAAAGTTTGTAATTTAAGCATTCGAGCCTTTGTTATAAATTGCTCCTATCAGCTCTTTATTTATTTTTTTATTATTATATTTATTTTTATTTGTTATTTTACACTTTTAGTTGTTTTGTAGTCCTATATTTATATACTCTTTATATTTCCTTCTGTTTATTTCTCATTACTCTTTTCTGTTCGTATTTTCTTTAGTGTTCATTCTTCGTTGGTTCTCAATATCGGTGGTTCTTTGATCGGTAGGTCACTTTGTGTTATTTATTGATTGGGTTTACATTCAACGTTGTATTCTTGTTGCTTCCTTCCGTCAAATTTCCCCCTGTATTTTATCTGACGGATTTCATCGTTTGGTACGACTATTTTGTTTAGTTCTTCCTGGGGTAAAGTTTCATTTAACTTTCCCCACATGTTTTTGGCTCGTTCGTGGAGTACAGTGTTGATAGGTTCAAGTTCGGTTCTTCTCTGCAGTTTCTCGGATGTTATTCGGTCCTGTCTTCATTTATTTTCAATGAATCTCTTTGCCCAGTTTTGTACCCTTTGGGCCTTTCTTATCTAAATATTTACTCAGAATGTGGGTAGGTATGGGCGGATATAATAACTTAGAACGGACGAGGGATGTATATAATTTTCTTTTATTGTTGCTTGAGAGGTTATTTAATCGTAGCAGGGTTGACATTGTTGCCTTTTCTTCATTTACCTTTTTTGCCAGGTGAGAGACATACCCATTCGTCGTTAGCTTGAGTCCGAGGACTCTCCCCTCCCCGTTGTAATGGTCTCCTTCCCTCCCGACTCTAATTGTGGCTGTTTTCCTTTGATTAATTGGAATAATTCTGAATTTTCTTCCTTTTTCCGAAATCGTTTATGTTTTTGATTTCCCTCGCTGTCCTTTGGGCGATATCTCTTGGGTTTTGTCTGTTACTTGAAATAATTTGTGTGATGTCATCCGCTAATTGGATGTGCATCGCACACTCATCCGTTGGTTGCAGTAGATCATGGGTATATATGGTATATAAGATTGGGGAGAGACACCCTCTTTGTGGTACCTCCGCCCTTAGAGCGAATTCGTCACCCATTTAGTTGCAGAATGGCTTTTCTTCCAGTTAGGTAGTAGCATAATATTTTGGTTAAGTTGGTCTCCATGTTGAGGGCGTTGATTTTTGCTTGTAAACCGGGGATCCATACCTTATCGAAAGCTTTGGCAACGTCGCGGAGTACGACGGCTACTCTGTTGCCCCGCGCTGTTCCGATGGCAATTTTTTCAGTTATTACTGCAAACGCGTTTCCGTCCCTCTCTTTTTCCTGAACACGTGCTGTTGCGTGTTTTTTTAACCTTGCGTTGAGGGGCTTTTCGAAGAGTTTCCCGAGAAACTCGAGTAGTGAGATTGGGCGGTAGCTTTCGATTTGGTGTTTTGGTTTACCCGGTTCCGGCAGGAAGATCATCTTTGCCCTCTTGAAGGCCTGAGGGTAATATCAAGAATTCAGACAGGCATTGAAGATCCTTAAGATTGATTCGTGCACGTTGTTCGGTGCATTAGTAAGGTGCGCCTTCGTTATGACACTTAATCCTGGAGCCCTTTGTTCAAAGGACTTGACTACTATCAAGTACTCTTCCATTGTGGACGGCTTTCCCTCTTCCGAGTGGATGGGTCTCCCTTCGTCAATCTGTGCGTATGGCTTGATGTTTTCTCCTTGGTTCTCTATTGTTCGAGCTATTTTCTCTTCCTAATCTCTATCGAAGTCGAGGTTCTCCTCTGGAGAAATCGAGAAAATACCTTCCCAGTGTCTTCGGCAGTGATCTTCGAATTTGGGTCCAAAATGTTTTTGGATCCCTTTCGATGTCCATTTTTCTGATTATATTATTCCATACTTGAATTGCTTTTCCTTTTATCATTATCCCCAATTGTCTTCTGATGGTTTTTAGCCTGTTTTATTTTTCCATCGTATTACCCAGATCCGTTATTTCTCTTGTCAATGTTTTAAGTTCTTTCATTTTTCCTTTAATTTCGTCGTCCCATCTCGATGCAGGGAGGGTTCTGTATTCTATTTTAGGTGTATACATTGCGTCGGCTTCTATTACTTTTTTTCTATTATTTCGGCCTCTATTACGTTTGTTTCTTGGTTATTAAGGGTTCTGGTATCTATGGTGCTTAAGTAGTCTTTATATTTGGCCCAGTTTGTTCTGCTGAGTGATTTCCTTTTTGGTATCTTAATTAGGAAGGGTGAGGTGGATATAGTTGCGACCATACTTAGATGGTCGGATGGGGTTGCAGGCCCAGGCTCAGTATGGTGATTGAGATTAAAATTGGGGTTGGCGAGAACTATCTCTGGGGTGGTGAAGAATCTGTTGGTTAGGAACGTTGGGGAGTCTGGTACTTCTCTTTGGACTATATTTCTTTGCAGTAGTAGTTCTAGGGTTCTGCCTGTGCCATTCATATGGGTGTGTAGCCTGCTGCTCTGCATCTCGTGTTGAGATCTTCTGTCAGAATTGTAGAGTTCGCTCGACGAAAGAGGTCAATAAAGTTGGGAATGGGTAAATACGAGCGTCTTGGGGGTTGATAAGCTCCGACTACTACCTGATCGCCTAGTCATTTTAATTTTTACCACCAAGTAGGATTCCTCTAGATCCTTTATTTCGGTGTAGTGAATCCTCATTTTTATCCCTATCGATACATCGTCAAATCTGATTGGGGTATGGTTGGCAGATATGATCCTATAATATGGTATTTTTATTGTTTCGACTTCGGTGTTGATACCATGTTCGGCTAATATGACTAATCTGGGTCTTCTTGTCTAATTATATTTGAGTAAATAATTCTCTTTGTCTTCCAGCCGTTCACGTTTAGCGTAAATATTTTTAGTTTGCGTTGGTACGTCAACCTGATTGATTTAATTTCTGCTCTCTTTAACTGCTTTAATTTTCTCGGTTCTTGCTGGGGAACGGGTGCGGCCAGATCGTTTTTTCTTAAATTGGTCGCTGGAGATATTATAGCATGATCCAGGGACAATTAAGATCATTCCTTGTTTTAAAACATTGTGGACTTCTGTCCCGTCCGCATCTGCTTCGTAGTCCCATTTATATCTTCTTTTAACTAATCCTACGATTTCTTTTTTTTTTGCAGGTTTTGGGTAGGGGGTTCGCATGGGTGCCGTATATTTTAATATTGAGTTCCTGGGTATTTAGTTGATGTTCTTGTTTTTGTTTCTCTTTCTCCAGTTTTTGTGCAATCTCTTCGTCAGAAGTTTCTACATCGGTTTCCTGGTCGGTCTCCATTTGATTTTCTTCTTGGTTGTCCGTGTTTTGTTCTGGTTCGTTTGGTTTCATATTTATGTTGTAAATTTCGCTTGAGGGTGGGTTCTCGGGGAACCACATTTTCTTTAGGTCGTTCTTTTCAAGCATCATGTTCAGTTCGGTAGCATATGATCCAGGTTTTGCAATATTCACGAAGTGAGCGTGCATAATGCAAAGGATGAGGTCGGGCCGCATGGTTCCCTGAATGTTTATGGTGGTGGTTTGTAAAGTAGGTACTCTTGTTGGTCCTCCTGGCGTATGTTGTATTCTTTTTTCTTTCTTTTTCTTCCGATAATTCAGTTTTCTTTTTCTTTATTAATTGTTTTTTTATTGGCCAATACATTGCAAGTGTTCTGTGGCTATTTCTACAGTTCAGGCACCTTTTGTCGGCTGCTCTGCATTCGTCCCACCGGTGGTCTTTGCTTGAGCATTCCGAGCAAGTTTTCCCGTTGAATTTGCAATCTTTGATTGCGTGCTGGTCCAAGGCGTAGCACTTGAAGCAAACCTGAATCGAAACAAACGTCTCTCTTTCGATCTGGTCCGGAGAGATCTTGGTGTAAAAGGCAAGCAGGCCGTTTTCTGCCGCTTTCTTTGCTATTTTGAAGACGTGTTGATGTCCTTCGCCGTTCTGGTTTTTGAATTTCACAATGTCTTCAATTCTGGCCCAAGTTTGTTCTTTTTCTATTTCATCTTTTATTTCCGTAGCTGAGTGGGCGCCCACCCACGGATCGAGCCTTCGGCATATGACGGATCTTTTCGTTTTTATGTTTGGGGGTGTACGGGGAGTGAGATCGATTTTTGCTAATATCTTCGCTGCGTCTTTACATGGGAGGAGGTCTAGGTCTTTCTCTGTTTCACAAAGTGCCACATACCCGTTGTATTGATCTTTCAGCATAAGTAAAATTACTCCTATCTCAGCGTAGATCGTTTGTAGGGTCCTTTCACGCGTGGGCTTTTACAATCCTGGGGAGGATACGAAGAGGCACCCTCTTCGCACCCTCGTGGTCTTCCATTTGGCTCGTGGGGAGCCTTCTTTTTGGTGGTCTGTTATTCGTCTTCGTACCTGTGTTTTTCTGGGTAAAAAAAATGTTCTACTTTATTGTTGTATGAATGAGAAAATGAGATTGATCTCTCCGCTCCCACAATCTTTGTCGTGGCCGGTGTAAGTGCCTGGGTGAAAATGATGAATGGATGGGGTGATGGACACGGGAAGGCCCTCCAGGAGGATGACTCATGGCGGACTTGATGATGGGTGGTGATTGAATCAACTACCGCCACCCGGGGCGCCGCCCCTCCTGGGATTTGGTTATCGAGGCTGCATCCGGCATACATAGAGACGGTTGTGTGTCCCTCTATGGTCCTGGCTGGGCCACTAGGGATAAAGAGACCTCTTCCCCAACGGTTGCAACATCGCCTCTTGTCCGCGGTTCCTATAACGGAAGGTTCCACAGTGGGCTAGTCCACAAACCTGCTTTCCCAACCGCCTCGAATTCTGCCTTGTCAAATGATGGGCATAGTTCTAACTAGGTTATGAGTGGCAGTACACACGGCAACGCCTCGGGAGGCTGGAGTGGAGAGAGGGATGAGTTTAGTCAGTCATAAATATGCTTATGACTGTCAAGGAAAAAGATCTCTTTCTTAAGTCTCCCGTGGGGGAAATAAGAGTGGTTGCGAGAGGGTGAGTTCTTCGATGCGGCTCGATTAGTCAAAAATGCCCTTAGAATTCACTGATCTTTGAATTCTTCTCTTCTCTCAGATTCCAGCGATGAAAAGTGTGAAAGTAGCGTAGGCTAAGTCTTTCGAGTGAGCGAGCTCAATATCCTTGCGTGCGAGCAGTCCGGGAGCGAGCAGTCCAATCTGGAGATATTCGAAAACCCAGGGGATTTATATGACGGCTATTTTTTGTTTCTCTTCATTAGCAGACTCAGACGCCTGGCTGAACACTTCTGGCGGCCAGAGGGATTAGCGCTTGTCGCTTGACCCAGGTCTTAATGGCTTTACGATGTGGGCCGGTAACTTTCGTCTATCAGCCTCCAGACTACGGATATTAGCGTTTTCTCGGTGGGATAAAAACTTTTAGCACGCCGAACTTAATTAACTGCGCCTGTGAGGCAGCTGACGGGTATTCAAATTCTTTCATCTTTTTTTCTTTGGGTTCCGAGGTTACTCCACGTTGAGGTATACTTAGAAGACAGAGAGAGGGAAGGAATTCATGGAATGAATTAAGGGGTTATTCTTCTTTGTCTTCTCTTTCCCTTACACATACTTTTCTTTCGTATCCTTTTACTTTGTTTCGAATTAAAAAAAAATAAAGATCTACTTTACCTGTTTTTTTCCTGTTTTTATCTACTTTTGGTTAGCTTGTTGTTTGGGAATTTCCATTTATGTGTATAATTCTTCCATTTCTCTTTCCATTATTTCTAAGCTACTGGGAAATAGTCGATGGGCTCTCCATCCTTTTAGTTGATCTAGGTGGTTGGGGAGTTCTTCTGCCATCTCCTCTTGGGCTTTCCTTATCATTTTCTTTGCTCTTTTTCTATTATTTTGTTGATCGTAATAAGTTTTACCTCTCGACGTAAATCTCGTTGATTTCTTCGCTCCGCCCGTATGGTGTTCGTTATTATGTACAGTGCTTTGTTTTGTATCCTCTGAATCTGTTTTAGGCTAGTCTTAAACAAAGTGCACATTACCCCCGTACGGTACACTAAATCTGATTGAATAATTGCTTGGTATATATTTTTTTTGTTTTTTAGATTAAGATTTCTTAAACTGAAGAGTAGGGTGAGGAGGGGGTATACCGGCCGAGGGGAACACCGACCGAATGCTCTGGTACGATAACTATCTCAAATTGCTCGCCGCCACTCACCACCAACACAGCACCCATCCTCAGTGAACAACACGCGAGCAACGAGTTTCCGCCATCACGACGTCTGTGTTTACCAGGTAAGAAAATTGATTTTTCGGATGTATGTTGTTATTTTTCACGGTACTCATATAGCGTCGAACGTCGGTGAATATGGCGTGATTGTTTTGAATAAGTTCATTACGATATTTATCCATATTGACATGCTATCGAGTGAAATGAAGTGCGTCCTTTCGAAGTGGCCACTATGGTGGCATTGTTGTGAAAAAAATGGTGGTGCAGGAGAACATCGACCGCCAACATGTGGGGGAACACCGATGCGTAAAATTTTGAAAATTCGATATACTTTGAAATATTTGGAAAAAAATTACAAAAAGTGACTGATTATGGGCACAGTTTGCACTCGCTCAGGTACAAAATGGAATTTTTATGCAGGTTTCTACTAATAGGTCGGTGATCCCCCACCCCACCCTAGTTTGAGTCCCATTTTTTTTTTTGTTACTTCGGTCTGTTACCTGTTTCTTGTTACCTAAAACTTTGCATTCGTCGCTATATCTATATCTTTCACCTTCTATTTAAATGTCTGCTGTCTATTTCCTATATACTGGTACTATTTGTTTATGTTTGTCTTGAGCTTGCATTTATTTTCGTAGTTGTTTATGGATTATATTTCTCATAAAAGAGGACAATTTCACCTCTGCCTGGATGATCCAGATCCATCTGACCTCTATTCCTACCATCACTTCGCCATGACCTTCTGCTCCTATAAGAGAGTGGAGAGAATGGTGGCTCTCATTTCATGCCCAATCCTCTTCCCCGACCTCCCCCCGGCCGACTTCCCTCAATTCTGCATCGTAATCTATCCCAGTCTCCCTTTAGTCACGACGCTTCGATGGCATTTTCTTTCCTTATTCTCGCTGCGGGTATTTTTTTGTTTAGATTCGCAATGCCCACCTCACTACCCGCCCTTTTATCTCGATCGGGCATTACTCTGGACTTTGTGGACCGTTCCCTTCAGGTCTTCGTGGGTTCCTCCTACCCCGGGCCCTTTCCAGAGGCGGAGCCAGGTTCCATTTCTGGACTTTGGTACGATTGATTATATAAAGAAGACGCCAGACTTATGAGCTGTCTATGGGTCAAGTTATGGAGGGTGGAGCGGGAAGGAAAGGGGAAAAAAGGTGGGAGGGGAAGGGAAGGGAGTGGGTGGGACGGGACGGAAAGGGAATGGGTGGGAAGGTAGGGAAAGCAAATGGGTCGGATTTGAGGCGAAGGGAAAGGGGGAAAGGGAAAGGCTGGGATGGGAGGGTAAGGGAATAGTTGAAACGGGAAGGGAAAGGAAACGGTGTGATCGGAATTGGACGAAATGGGAGGGGGGGGACGAGAGAGGAAGGGTCTGGTGGGATGGCAAAGGAAGGAAATGCTTGAAACGAGAGGGGAAGGGAGTGCGTAAGAGAGGGGGGAAAGGAATGGGTGTGATAAAAGGGGAAGGGAATGTGTTTGACGGGATGGGAGGGGAAGGGAAAGGGTTAAACTAGAAAAAAAGGGTTAGGGTGAGACGGGAAAGGGCAGGGTGAGATGGGAAGGGAACGGAAAGGCTGCAACGGGAAGGGAAAGAAAGGAAAAGTGTTGAATGGCGATGACAATACAATATGATTTGCATCTCTTCTCCGTGCCACTACATAGAGCCTGAGGTTACCATGTGTCACCATTACGAAGCTGCAAGTGGTCGTTAGCTGCAACCTTCCTGACCACAAGAAAATCATTACAACCATCAAGAAAGGCACTTGCCTTATAGGCTTCGAATATCGATGGCGACACTCGCCCTTAGAACATCAAGGTTATCATTCACCCTCAATTCTTCATTCGCCCTTAATGTTAAAACATCAAAGGCGTTAATCGGTGCTTGAAACATCAATGGCGGCAATTGACTCCACGTCTCAAAACATCGATGGTGACCTTCAATTTCAATACTTACAATATCAAGGATCTCATTTGGCTTCAAGCCCTAAAACATCACCGTTGGAATTCGCCATTAAGTAACTCCTAAATATCATGGTCGTAATCCAATCGCAATATTAAGACTTCCATGGTTTTATTCGCCCTCAATTCCAAAAATTTTTATCCCTCAGCTCTTAAAACTTTGAGGGTGTCATTCACCAACATACCTATGTATATACAGAACCGTCTAAAACTAGAGAACAAAATACCAAAATCTAGTGTACCAATGCAATGTTTTACTCAACTGGAATTTCTGTGGTGGAGGGCGGCGATTCACAGTCTAGGGGCCACATTCTACGATATTCGCCACCCTCAATTCTGTGGAGAGCTAAAGAACACCTGAATAAAAATTAACCAAAACTACCAAGGGCAGGTCGGACGAAGAGAAAGATTTTAAAATATGGAGGTGAGGAAAAAGATAGTTATTTAATGTTAATAAAGTTTGAAAGAGATTTCTAACAGATTCCTTGGTATGTTGGGGACTGGTAGTGTGTACAATTCTCATTAACCTTCTCTGTTTTGCAATCGAAGTAGGAGGCGTCTTTTCGTGGAGGAAGACCATCATATAATTAGTCTCAAGACTCAAAGGAGATTGCGTTGGCTGCATCAGGACGTCCAGAGAAGAGCTGCTAGAGGAGATTCCTAATTTCTAATGCAAAAACATCACTCGACTAGTTGTGCCTCACGTTCAAGTTGGGCATTGGTTGAGAGCTTGGCAAGAAGTATCAGGACATGAAAGAGGAAAAGTGATCTTAATATTAGTGATCGTTTATAGTTTTGAGATTAACTCAGGAATGGACGGAAGACATTTTCCTTTACTTGATTGCTAGCGTTGAATTTTCTTTTATGTCGCCAAATACTCAGATGTGCTGAATGATAGGCTGCGGCCACTGATGAAGTATCAGATGAACAGAAGTATCGATAAAGGAGTAAAGCGTTCAACAAGAGTGTTTTTTCATCATCTTCGCTCTTGAGAAGCTTATCTTAGTTATCTTGACACGGCTCCCCCAGGTGTAGCAAGGACAGACATGTTGCAGGTTACATCTAGAAGCTCACGTGCCCTGCGATCTACAAAGCCCTCTTATGGAAGTGCGTCAAGATATCTTTCACACATTTTCATTTCCTCTAATTTCCCAACATTCTTCACATATGTCTTATATACACACTTGGCCTTCGTGTGTAAGAAAAAAATCCCTCGTAATAAGTTTGTGAAACTATGTAGTAAAAATACCTCAACATTCATTATTATTATTATTATTAATCGTTCTCCTCCTCCTCCTCCTTCTTATTCTTAATTTATAATCAAAATATTTGTTAAAAACGGAGGGAAGTGAAGCCCAGCGAGTCCCCACTATGCCAGAAACGACCATAAAAGGCAATGTCCTTGAGACCCGGAAAGGGCAAGATCTAAAGCGAGCCCTTGAACCCTCTGAAGTTGGGACCCTATAAGAAGGGCAACTTAGGATGAGTACAGCAAAAACAAAAGCAATCCATGCAAATTAACCCCTACCCCACAGACTCAATACAAAATAAATAGTGGAGGGAGGAGTGAGTTCCTAAAGGATCGAATTCCTGGATGCGTAAGGAGTGAGAAATCCTATTGATTGAGTCACTCTTGGTAACGACTCAAAACACATTTAAAAATTCGTAATATTCTTGACATAAAATATTAATATTTTATCTTCTTTATCGTCACGAAACTCGTGGAAAACTTATTACTTTTCAATATACCTTGGCGCCTGTCCAATCGATCCAGACGAATTAAATTGTAAAATTCTTTTAAACATTTCGCTCAGCACTGACAGGTGATCAATCATTGTGGTAATTAACTTCGTAAAATTACAGTGACGATTTGGTCGTTGTCTTAGCAGCCACATCAACAGAGAAGAAACAAAAAGGGTTCGGAGGTGGGTGGAACCGCTTCATTTATCGAGGCCAGTTTTCCGCCAGCACAAGTCAACTGTCCTTTCCTCAAAGAGTGTAATAAAGTGCGATCGCTACATTTAATTCATCTTAAGACTCAACTTTTCTGATCAATTCGTTGTTGTTGCGTAAAAGAAAGAGTCGATAACCAACGAGGGCGTCTCCACTAGAATGTGTGTGAGGATAGATCTGGGAAGAAAGTGGTTAAGAAATTATTCAGGAGGCACAGATCCACTTACGCGTTTTGGAGCCTTTTAGAGTATTTAATCCCACAGATGTTACCTGCAGTAGGATTGCAAGTGTTACCCCTAAAACAACCCCTTGGTGAAACGTTGTTCGAAATCCCAAATCAAAAATTTGTGTCGCTCAAAAAAGGAAAAATGTTTAAAAGAGTTCTTAAAAATCCCATTGAAAATCTAATGAGTTGAGAGCTCAAATTCCCTTGGATTTTAAGGAATTCAAATGGATTTGGAATCCACAATTAAGTTCCGGCAATAGACTTGCACAAAGTAGACTTAGTCTTAGGCAAGTTACTCTCTTTTAATGATCAATACATGCAGGAACATGGAAACACTACGGGTAAGATTGATTTTGATTAATGAACAACAATTTGATTTGTAGTGGAGGCGGAAAAGAGAGGGAGAATAAGAGAAAGAGAGAGGGAGGGGGGGAGGGTCTGAACAAAGAATTGCAGCAATCGTCTTTTATCTCATTCCCTTTGTTCTATAATTTAAGAGAATTGCACCACAAGTTCCTTCGTAATCGCGGACGAAATTTGCCGACAGCGTAATGAAGTTTACATAAAGATCAAAATGTCAGCAATCACAAAGTCGCCATGGTGGACTGGTTTTCGTTAAGTTGAGGTACCCGTTTTGGGGCAGGTCAATGTTATTTTCTTTTTTTTAAATGCAATCGGTAGCTACAAACAAGCCTTGAAATCTCATCGGAAATCGAACCCTGTACTTGGGCATGGAATTCCAATAGCCAAACGAGAGGTCTCTTACCCACCTAAGGATAATAATAATAACCAGGCAATGGATTCGCCACTCCCCCCTATGGGGGCAGCTTGCGCTGGGCTGCAAAGATTAAAATTTCAAATCTAAAAAAAAGCAGCCACGGTTCAATTTTTAGACATTTTCTGAACTTCGCCAATTATAATAATTTTAAAAAGGAACTCAAAACTATTTCCTCCCTTTCAAAATATCACGTTGCTAAAATATAGTTATTGATAAAATAAAAAAGCAGCCTTACTTAAATTTAATAAATTTTATGAACTTGACCAATTGTAATTCATTTCCTTTTAAAGCATTGGATAATCCTATTTATTTTCTCTGAACTAAACTATTTTGTTTTTTCAAACTATAAAGAAATTCTTAGAAATTACCTTCATAAAAATTTAAAATATATTTAAGTCATAACCAAACTAAGATGAAATTATTATTCAAATACTCCCCGAAAACTCCTTCTTAAATTATAGAGTTAGTGAAATAATAATAATAACAAGATGGGAAGCTTCGCCACTCCTCCTTAAAAGAGGAGCTTGCGCTTCGCATGCAGACCGGTCTATGGCCTACGACCTATCCAGCTCTGGCAAGGGTTTTTGGTCTAACAAAAAATAAAAGGTTTCCAGTACATATCTCCTAATAATTTACTCTTGGTCTATCTCTTTTTTCCCATCGATGATTATTTTTCTAGGCCTAAAGGAGAGAAAAAACACTTTTATCGGATTTATTTTTAAATGGGTAAAAAACAATCGGCACCACTCTTTTTTATCATCTAAACTTGCTCCAATAATTTCATTTTGCTTTTCTCGTTTTAAAGTGTCAGTAGCTTCTTTTAAATCCTGCTAAAGACTAAAATTTAAAATCATTTTTGGAAATAACTTTGATGAAACCTTCGAATCTACGAAAAAATTAAAAATTACCTCAATTTTAATAAAATTTCTTAACTTTATCATTTGCAATTCATTTCTTTATTAAAAAATCCAAATCTTTCGATAATAATAATTATTTTTAGTCGCGTGTGACTCTATATCTCACTATGTCGGTCAGTCGGTCACCGTTTTACTTTTTTTGTTTTGGCAATAAAATTTTAACTATTCGGCCGATTATAACGAAATTTGAAATCTTTTGTTATTTTTAATTTTCTTTGGAATGATATAATTGACAAGGTCCTCTCATGGTTAGCTCTGGAATTCTTGTTTTTTTTTTTTGCAATAACATCATAACTATTTATCCGAGATTAATTCTGATACTCGAAGAAGAGGTCAGGAAAGGTAAATCCGTTCACTGGTCACTAGTGTTATCATTGGTCTCGTTCTTTAATTTCTAATCATTATTACTGAGCTTTCTAATGGTACTGTCGTTTCTGTGTCTGGTTTCTTTACCTTCAATTGATTTATTGGGGATCTGTTGATTGATCTTTTCCCTCAGTCTGTATATGTTATTTTCTGATCCTTTTTGAAATTCCTATTGAAAACATTGTGAATAATTAAGAAATGACCCACAACGCTTTTGTACAAATGTGAAAGATAATTTAGTAACAAATAATGAATCTTGAATCTAATTCTAACCTTGCTTTTCATTTCTTTCAGGCATAATTTCCTTTTTCACTTGCCACATCATTCACTCAAACCGGTCAACTTTAATGAAAATGGAGAAATTCTTTCTAAACATCTGTTTTTTCTGTTTGGTAAAAGTTGTCTTTGTTATTAGTGAAACCAGTTTGATTCCCGACGGATACTGCACATCCTCTGACCGGGTCTCCTCCTACGTGTCTGTAGGAAGAATGACGGAAGTATCATGTGCCATTAAGTGTAGGTGGCAGGGGTGTTTTTGTGTCAAATTCGAAGGTATGTCGATCATGAATCTTTCAACATAAATAGAACTACATTTATAAATATTTATTTTGATTAAAATCAAATATAACTTCCATTATATCAAGACCTACACCAAATGCTGCCTCGACCTCCAGGATTGCTTACATCATTTTACTCGTCTCCTTTATCCTTTTCAGCTTAACTTAAATTAGTTTATCCTTACGCACATCCACATCGTATCCAACAGCCAAGTTTATTATCAAGGATCACTTCAGAAAACTATAACGGCGCAAAATCTAATCTTTTGAAGTTTCTGACATGTCAAAACCCTCTCACACTTCCTATACCACAATCTGGCCTTTAGTCATTTCACACCAAGCTTAGCCAAACGAAATCTTGTTATAAAAACCATCCAACCATCCACCAAATATTTAAACATCTACACAAACGGCAATTCATTTTTACTTCCTTATTTCTTCCATTATTTTTGTAGACAAAAGCAATTACTGCACTACTCTAATAAACTCTTACTCTCCCAAACTGGCACGATCGATACTTCACCATTCAGCTCTACTTAATCAGCTTCTTCAAACATTATCTAATACTTCACTCCTGATATTTTCCTCACCAGTCGATTTCAATTCTTCATTTCTTTACGATCCAACTGGTGAGCGCCCTCTGTATACACCACAAACCAATCACTTTCACATCCAGCTTCGGATATAAAACCTCTCCTTTATCTAAGGATATAAATTTGGTCAACAGACGGAGAATGTCATTTGGGAGGAATTGGCACAGTTGCTTATCGGGGGAACGAGGCAACATTCCGTCGCTTCCAAGCCAAAGTTTCAACGGGAGATGTCGCTTACCAAAAACCAGCAAAGAGGTCGGTAATCCTTCATAAACCCAAATCTTCTTTCACATTCATTCCATTCAAAATAATCTCCTCAGTTACATAAATCTGTGTTTTGAGTGGCGTAGTCTTAGTGTGTGACAGCATGTTCAAAAGCTATTATTACGGGCTAGTGCAAAACATTATCTACAAATGGCTCTAAATTACACAAATTAAGGTAATCACATTCATCAGAGGATGACAAGAAACACACCAATCCCACACCTCCATGCCTAAAACAACATATTACCCACTAAATTACACATAAATATCAAAGTAACCCAACACTTAAGCATAGTAAAAACTCCCCCCATCGCAACTTCCACTTCACAATTCAGCCTCCACAACCAGACAAAAATAATATCCCCAGCACAGTAATTCCAAGTTAAGCTCAAAAGGTTCCCGCACTCTCACCCAAATGAAACCTCAATAAAACATGCCCATACAATCCAAACTCGGCAACAACGAGCAATCACCACAAATCCACTCCTCAGAGCATTCCCTCCACACAAAACGAAGAGTACTCCTATCGCAACACCATCCTGAGCGATCACCCAGACTACAACAATACAAACACAGAATAAAGCTCGCGCAAACACGAACATTTACTCGGTGCCATCGAGCCCCAGAAGACTGAATATACCTTCTACTCGATTGCCCTATTCCCACATTCGCACACTCCATCACATCACTATGGCAACTGTAGACACACCCGGGAGACGTTGTGGAGTTCCTGGGGGCCGCCCGCCCCACTTTTATTAAGATGAGGATTTTAAGGTTAATACTCATTATTTATCGCTGTTAAATCCCTTTGGATCTCGCTCGAATCGAACCCCAAACCTTCATTTCATAAAAACCTTCTCAATTTTTTTATCCATTTGCATTAATTTAATTGTTCAAAATTTAACCCTATCTCCTCCTTGAATGGACAGAACACGAATCTGTACAAGTCCTGTCTTTGTCCACAGGACTTGACACCTTTCCTTTGTCTTGGCTTGAAGGATTGCTTAAATAATACTTCCTGGAGTTCTGTTCTGTCATAACGATTCGCACCTTTTCTCAATCCAGCAACTTCCAACAATCTCCATTCTCTCTCACTCTTAATTTTGGGTACACCCATAATGAAGGGCTTAGATAGAGATTGACATTCTACGATTGAATAAAACCAGTTGATTTGGATTTCAAAGCCACTTAATTAATACTGATGCCCGCAGGGAGGGTGGGTGCCCTGTTGAGGCTTTTACACTGGGTACCCGGGGGAGCTGTACTCCAGAACGGCCCCAGGGCAAATTAGGGAAGCCTTGTCACTCGGTCGACCTGAACACTCTGATGGCCCCGTGGAAAGTTGTTGGGGCACTTCCCCCTCCCTCCTCCCTCCCTCCCTCCCTCTCAGCGCTAATTTAACATTATTTATTCGTAATAGTTGTTATTGGTATTATCATTCTTCTTATTATAATTTATTTTTATAAATTATTTATTATGATTATTATTAATCATTACTTATTATGTATTTGTGCATTATTATTATTATTATTATTATTATTATTGTGTATGTTTATTATTATGCATTATTATAACTTATTAATATTATTATTTAGTAGAAGTATTTTTTATTATTATTATATTTATTTTAGCTAAACCCTAAACATCTTCTCCCCGCGTTTATACCAGGAGGACTTTTCCCACCTGGAGAGAGTTCGGTCTGGTAGCCACGGTGCGTTGGTCGACTGCATGCGATCTCGGGGTCATATAGCACCAGGGTATGATAATAATTGATGAGCACCCACCCTACTCGTTAGGGGACCCGCCCATCTCTACTTCTCTTTATTACATACCCCACTACCCCCTTCCAAACTTACTCTCTATCCACAGATGTTCTGTCTACTCGGCGCACTTTCGTCCTCTTATGTGTTCTAAAGCCGAGGGGCAGTGTATACCCTGAGGAAACTACCTTCTGTGGGGCCAAAAAACCCCTGGCTAAAGCAGGTATTAGGCACGAGGTGTGTTGGGCCGTCGACTCTTCTCACCCTGTCCAGTACACAGAGAAGGTGGAGACGCTTCTCACCATCTTCGATTACACAGAGAAGGTGGCGACGCTTCTAACCCTCTTCCAGTAAACAGAGAAGGTGGCAACGCTTCTCACCCTCTTCAAGTACACAGAGAAGGGGAAGACGCTTCTCAACCTTAGACAGTAAACAGAGCAGGTTGCGACGCTTCTCAACTTCTTCCAGTACACAGAGAAGGTGGCGACTATTCTCACCCTCTTCAAATACATAGAAAAGGTGGAGACACTTCTCACTCTCTTCCAGTACACAAAGAAGGTAGCAACGGTTTTCACCCTTTTCCAGAACACAGAGCAGGTAGCGACGCGTCTCACCCTATTTCAGTACACAAAAAAGGTGTCGACGCTTCTCACCCTCTTCCAGGACACAGAAAAGGTGGTGACGCTTCAGACCCTCTTCCATTACACAGACGAGGTGGCGACGCTTCTCACCCATTTCCAGTACAAAGAGAAGGTGGCGACGCTTCTCACCCTCTTCCAGTACACAGAGAAGGTGACGACGCTTATCACCCTCTTCCAGGACACAAAGAATGTGGCGACGCTTCTCACCCTCTTCCAGTACACAGAACATGTGGAGACGATTCTCCCCCTTTTCCAGTACACAGAGAAGGAGGAGACGCTTCTCATCCTCTTCCAGTACACAGAGCAGGTGTAGACGCTTCTTACCCTCTTCCAGTACACAAAAAAGGTAGCAACGGTTCTCACCCTCTTCCAGAACACAGAGCAGGTGGCAAAGCGTCTCACCCTCTTTCAGTACACAGAGATAGTGGCGACGTTTCTAACCCTTTTTCAGTACAGAAAGAAGGTTGCGACGCTTCTAACCCTCTTATAGTACACAGAGCAGCTGTCGACGCTTCTCACCCTCCTCCAGTACACAGACAAGGTAGCGATGCTTCTCATCCTCTTCCAGTGCATAGAAAAGGTTGAGACGCTTCTCATCTCTTCCAGTACACAGAGAAGGTGGCGATGCTTCTCACACTCTTCCAGTACACAGAGAAGGTGGCCACGGTTCTCACTCACCCTCTTCCAGTACACAGAGAAGGTGGCGACGCTTCTCCCCCTCTTCCAGTACACAGAGAAGGTGGCGACGCTTTTCACCATCTTTCAGTACACAGAGAAGATGGCGACGCTTCTAAGGCACTTTCAGTACAGAAAGAAGGTCGAGACGCTTCTAACCCTCTTATAGTACACAGAGAAGCTGTCGACGCTTCTCACCCTCTTCCAGTACACAGAGAAGGTGGCGATGCTTCTCCTCCTCTTCCAGTGCATAGTAAAGGTTGAAACGCTTCTCAACCCTTCCAGTACACAGAGAAGGTGGGGAGGCTTCTCACACTTTTCCAGTACACAGAGAAGAAGGCGACGCTTCTAACTCACCCTCTTCCAGTACACAGAGAAGGTGGCAACGCTTCTCACCCTCTTCCAGTACAGAGAGAAGGTGGTGACGCTTCCCCCTCACTTCCAGTACACAGAGAAGGTGGTGACGCTTCTCACCATCTTCCAGTACACAAAGAAGGTAGCGACGCTTGTCACCCTCTTCTAGTACAAAAAGGGGGTGGTGACGGTTCTCACCCTCTTTCACTACACAGAGAAAGTGGAGACGCTTCTTACCCTCTTCCAGTACACAGGGCAGTGGTGGCGACGCTTTTCACCCTCTCCCTGTACACAGAGAGGGTGGCGACGCTTCTCCCCTCTTCCAGTACACAGAGAAGGTGGCGACGATTCTGAACCCTCTTCCAGTACACAGAGAAGGTGGCCATGCTTCTCACCCTCTTTCAGTACACAGAGCAAGTGGCGACGCTTTTCACCCTCTTCCAGTAGACAGAGAGGTGGCCACGCTTCTCACCCTCTTTTAGTAAACATAGAAGGTGGCTAGGCTTCTAATCTTCTTCCGGTACACAAAGAAGGAGCGAAGCTTCTCACCCTCTTCAAGTACACAGAGAAGGTGGCAATGCTTCTCACCCTATTCGAGTACACAAAGAAGGTGGCGACGCTTCTCACTCTCTTTCAGTACACAGAGCATTTAGCGACGTTTCTCATCCTCTTCTAGTTCACAGAGGAGGTGGCGACACTTCTCACCCTGTTCCACTATACAGAGCAAGTGGAGACGCTTCTCACCCTCTTCCAGTACACAGAGAAGATGGAGCCACTGTTCACCCTCTTCAAGTACACAGTGCAGGTGGCGACTCTTCTCAACCCCTTTAAGTACACAGAGAAGGTGGAGACACTTCTCACTCTCTTCCAGTACACAAAGAAGGTACAAACGGTTCTTATCATCTTCCAGAACACGGAGCAGGTGGCAACGCGTCTCACCCTCTTTTACTACACAGAGAAGGTAGCGACGCTTCTCACCCTCATCCAGGACACAAAGAAGGTGGTGACGCTTCTCACCCTCTTCCAGTACACAGAGCATGTGGCGACGCTTTTCACCCACTTCCAGTACACAGAGAAGGTTGCGACGCTTCTCACACTCTTCCAGTACACAGAGAAGGTGGCGACGCTTCTCATCCTCTTCCAGTACACAGAGAAGGTGGCGAAGGTTCACATCCTTTTCCAGTAAACATAAAAGGTGGAGACGCTTTTCACCCTCTTCCAGTACACCGAGAATATGGCGACGCTTCTCGCGCTTTTCCAGTACACAGAGAAGGTGGCGACGCTTCTCACCCTCTTCCAGGACACAAAGAAGGTGGCGACGCTTCTTCCCCTCTTCTAGGACACAAAGAAGGTGGCGACGCTTCTCACCCTCTTCCAGGACACAAAGAAGGTGGTGACGCTTCTCTCCCTGTTCCAGTACACAGAGAAGGTGGCGACGCTTCTCATCCTCTTCCAGCACACAGAAAAGGTGGCGAAGGTTCACACCCTTTTCCAGTAAACAAAAAAGGTGGAGACGCTTCTCATCCTCTTCCAGTACACCGAGAAGATGGCGACGCTTCTCCCCCTTTTCCAGTACACAGAGAAGGTGGCGACGCTTCTCACCCTCTTCCAGGACACAAAGAAGGTGGTGACGCTTCTCACCCTCTTCCAGTACACAGAGCAGGTGACGACATTTCTCACCCTCTTCCAGTACACAGAAAAGCTGGCGAGGCTTCTCACCCTCTTTCAGTACACAAAGAAGATTGCCACGCTTCTCACACTCTTCCAGTACACAGAGAAGGTGGCGAGGCTTCTCACCCTCTTAGAGTACACACAGAAGGTATAGACGCTTCTCACCCTCTTCCAGTACACAGAGAAGGTGGCGACGCTTCTCACCCTCTTTCAGTACACAAAAAAGGGTGCGAGGGTCCTCACCCTCTTCCAGTACACAAAGCAGGAGGCGACGCTTCTCACCCTCTTCCAGTACACAGAAAGTGGCGACGCTTCTCAACCTCTTCCAGTACGTAAAGAATGAGGCCACGCTTCTCACCCTCTTCCAGTACACAGAGCAGGTGGAGACGCTTCTCACCCTCTTCCAATACACAGAGAAGGTGGAGCCACTTTTCACACTCTTCTAGTACACAGAGCAGGTGGCGACTCTTCTCACCCTCTTCAAGTACAGAGAAAAGGTGGAGACAATTCATACTCTCTTCCAGTACACAAAGAAGGTAGCAACGGTTCTTACCCTCTTTCAGAACACAGAGCAGGTGGCGACGCGTCTCACCCTCTTTCAGTACACAGAGAAGGTGGCGACGCTTCTCACCCTATTCCAAGACACAAAGAAGGTGGCGACGCTTCTCACCCTCTTTCAGTACAAAGAGCAGGTGGCGACGCTTCTCACCAACTTCAAGTACACAGAAAAGGTAGAGACACTTCTCAATCTCTTTCAGTACCCAAAGAAGGTAGCAACGGTTCTCAGCCTCTTCCAGAACGCAGAGCAGGTGGCGATGCGTCTCACCCTCTTTCAGTACACAGAGAAAGTGTCGACGCTTCTCACCCTCTTCCAGGACACAAAGAAGGTGGTGACGCTTCTCACCCTCTTCCAGTACACAGAGCGTGTGGCGACGCTTTTCACCCACTTCCAGTACACAGAGAAGGTTGCGACGCTTCTTACCCTCTTCCAGTACACAGAGAAAGTGGCGACGCTTCTCATCATCTTCCAGTACACAGAGAAGGTGGCAAAGGTTCACACCCTTTTCCAGTAAACATAAAAGGTGGAGACGCTTTTCACCCTCTTCCAGTACACCGAGAAGATGGCGACGCTTCTTGCGCTTTTCCAGTACACAGAGCAGGTGGCGACGCTTCTCACCATCTTCCAGGACACAAAGAAGGTGGCGACGCTTCTCCCCCTCTTCCAGGACACAAAGAAGGTGGCGACGCTTCTCACCCTCTTCCAGGACACAAAGAAGGTGGTGACGCTTCTCACCCTCTTTCAGTACACAGAGAAGGTGGCGACGCTTCTCATCCTCTTTCAGTACACACAGAAGGTGGCGAAGGTTCACACCCTTTTCCAGTAAACAAAAAAGGTGGAGACGCTTCTCACCCTCTTCCAGTACACCGAGAAGATGGCGACACTTCTCCCCCTTTTCCAGTACACAGAGAAGATGGCGACGCTTCTAAGGCACTTTCAGTACAGAAAGAAGGTCGAGACGCTTCTAACCCTCTTATAGTACACAGAGAAGCTGTCGACGCTTCTCACCCTCTTCCAGTACACAGAGAAGGTGGCGATGCTTCTCCTCCTCTTCCAGTGCATAGTAAAGGTTGAAACGCTTCTCAACCCTTCCAGTACACAGAGAAGGTGGGGAGGCTTCTCACACTTTTCCAGTACACAGAGAAGAAGGCGACGCTTCTCACTCACCCTCTTCCAGTACACAGAGAAGGTGGCGACGCTTCTCACCCTCTTCCAGTACAGAGAGAAGGTGGTGACGCTTCCCCCTCACTTCCAGTACACAGAGAAGGTGGTGACGCTTCTCACCATCTTCCAGTACACAAAGAAGGTAGCGACGCTTGTCACCCTCTTCTAGTACAAAAAGGGGGTGGTGACGGTTCTCACCCTCTTTCACTACACAGAGAAAGTGGAGACGCTTCTTACCCTCTTCCAGTACACAGGGCAGTGGTGGCGACGCTTTCCACCCTCTCCCTGTACACAGAGAGGGTGGCGACGCTTCTCCCCTCTTCCAGTACACAGAGAAGGTGGCGACGATTCTGAACCCTCTTCCAGTACACAAAGAAGGTGGCCATGCTTCTCACCCTCTTTCAGTACACAGAGCAAGTGGCGACGCTTTTCACCCTCTTCCAGTAGACAGAGAGGTGGCCACGCTTCTCACCCTCTTTTAGTAAACATAGAAGGTGGCTAGGCTTCTAATCTTCTTCCGGTACACAAAGAAGGAGCGAAGCTTCTCACCCTCTTCAAGTACACAGAGAAGGTGGCAATGCTTCTCACCCTATTCGAGTACACAAAGAAGGTGGCGACGCTTCTCACTCTCTTTCAGTACACAGAGCATTTAGCGACGTTTCTCATCCTCTTCTAGTTCACAGAGGAGGTGGCGACACTTCTCACCCTGTTCCACTATACAGAGCAAGTGGAGACGCTTCTCACCCTCTTCCAGTACACAGAGAAGATGGAGCCACTGTTCACCCTCTTCAAGTACACAGTGCAGGTGGCGACTCTTCTCAACCCCTTTAAGTACACAGAGAAGGTGGAGACACTTCTCACTCTCTTCCAGTACACAAAGAAGGTACAAACGGTTCTTATCATCTTCCAGAACACGGAGCAGGTGGCAACGCGTCTCACCCTCTTTTACTACACAGAGAAGGTAGCGACGCTTCTCACCCTCATCCAGGACACAAAGAAGGTGGTGACGCTTCTCACCCTCTTCCAGTACACAGAGCATGTGGCGACGCTTTTCACCCACTTCCAGTACACAGAGAAGGTTGCGACGCTTTTCACACTCTTCCAGTACACAGAGAAGGTGGCGACGCTTCTCATCCTCTTCCAGTACACAGAGAAGGTGGCGAAGGTTCACATCCTTTTCCAGTAAACATAAAAGGTGGAGACGCTTTTCACCCTCTTCCAGTACACCGAGAAGATGGCGACGCTTCTCTCGCTTTTCCAGTACACAGAGAAGGTGGCGACGCTTCTCACCCTCTTCCAGGACACAAAGAAGGTGGCGACGCTTCTTCCCCTCTTCTAGGACACAAAGAAGGTGGCGACGCTTCTCACCCTCTTCCAGGACACAAAGAAGGTGGTGACGCTTCTCTCCCTCTTCCAGTACACAGAGAAGGTGGCGACGCTTCTCATCCTCTTCCAGCACACAGAAAAGGTGGCGAAGGTTCACACCCTTTTCCAGTAAACAAAAAAGGTGGAGACGCTTCTCATCCTCTTCCAGTACACCGAGAAGATGGCGACGCTTCTCCCCCTTTTCCAGTACACAGAGAAGGTGGCGACGCTTCTCACCCTCTTCCAGGACACAAAGAAGGTGGTGACGCTTCTCACCCTCTTCCAGTACACAGAGCAGGTGACGACATTTCTCACCCTCTTCCAGTACACAGAAAAGCTGGCGAGGCTTCTCACCCTCTTTCAGTACACAAAGAAGATTGCCACGCTTCTCACACTCTTCCAGTACACAGAGAAGGTGGCGAGGCTTCTCACCCTCTTAGAGTACACACAGAAGGTATAGACGCTTCTCACCCTCTTCCAGTACACAGAGAAGGTGGCGACGCTTCTCACCCTCTTTCAGTACACAAAAAAGGGTGCGAGGGTCCTCACCCTCTTCCAGTACACAAAGCAGGATGCGACGCTTCTCACCCTCTTCCAGTACACAGAGAAAGTGGCGACGCTTCTCAACCTCTTCCAGTACGTAAAGAATGAGGCCACGCTTCTCACCCTTTTCCAGTACACAGAGCAGGTGGAGACGCTTCTCACCCTCTTCCAATACACAGAGAAGGTGGAGCCACTTTTCACACTCTTCTAGTACACAGAGCAGGTGGCGACTCTTCTCACCCTCTTCAAGTACAGAGAAAAGGTGGAGACAATTCATACTCTCTTCCAGTACACAAAGAAGGTAGCAACGGTTCTTACCCTCTTTCAGAACACAGAGCAGGTGGCGACGCGTCTCACCCTCTTTCAGTACACAGAGAAGGTGGCGACGCTTCTCACCCTATTCCAAGACACAAAGAAGGTGGCGACGCTTCTCACCCTCTTTCAGTACAAAGAGCAGGTGGCGACGCTTCTCACCAACTTCAAGTACACAGAAAAGGTAGAGACACTTCTCAATCTCTTTCAGTACCCAAAGAAGGTAGCAACGGTTCTCAGCCTCTTCCAGAACGCAGAGCAGGTGGCGATGCGTCTCACCCTCTTTCAGTACACAGAGAAAGTGTCGACGCTTCTCACCCTCTTCCAGGACACAAAGAAGGTGGTGACGCTTCTCACCCTCTTCCAGTACACAGAGCGTGTGGCGACGCTTTTCACCCACTTCCAGTACACAGAGAAGGTTGCGACGCTTCTTACCCTCTTCCAGTACACAGAGAAAGTGGCGACGCTTCTCATCCTCTTCCAGTACACAGAGAAGGTGGCAAAGGTTCACACCCTTTTCCAGTAAACATAAAAGGTGGAGACGCTTTTCACCCTCTTCCAGTACACCGAGAAGATGGCGACGCTTCTTGCGCTTTTCCAGTACACAGAGCAGGTGGCGACGCTTCTCACCCTCTTCCAGGACACAAAGAAGGTGGCGACGCTTCTCCCCCTCTTCCAGGACACAAAGAAGGTGGCGACGCTTCTCACCCTCTTCCAGGACACAAAGAAGGTGGTGACGCTTCTCACCCTCTTCCAGTACACAGAGAAGGTGGCGACGCTTCTCATCCTCTTTCAGTACACACAGAAGGTGGCGAAGGTTCACACCCTTTTCCAGTAAACAAAAAAGGTGGAGACGCTTCTCACCCTCTTCCAGTACACCGAGAAGATGGCGACGCTTCTCCCCCTTTTCCAGTACACAGAGAAGGTGGCGACGCTTCTCACCCTCTTCCAGGACACAAAGAAGGTGGTGACGCTTCTCACCCTCTTCCAGTACACAGAGCAGGTGACGACATTTCTCACCCTCTTCCAGTACACAGAAAAGCTGGCGACGCTTCTCACCCTCTTTCAGTACACAAAGAAGATTGCCACGCTTCTTACACTCTTCCAGTACACAGAGAAGGTGGCGAGGCTTCTCACCCTCTTAGAGTACACACAGAAGGTATAGACGCTTCTCACCCTCTTCCAGTACACAGAGAAGGTGGCAACGCTTCTCACCCTCTTTCAGTACACAAAGAAGGTTGCGACGGTCCGCACCCTCTTCCAGTACACAAAGCAGGAGGCGACGCTTCTCACCCTCTTTCAGTACACAGAGAAGGTGGCGACGCTTCTCAACCTCTTCCAGTACGTAAAGAATGAGGCCACGCTTCTCACCCTCTTCCAGTACACAGAGCAGGTGGAGACGCTTCTCACCCTCTTCCAATACACAGGGAAGGTGGAGCCACTTTTCACACTCTTCTAGTACACAGAGCAGGTGGCGACTCTTCTCACCCTCTTCAAGTACAGAGAAAAGGTGGAGACAATTCTTACTCTCTTCCAGTACAAGAAGAAGGTAGCAACGGTTCTCACCCTCTTCCAAAACACAGAGCAGGTGGCGACGCGTCTCACCCTCTTTCAGTACACAGAGAAGGTGGCGACGCTTCTCACCCTCTTCCAGGACACAAAGAAGGTGGCGACGCTTCTCACCCTCTTTCAGTACAGAGAGCAGGTGGCGACGCTTCTCACCAACTTCAAGTACACAGAAAAGGTAGAGACACTTCTCAATCTCTTCCAGTACCCAAAGAAGGTAGCAACGGTTCTCAGCCTCTTCCAGAACGCAGAGCAGGTGGCGACGCGTCTCATCCTCGCCCAGTACACAGAGAAGGTGGCGAAGGTTCACACCCTTTTCCAGTAAACAAAAAAGGTGGAGACGCTTCTCACCGTCTTCCAGTACACCGAGAAGATGGCGACGCTTCTCCCCCTTTTCCAGTACACAGAGAAGGTGGCGACGCTTCTCACCCTCTTCCAGGACACAAAGAAGGTGGTGACGTTTCTCACCCTCTTTCAGTACACAGAGCAGGTGACGGCATTTCTCACCCTCTTCCAGTACACAGAAAAGCTGGCGACGCTTCTCCCCCTCTTTCAGTACACCAAGAAGATTGCCACGCTTCTCACACTCTTCCAGTACACAGAGAAGGTGGCGAGGCTTCTCACCCTCTTAGAGTACACACAGAAGGTATAGACGCTTCTCACCCTCTTCCAGTACACAGAGAAGGAAGGTGGCGACGCTTCTCACCCTCTTTCAGTACACAAAGAAGGTTGCGACGGTCCTCACCCTCTTCCAGTACACAGAGCAGGAGGCGACGCTTCTCACCCTCTTCCAGTACACAGAGAAGGTGGCGACGCTTCTCAACCTCTTCCAGTACGTAAAGAATGAGGCCACGCTTCTCACCCTCTTCCAGTACACAGAGCAGGTGGAGACGCTTCTCACCCTCTTCCAATACACAGAGAAGGTGGAGCCACTTTTCACACTCTTCTAGTACACAAAGCAGGTGGCGACTATTCTCACCCTCTCCAAGTACAGAGAAAAGGTGGAGACAATTCTTACTCTCTTCCAGTACACGAAGAAGGTAGCAACGGTTCTCACCCTAAACAGAACACAGAGCAGGTGGCGACGCGTCTCACCCTCTTTCAGTACACAGAGAAGGTGGCGACGCTTCTCACCCTCTTGCAGGACACAAAGAAGGTGGCGACGCTTCTCACCCTCTTTCAGTACAGAGAGCAGGTGGCGACGCTTCTCACCAACTTCAAGTACACAGAAAAGGTAGAGACACTTCTCAATCTCTTCTAGTACCCAAAGAAGGTACCAACGGTTCTCAGCCTCTTCCAGAACGCAGAGCAGGTGGCGACGCGTCTCACCCTCTTTCAGTACACAGAGAAAGTGTCGACGCTTCTCACCCTCTTCCAGGACACAAAGAAGGTGGCGACGCTTCTCACCCTTTTCCAGTACACAGAGCAGATGGCGACGCTTTTTACCCATTTCCAGTACCCAGAGAAGGTTGCGACGCTTCTCACCCTCTTCCAGTACACAGAGAAGGTAGCGACGCTTCTCACCCTCTTCCAGGACACAAAGAAGGTGGCGACGCTTCTCCCCCTCTTCCAGGACACAAAGAAGGTGGCGACGCTTCTCACCCTCTTCCAGGACACAAAGAAGGTGGCGACGCTTCTCACCCTCTTTCAGTACACAAAGCAGGAAGCCACGCTTCTAACCCTCTTCCAGTAAACAGAGAAGGTTGCGACGCTTCTCACACTCTTCCAGTCCTCAAAGGATGTGGCGACGCCTCTCACCCTCTTTCAGTAGAAGACCAGGTGGCGACGCTTTTCACACTCTTCCAGTAGACAGAGAGGTAGCGACGCTTCTCACGCTCTTCAGGAACACATAGATGGTGGAGACGCTTCTCAATATTTTACAGTACACAAAGCAGGTGACGACATTTCTCACCCTCATCAAGTACACAGAGAAGGTGGAGACGCTTCTTACCCTGTTTCAGTACACAGAGAAGGTGGTGACGCTTCTCAACCTCTTCCAGTATACAGAGAAGGTGGCGACGCTTCTCACCCTCTTTCAGTATACAGAGAAGGTGGCGACGCTTCTCACCCTCTTTCAGTACACAAAGAAGGTTGCGACGCTTCTCACCCTCTTGCAGTACACAAAGCAGGAGGCGACGCTTCTCACCCTCTTTCAGTACACAGAGAATGTTGCGACGCTTCTCACCCTCTTCTAGTACGTAAAGAATGCAAGACGCTTCTCACCCACTTCCAGTACAAAGAGCAGGTATAGAGGCTTCTCACCCTCTTCCAATACAGAGAGAAGGTGGAGCCACTTTTCACCCTCTTCGAGTACACAGAGAAGGTGGCGACGCTTCTAACCCTGTTCCAGTAAACAGAGAAGGTGAGAACGCTTCTCACCCTCTTCAAGTACACAGAGAAGGGGAAGAGGCTTCTCAACCTCTGACAGTAAACAGAGCAGGTTGCGACGCTTCTCAACCTCTTCCAGTACACAGAGAAGGGGCGACTCTTCTCACCGTCTTCAAGTACACAGAGCAGGTGGCGAGTCGTGTCACCCTCTTTCAGTACACAGAAATGGTGTCGACGCTTCTCACCCTCTCTTATACTAGACAGAGAGGTGGCGACGCTTCTCACCATCTTCCAATACACATAGAAGGTGGGGACGCATCTCACCCTCTTCCAGTACACAAAGAAGGTGGATCCACTATTCACCATCTTCCAGTACACAGAGCTCGTGCCACTCTTCTCACCCTCATCAAGTACACAGAGAAGGTGAAGACACTTCTCACTTTCTTCCAGTACACAAAGAAGGTAGCAACGGTTCCCACCCTCTTTCAGAACACAGAGCAGGTGGTGACGCGTCTCACCCTCTTTCAGTACACAGAGAAGGTGGCAACGCCTTTCTCCCTCTTCCAGGACACAAAAAAGGTCGCGACGCTTCTCTTCTCTTGAAGTACACAGAGCTGGTGGCGACGCTTCTTATCCACTTCCAGTACACAGAAGAGAGCGCGACGCTTCTCACCCTCTTCCAGTACACAGAGATGGTGGCCAAGGTGCTCACCTTTTTCCAGTACACAAAAAAGGTGGAGACGCTTCTCACCCACTTCCAGTACACCGAGAAGATGGCGACGCATCTCCCCCTTTTCCTGTATACCGGGGATGTGGCGACGCTTTTCACGCTTCTCCAGGACACAAAGAAGGTGGCGACGCTTCTCACTCTCTTCCAGAACACAGAGCAGGTGATGAAATTTCTCGCCCTCTTATAGTACACAGAGAAGGTGGCGACGCTTCTCACCCTCTTTCAGTACACAAAGAAAATTGCGACGCTTCTCACACTCTTCCAGTACACAGAGAAGGTGGCGAGGCTTCTCACCCTCTTCCAGTACACAGAGAAGGTGGCGACGCTTCTGACCCTGTTCCGGTACACGGAGAAGGTGGCCACCCTTTTCACCCTCTTCCAATACACAGAGAAGGTAAGGACGCTTCTCACCCTCTTCCAGTACACAGAGAAGGTGGAGACGCTTCTAACCCTCTTCCAGTACACAGAGAAGGTGTCGACGCTTCTCCCGCAGTTCTTTACACAAAGAAGGTGGCGACGCTTCTCACCCTCTTCCAGTACACAAAGCAGGAAGCCACGCTTCTCACCCTCTTCCAGTAAACAGAGAAGGTGGCGAGGCTTCTCACCCTCTTCCAGTGCACAGAGAAGGTGGCGACGTTTCTGAACCTCTTCCGGTACACAGAGAAGGTGGCCAGCTTTATTCACCCTCTTCCAATACACAGAGAAGGTAAGGATGCTTCTCACCCTCTTCCAGTACACAGAGAAGGTGGAGACGCTTGTCACCCTCTTCCAGTACACAGAGAAGGTGTCGACGATTCTCCCGCAGTTCCAGTTCACAAAGAAGGTGGCGACGCTTCTCACCCTCTTCCAGTACACAAAGCAGGAAGCCACGCTTCTCACCCTCTTAAGGTACACAGTGAAGGTGGCGACGCTTCTTACCCTCTTTCAGTAAACAGAGAAGGTTGCGACGCTTCTAACTCTCTTTCAGTACAGATAGAAGGTTGAGACGCTTTTAACCCTCTTATAGTACACAGAGCAGCCTTTGACGCTTTTCACCCTCTTCCAGTACACAGAGAAGGTGGCGATGCTTCTCATCCTCTTCCAGTGGATAGAGAAGGTTGAGACGCATCTTATCTCTTCCAGTAGACAGAGAAGGTGGCGACGCTTCTCACACTCTTCCAGTACACAGAGAAGGTGGCGAAGCTTCTCCCCCTCTTCCAGTACACAGAGAAGGTGGCGACGCTTCTCACCCTCTTCTAGTACACAGAGAAGGTTGCGCCGATTCTCACCATCTTTCAATACACAGAGAAGGTGGCGACGCTTCTCACCCTCTTCCAGTACAGAGAGAAGGTGGTGACGCTTCCACCTCACTTCCACTACACAGAGAAGGTGGCGACGCTTCTCACCATCTTCCAGTACACAAAGAAGGTGGCGACGCTTGTCACCCTCATCAAGCACAAAGAAAAGGTGGAGACGCTCCTCACACTCTTCCAGTACACAGAGAAGGTGGCGACGCTTCTCACTCACCCTCTTCCAGTACAAAGAGAAGGTGGCGACGCTTCTCCCCCTCTTCCAGTACACAGAAAAGGTGTCGCCGATTCTCACCATCTTCCAGTACACAGAGAAGATGAAGACGCTTGTCACCCTGTTCTAGTACACAGAGAAGGTGGCGAGGCTTCTCACCCTCTTCCAGTACACAGAGCAGGTGGCGACTCTTCTCACATTCTTCAAGTACACAGAAAAGGCAGATACACTTCTCACTCTCTTCCAGTACGTAAAGAATGGGGCGACGCTTCTCACCCTCTTCCAGTACACAGAGCAGGTGGAGACACTGTTCACCCTCTTCCACTACACAGAGAATTTGTCGACGCTTCTTAACCTCATCCAGTACACAGAGCAGGTTGCGACGCTTTTCACCATCTCCCTGTACACAGAGAGGGTGGCGACGCTTCTCACCCTCTTCCAGTACACAGAGAAGGTGGCGACGCTTCTCACACTCTTTCAGTTCACTGAGAAGGTGGCAACGCTTCTGACCCTCTTCCGGTACACAGAAAAGGTGGCCACCCTTTTCACCCTCTCCCAATACACAGAGAAGGTAAGGACGCTTCTCACCCTCCTTAAGTACACAAAGAAGGTGGAGACGCTTTTCACCCTCTTCCAGTACACAGAGAAGGTGTGGACGCTTCTCACGCAGTTCCAGTACACAAAGAAGGTGGTGACGGTTCTTACACTCTTTCAGTACACAAATAAGGTTGCAACGCTTCTCACCCTCTTCCAGTACACAAAGCAGGAGGCGACGCTTCGAAACCTCTTCCAGTACACAGAGAAGGTGGCAATGATTCTCACCCTCTTACAGTACGTGAAGAATGCGGCGACGCTTCTCACCCTCTTCCAGTACACAGAGCAGGTGGAGATGCTTCTCTCCCTCTTCCAGTACACAGAGAAGGTGGCAATGATTCTCACCCTCTTACAGTACGTGAAGAATGCGGCGACGCTTCTCACCCTCTTCCAGTACACAGAGCAGGTGGAGATGCTTCTCTCCCTCTTCCAGTACAAAGAGGAGGTGGAGCCACTTTTCACCCTCTTCCAGTACACAGAGCAGGTGGCGACTATTCTCACCTTCTTCAAGTACACAGAAAAGGTGGCGACGCTTCTCACCCTCTTCCAGGACACAAAGAAGGTGGCGACGCTTCTCACCCTCTTCCACTAGACAGAGAGGTGGCGACGCTTCTCACCATCTTCCAATACACATAGACGGTGGGGACACTTCTCACTCTCTTCCAGTACACAGAGCAGGTGACGACATTTCTCACACTCTTCCAGTACACAGAAAAGGTGGCGAGGCTTCTCACCCTCTTTCAGTACACAAAGAAGTTTGCGACGCTTCTCACACTCTTCCAGGACACAAAGGATGTGGCGACGCTTCTCACCCTCTTCCAGTACACAGAGCAGGTGGCGACTCTTCTCACATTCTTCAAGTACACAGAAAAGGCGGAGACACTTCTCACTCTCTTCCAGTACGTAAAGAATGGGGCGACGATTCTCACCCTCTTCCAGTACAAAAAGAAGGTGGATCCACTTTTTACCATCTTCCAGTACACAGAGCTCGTGCCACTCTTCTCACCCTCATCAAGTACACAGAGAAGGTGGCGACACTTCTCACTCTCTTCTAGTACACAAAGAAGGTAGCAACGGTTCCCACCCTCTGTCAGAACACAGAGCAGGTGGTGACGCGTCTCACCCTCTTTCAGTACACAGAGAAGGTGGCGACGGCTCTCACCCTCTTCCAGGACACAAAAAAGGTGGCGACGCTTCTCACCCTCTTGAAGTACACAGAGCTGGTGGCGACGCTTCTTATCCACTTCCAGTACACAGAAAAGGTGGCGACGCTTCTTACCCTCTTCCAGTACACAGAGAGGTTGGCCAAGGTTCTCACCTTTTTCCGGTACACAAAAAAGGTGGAGACGCTTCCCCCCCTTCTTCCATTACAACGAGAAGATGTCGACGCTTCTCCCCCTTTTCCAGTACACAGAGAATGTGGCGACGCTTCTCACGCTCTTCCAGGACACAAAGAAGGTGGCGACGCTTCTCACCTTCTTGCAGTACACAGAACAGGTGACGACATTTCTTACCCTCTTCCAGTACACAGAGCAGGTGATTACATTTCTCACCCTCCTATAGTACACAGAGATGGTGGCGACGCTTCTCACCCTCTTTCAGTACACAAAGAAAATTGCAACGCTTCTCACACTCTTCCAGTACACAGAGAAGGTGGCGAGGCTTCTCACTCTCTTCCAGTACACAGAGAAGGTGGTGACGCTTCTGACCCTGTTCCGGTACACGGAGAAAGTGGCCACCCTTTTCACACTCTTTCAATACACAGAAAAGGTAAGGACGCTTCTCAACCTCTTCCAGTACCCAGAGAAGGTTAAGACGCTTCTCACCCTCTTTCAGTACACAGAGAAGGTGTCGACGCTTCTCCCGCAGTTCCAGTACACAAATAAGGTGGTGACGCTTCTCACCCTCTTCCAGTACACAAAGCAGGAAGCTACGCTTCTTACTCTCTTCCAGTAAACAGAGAAGGTGGAAGGGCTTCTCTCCCTGTTCTAGTACACAGGGAAGGTGGCGACACTTCTGACCCTCTTCCGGTACACAGAGAAGGTGGCCACCCTTTTCACCCTCTTCCAATACACCGAGAAGGTTATTACGCTTTTCACCCTCTTCCAGTACACAGAGAAGGTGGAGACGCTTGTCACCCTCTTCCAGTACACAGAGAAGTTGTCGACGATTCTCCCGCAGTTCCAGTACACAAAGAAGGTGGCGACGCTTCTCACCCTCTTCCAGTACACAAAGCAGGAAGCCACGCTTCTCAGCCTCTTCAAGTACACAGAGAAGGTGGCGACGCTTTTCACCTTCTTCCAGTACACAGAGAAGGTGGTGACGCTTCTCAACCTCTTCCAGTACACAGAGAAGGTAGCGACGCTTCTCATCTCTTCCAGTACAGAGAGAAGGTGGCGACGCGTCTCACACTCTTCCTGTACACAGAGAAGGTGTAGACGCTTCTCACCCTCTTCCAGTACACAGAGAAGGTGGAGACACTTTTCACTCTCTTCTAGTACACAAAAAAAAGAGCAACGGTTCTCACCCTCTTCCAGAACACAAAGCAGGTGGCGAAGCGTATCACCCTCTTTCAGTAAACAGGGAATGTGGCGACGCTTCTAACCCTCTTTCAGTACAGATAGAAGGTTGAGACGCTTCTAACCCTCTTATAGTACACAGAGCAGCTGTCAACGCTTCTCACCCTCTTCCAGTACAAAGAGAAGGTGGCGATGCTTCTCATCCTCTTCCAGTGCATAAAGAAGGTTAAGACGCTTCTCATCTCTTCCCGTACACAGAGAAGGTGGCGACGCTTCTCACATTCTTCCAGTACACAGAGAAGGTAGCGACGCTTCTCCTCATCTCCCAGTACACAGAGAAGGTGGCGACGCTTCTCACCCTCTTCTAGTACACAGAGAAGGTTGCGCCGATTCTCACCATCTTCCAATACAGAGAGAAGGTGGCGACGCTTCTCACCCTCTTCTAGTACAAAGAGAAGGTGGTGACGCTTTCCCCTTACTTCCACTACACTGAGAAGGTGGCGACGCTTCTCACCATCTTCCAGTACACAAAGAAGGTGGCGACGCTTGTCACCCTCATCAAGTACAAAGAGAAGGTGGAGACGCTTCTCACACTCTTCCAGTACACAGAGAAGGTGGCGACGCTTCTCACTCACCCTCTTCCAGTACAAAAAGAAGGTGGCGACGCTTATCCCCCTCTTCCAGTACACAGAGAAGGTGGCGACGCTTCTCACCCTCTTCTAGTACACAGAAAATGTTGCGTCGATTCTCACCATCTTCCAGTACACAGAGAAGGTGTCGACGCTTGTCACGCTTTTCCAGTACACAGAGAAGGTTGCGACGCTTCTCACCCTCTTCCAGTACAGAGAGAAGGTGGTGACGCTTCCCCCATCACTTCCAGTACACAGAGAAGGTGGCCACGCTTCTCACCATCTTCCAGTACACAAAGAAGGTAGGGACGCTTGTCTCCCTCTTCTAGTACAAAAAGGGGGTGGTGACGCTTCTCACCCTCTTCCACTACACAGAGAATTTGTTGACGCTTCTTACCCTCTTTCAGTACACAGAGCAGGTGGCGACGCTTTTCACCATCTCCCTGTACACAGAGAGGGTGGCGACGCTTCTCACAATCTTCCAGTACACAGAGAAGGTGGGGACGCTTCTGAACTCTCTTCCAGTACAGAGAGAAGGTAGCCATGCTTCTTACCATCTTTTAGTACACAGAGCAGGTGGCGACGCTTTTCACTCTCTTCCACTAGACAGAGAGGTGGCCACGCTTCTTACCCTCTTTTAATAAACATAGAAGGTGGCTAGGCTTCTAATCTTCTTCCGGTACACAGAGCAAGAACGAAGATTCTCACCCTCTTCAAGTACACAGAGAAGGTGGCAACGTTTCTCACCCTCTTTCAGTACACAAAGAAGGTGGCGACGCTTCTCACTCTCTTTCAGTACACAGAGCATTTAGCGACGTTTCTCACCCTCTTCTAGTTCACAGAGAAGGTGGCCGACACTTTTCACCCTGTTCTAGTATACAGAGCAGGTGGAGACGCTTCTCACCCTCTTTCAGTACACAGAGCAGGTGGCGACTCTTCTCACCATCTTTAATTAAACAGAGAAGGTGGAGACACTTCTCACTCGCTTCCAGTACACAAAGAAGGTAGCATCTCAACCTCTTCCAGAACACAGAGCAGGTGGCGACGCGTCTCACCCTCTTTCAGTACACAGAGAAGGTGGCGACGCCTCTCACCCTCTTCAAGTACACAGAGCAGGTGGCGACGCTTCTCACCCACTTCCAGTACACAGAGAAGGTGGCGACGCTTTTCACCCTCTTCCAGTACACATAGCAGGTGGCGACGCTTTTCACACTCTTCCAGTACACAGAGAAGGTGGCGAGGCTTCTCACCCTCTTCCAGTACACAGAGGAGGTGTCGACGTTTCTGACCCTCTTCCAGGAAACAGAGAAGATGGCCACCCTTTCACCCTCTTCCAATACACAGAGAAGGTGAGGACGCTTCTCACCCTCTTTTAGTACACAGAGAATGTGGAGAAGCTTCTCACCCTCTTCCAGTACACAGAGAAGATGTCGACGCTTCTCCCGCAGTTCCAGTACACAAAGAAGGTGGTGACGCTTCTCACACTCTTTCAGTACACAAATAAGGTTGCGACGCTTCTCACCCTCTTCCAGTACACAAAGCAGGAGGCGACGCTTCTCACCCTCTTCCAGTAAACAGAGAAAGTGGCGACGCTTCTCAGCCTCTTCGAGTACCCAAAGAATGTGGCGACGCTTCTGACCCTCTTTCAGTACACAGAGCAGGTGAAGACGCTTCTCACCCTCTTCCAGTACACGGAGAAGGTGGAGACGCTTCTCATCCTCTTCCAGTACACAAAGCAGGTGTAGACGCTTCTCCCCCTCTTCCAGTACACAGATAACGTGGAGACACTTCTCACTCTCTTTCAGTACACAAAAAATGTAGCAACGGTTCTCACCCTCTTCCAGAACACAGAGCAGGAGGCGAAGCGTCTCACCCTCTTTCAGGAAACAGAGAAGGTGGCGACGCTTCTAACCCTCTTTCAGTACAGATAGAAGGTTGAGACGCTTATAACCCTCTTTCAGTACAGAGAGCAGGTGGCGACGCTTCTCACCAACTTCAAGTACTCAGAAAAGGTAGAGACACTTCTCAATCTCTTCTAGTACCCAAAGAAGGTAGCAACGGTTCTCAGCCTCTTCCAGAACGCAGAGCAGGTGGCGACGCGTCTCACCCTCTTTCAGTACACAGAGAAAGTGTCGACGCTTCTCACCCTCTTCCAGGACACAAAGAAGGTGGCGACGCTTCTCACCCTTTTCCAGTACACAGAGCAGATGGCGACGCTTCCTACCCATTTCCAGTACCCAGAGAAGGTTGCGACGCTTCTCACCCTCTTCCAGTACACAGAGAAGGTAGCGACGCTTCTCACTTTCTTCCAGTACACAGATAAGGTGGCGACGCTTCTCACCCTCTTCCAGTACACAAAGCAGGAAGCCACGCTTCTAACCCTCTTCCAGTAAACAGAGAAGGTTGCGACGCTTCTCACACTCTTCCAGTCCTCAAAGGATGTGGCGACGCCTCTCACCCTCTTTCAGTAGAAGACCAGGTGGCGACGCTTTTCACACTCTTCCAGTAGACAGAGAGGTAGCGACGCTTCTCACGCTCTTCCTGTACACATAGATGGTGGAGACGCTTCTCAATATTTTACAGTACACAAAGCAGGTGACGACATTTCTCACCCTCATCAAGTACACAGAGAAGGTGGAGACGCTTCTTACCCTGTTCCAGTACACAGAGAAGGTGGTGACGCTTCTCAACCTCTTCCAGTATACAGAGAAGGTGGCGACGCTTCTCACCCTCTTTCAGTATACAGAGAAGGTGGCGACGCTTCTCACCCTCTTTCAGTACACAAAGAAGGTTGCGACGCTTCTCACCCTCTTGCAGTACACAAAGCAGGAGGCGACGCTTCTCACCCTCTTTCAGTACACAGAGAATGTTGCAACGCTTCTCACCCTCTTCTAGTACGTAAAGAATGCGGCAACGCTTCTCACCCACTTCCAGTACAAAGAGCAGGTATAGACGCTTCTCACCCTCTTCCAATACAGAGAGAAGGTGGAGCCACTTTTCACCCTCTTCGAGTACACAGAGAAGGTGGCGACGCTTCTAACCCTGTTCCAGTAAACAGGGAAGGTGAGAACGCTTCTCACCGTCTTCTAGTACACAGAGCAGGTGGCTAGTCGTGTCACCCTCTTTCAGTACACAGAAATGGTGTCGACGCTTCTCACCCTCTCTTATACTAGACAGAAAGGTGGCGACGCTTCTCACCATCTTCCAATACACATAGAAGGTGGGGACGCATCTCACCCTCTTCCAGTACACAGAGCAGGTGACGACATTTCTCAAACCCTTCCAGTACACAGAAAAGGTGGCGACGCTTCTCACCCTCTTTCAGTACACAAAGAAGTTTGCGACGCTTCTCACACTCTTCCAGGACACAAAGAAGGTGGCGACGCTTCTCACCCTCTTCCAGTACAAAGAGCAGGTGGCGACTCTTCTCACATTCTTCAAGTACACAGAAAAGGCGGAGACACATCTCACTCTCTTCCAGTACGTAAAGAATGGGGCGACGCTTCTCACCCTCTTCCAGTACAGAGAGCAGGTGGAGACGCTTCTCACCCTCTTCCAGTACACAAAGAAGGTGGATCCACTATTCACACACTTCCAGTACACAGAGCTCGTGCCACTCTTCTCACCCTCATCAAGTACACAGAGAAAGAGGATACACTTCTCACTTTCTTCCAGTACACAAAAAAGGTAGCAACGGTTCCCACCCTCTTTCAGAAAACAGAGCAGGTGCTGACGCGTCTCACCCTCTTTCAGTACACAGAGAAGGTGGCGACGCCTCTCTCCCTCTTCCAGGAATCAAAAAAGGTGGCGACGCTTCTCTTCTCTTGAAGTACACAGAGCTGGTGGCGACGCTTCTTATACACTTCCAGTACACAGAAGAGGGCGCGACGCTTCACACCCTCTTCCAGTACACAGAGAAGGTGGCCAAGGTGGTCATCTTTTTCCAGTACACAAAAAAGGTGGAGACGCTTCTCACCCACTTCCAGTACACCGAGAAAATGGCGACGCTTCTCCCCCTTTTCCAGTACACAGAGAAGGTGGCGACGCTTCTCACGCTTCTCCAGGACACAAAGAAGGTGGCGAGGCGTCTCACCCTCTTTTAGTACACAGAAATGGTGTCGACACTTCTCACCCTCTTCCACTAGAGAGAGAAGTAGGGACGATTCTCAGCATCTTCCAATACACATAAAATGTGGGGACGCATCTCACCCTCTTCCAGTACACAGAGCAGGTGACGACATTTCTCACACTCTTCCAGTACACAGAAAAGGTGGCGACGCTTCTCACCATCTTTGAGTACACAAAGAAGTTTGCGACGCTTCTCACACTCTTCCAGGACACAAAGAAGGTGGCGACGCTTCTCACCCTCTTTCAGTACACAAAGAAAATTGCGAAGCTTCTCACACTCTTCCAGTACACAGAGAAGGTGGCGAGGATTCTCACCCTCTTCCAGTACACAGAGAAGGTGGCTCCGATTCTCACCATCTTCCAGTACACAGAGAAGGTGAAGACACTTCTCACTCTCTTCCAGTACACAAAGAAGGTAGCAACGGTTCTCACCCTCTTCCAGAACACAGAGCAGGTGGCGAGGCGTCTCACCCTCTTTTAGTACACAGAAATGGTGTCGACGCTTCTCACCCTCTTCCACTAGACAGAGAAGTAGGGACGATTCTCAGCATCTTCCAATACACATAGAAGGTGGGGACGCATCTCACCCTCTTCCAGTACACAGAGCAGGTGACGACATTTCTCACACTCTTCCAGTACACAGAAAAAGTGGCGACGCTTCTCACCCTATTTCAGTACACAAAGAAGTTTGCGACGCTTCTCACACTCTTCCAGGACACAAAGAAGGTGGCGACGCTTCTCACCCTCTTCCAGTACACAGAGCAGTTGGCGACTCTTCTCACATTCTTCAAGTGCACAGAAAAGGCGGAGACACATCTCACTCTCTTCCAGTACGTAAAGAATGGGGCGACGCTTCTCGCCCTCTTCCAGTACAGAGAGCAGGTGAAGACGCTTCTCACCCTCTTCCAGTACACAAAGAAGGTGGATCCGCTTTTCACCATCTTCCAGTACACAGAGCTCGTGCCACTCTTCTCACCCTCATCAAGTACACAAAGAAGGTGGAGACACTTCTCACTTTCTTCCAGTACACAAAGAAGGTAGCAACGGTTCCCACCCTCTTTCAGAACACAGAGCAGGTGGTGACGCGTCTCACCCTCTTTCAGTACACAGAGAAGGTGGCAACGCCTTTCTCCCTCTTCCAGGACACAAAAAAGGTCGCGACGCTTCTCTTCTCTTGAAGTACACAGAGCTGGTGGCGACGCTTCTTATTCACTTCCAGTACACAGAAGAGGGCGCGACGCTTCTCACCCTCTTCCAGTACACAGAGATGGTGGCCAAGGTGCTCACCTTTTTCCAGTACACAAAAAAGGTGGAGACGCTTCTCACCCACGTCCAGTACACCGAGAAGATGGCGACGCTTCTCCCCCTTTTCCTGTATACCGGGGATGTGGCGACGCTTCTCACGCTTCTCCAGGACACAAAGAAGGTGGCGACGCTTCTCACTCTCTTTCAGGACACAGAGCAGGTGATGAAATTTCTCGCCCTCTTATAGTACACAGAGGAGGTGGCGACGCTTCTCACCCTCTTTCAGTACACAAAGAAAATTGCGACGCTTCTCACACTCTTCCAGTACACAGAGAAGGTGGCGAGGCTTCTCACCCTCTTCGGGAAAAAAGAGAAGGTGGCGACGCTTCTGACCCTGTTCCGGTACACGGAGAAGGTGGCCACCCTTTTCACCCTCTTCCAATACACAGAGAAGGTAAGGACGCTTCTCACCCTCTTCCAGTACACAGAGAAGGTGGAGACGCTTCTAACCCTCTTCCAGTACACAGAGAAGGTGTCGACGCTTCTCCCGCAGTTCCAGTACACAAAGAAGGTGGTGACGGATCTCACTCTCTTTCAGTACACAAAAAATGTAGCAACGGTTCTCACCCTCTTCCAGAACACAGAGCAGGAGGCGAAGCGTCTCACCCTCTTTCAGGAAACAGAGAAGGTGGCGACGCTTCTAACCCTCTTTCAGTACAGATAGAGGGTTGAGACGCTTATAACCCTCTTAGAGTACACAGAGCAGCTGTCAACGCTTCTCACCCTCTTTCAGTACACAGAGAAGGTGGCGACGCTTCTCATCCTCTTACAGTGCATAGAGAAGGTTGAGACGCTTCTCACTCTCTTTCAGTACACAGAGCATTTAGCGACGCGTCTCACCCTCTTCTAGTATACAGAGCAGGTGGCGACGCTTTTCACGCAATTCCAGTACACAGAGAAGGTGGCGACGCTTCTCACCCTCTTCCAGTACACAGAGAAGGTGGCAACGCTTCTCACCCTCTTCCAATACACAAAGAAGGTGGCGAAGGTTCTCACCCTTTTTTAGTAAACAAAAAGGTAGAGACGCTTCTCACCCTCTTCCAGTACACCGAGAAGATATCGACGCTTCTTCCCCTTTTCCAGTACACAGAGAAGGTGGCGACGCTTTTCATCCTCTTCCAGGACACAAAGAAGGTGGCGACGCTTCTCACCCTCTTCCATTGCACAGAGCAGGTGACGACATTTCTCACCCTCTTCCAGTACACAGAGAAGTTGGCGACGCTTCTCACCCTCTTTCAGTACACAAAGAAGATTGCGACGCTTCTCACACTCTTCCAGTACACAGAGAAAATGGCGAGGCTTCTCACACTCTTTCAGTACACAAATAAGGTTGCGACGCTTCTCACACTCTTTCAGTACACTGAGAAGGTGGCAACGCTTCTGACCCTCTTCCGGTACACAGAAAAGGTGGCCACCCTTTTCACCCTCTTCCAATACACAGAGAAGGTAAGGACGCTTCTCACCCTCTTCCAGTACACAGAAAAGGTGGAGACACTTCTCACCCTCCTCCAGTACACAGAGAAGGTGTGGACGCTTCTCACGCAGTTCCAGTACACAAAGAAGGTGGTGACGGTTCTCACACTCTTTCAGTACACAAATAAGGTTGCGACGCTTCTCACCCTCTTCTAGTACACAAAGCAGGAGGCGACTCTTCGAAACCTCTTCCTGTATACAGAGAAGGTGGCAACGATTCTCACCCTCTTGCAGTACGTAAAGAATGCGGCGACGCTTCTTACCCTCTTCCAGTACACAGAGCAGGTGGAGATGCTTCTCTCCCTCTTCCAGTACAAAGAGAAGGTGGAGCCACTTTTCACCCTCTTCCAGTACACAGAGCAGGTGGCGACTATTCTCACCTTCTTCAAGTACACAGAAAAGGTGGCGACGCTTCTCACCCTCTTCCAGGACACAAAGAAGGTGGCGACGCTTCTCACCCTCTTCCACTAGACAGAGAGGTGGCGACGCTTCTCACCATCTTGCAATACACATAGACGGTGGGGACACTTCTCACTCTCTTCCAGTACACAGAGCAGGTGACGACATTTCTCACACTCTTCGAGTACACAGAAAAGGTGGCGAGGCTTCTCACTCTCTTTCAGTACACAAAGAAGTTTGCGACGCTTCTCACACTCTTCCAGGACACAAAGAATGTGGCGACGCTTTTCACCCTCTTCCAGTACACAGAGCAGGTGGCGACTCTTCTCACATTCTTCAAGTACACAGAAAAGGCGAAGACACTTCTTACTCTCTTCCAGTACGTAAAGAATGGGGCGACGATTCTCACCCTCTTTCAGTACACAGAGCAGGTGGAGACGCTTCTCACCCTCTTCCAGTACAAAAAGAAGGTGGATCCACTTTTCACCATCTTCCAGTACACAGAGCTCGTGCCACTCTTCTCACCCTCATCAAGTACACAGAGAAGGTGGCGACACTTCTCACTCTCTTCTAGTACACAAAGAAGGTAGCAACGGTTCCCACCCTCTGTCAGAACACAGAGCAGGTGGTGACGCGTCTCACCCTCTTTCAGTACACAGAGAAGGTGGCGACGGCTCTCACCCTCTTCCAGGACACAAAAAAGGTGGCGACGCTTCTCACCCTCTTGAAGTACACAGAGCTGGTGGCGACGCTTCTTATCCACTTCCAGTACACAGAAAAGGTGGCGACGCTTCTTACCCTCTTCCAGTACACAGAGAAGGTGGCCAAGGTTCTCACCTTTTTCCGGTACACAAAAAAGGTGGAGACGCTTCCCCCCCTTCTTCCATTACAACGAGAAGATGTCGACGCTTCTCCCCCTTTTCCAGTACACAGAGAATGTGGCGACGCTTTTCACGCTCTTCCAGGACACAAAGAAGGTGGCGACGCTTCTCACCTTCTTGCAGTACACAGAACAGGTGACGACATTTCTCACCCTCTTTCCTTACACAGAGCAGGTGATTACATTTCTCACCCTCCTATAGTACACAGAGATGGTGGCGACGCTTCTCACCCTCTTTCAGTACACAAAGAAAATTGCGACGCTTCTCACACTCTTCCAGTACACAGAAAAGGTGGCGAGGCTTCTCACCCTCTTCCAGTACACAGAGAAGGTGGTGACGCTTCTGACCCTGTTCCGGTACACGGAGAAGGTGGCCACCCTTTTCACACTCTTTCAATACACAGAAAAGGTAAGGACGCTTCTCAACCTCTTCCAGTACCCAGAGAAGGTGGAGACGCTTCTCACCCTCTTTCAGTACACAGAGAAGGTGTCGACGCTTCTCCCGCAGTTCCAGTACACAAATAAGGTGGCGACGCTTCTCACCCTCTTCCAGTACACAAATCAGGAAGCCACGCTTCTCACTCTCTTCCAGTAAACAGAGAAGGTGGAAGGGCTTCTCTCCCTGTTCCAGTACACAGGGAAGGTGGCGACACTTCTGAACCTCTTCCGGTATACAGAGAAGGTGGCCACCCTTTTCACCCTCTTTTAATACACCGAGAAGGTTATTACGCTTTTTACCCTCTTCCAGTACACAGAGAAGGTGGAGACGCTTGTCACCCTCTTCCAGTACACAGAGAAGTTGTCGACGATTCTCCCGCAGTTCCAGTACACAAAGAAGGTGGCGACGCTTCTCACCCTCTTCCAGTACACAAAGCAGGAAGCCACGCTTCTCAGCCTCTTCAAGTACACAGAGAAGGTGGCGACGCTTCTCACCTTCTTCCAGTACACAGAGAAGGTGGTGACGCTTCTCAACCTCTTCCAGTACACAGAGAAGGTGGCGACGCTTCTAATCTCTTCCAGTACAGAGAGAAGGTGGCGACGCGTCTCACACTATTCCTGTACACAGAGCAGGTGTAGACGCTTCTCACCCTCTTCCAGTACACAGAGAAGGTGGAGACACTTTTCACTCTCTTCTAGTACACAAAAAAAAGAGCAACGGTTCTCACCCTCTTCCAAAACACAGAGCAGGTGGCGAAGCGTATCACTCTCTTTCAGTACACAGGGAATGTGGCGACGCTTCTAACCCTCTTTCAGTACAGATAGAAGGTTGAGACGCTTCTAACCCTCTTATAGTACACAGAGCAGCTGTCAACGCTTCTCACCCTCTTCCAGTACACAGAGAAGGTGGCGATGCTTCTCATCCTCTTCCAGTGCATAAAGAAGGTTGAGACGCTTCTCATCTCTTCCACTACACAGAGAAGGTGGCGACGCTTCTCACACTCTTCCAGTATACAGAGAAGGTAGCGACGCTTCTCCTCATCTCCCAGTACACAGAGAAGGTGGCGACGCTTCTCACCCTCTTCTAGTACACAGAGAAGGTTGCGCCGATTCTCACCATCTTCCAATACACAGAGAAGGTGGCGACGCTTCTCACCCTCTTCTAGTACAGAGAGAAGGTGGTGACGCTTTCCCCTTACTTCCACTACACTGAGAAGGTGGCGACGCTTCTCACCATCTTCCAGTACACAAAGAAGGTGGCGACGCTTGTCACCCTCATCAAGTACAAAGAGAAGGTGGAGACGCTTCTCACACTCTTCCAGTACACAGAGAAGGTGGCGACGCTTCTCACTCACCCTCTTCCAGTACAAAAAGAAGGTGGCGACGCTTATCCCCCTCTTCCAGTACACAGAGAAGGTGGCGACGCTTCTCACCCTCTTCTAGTACACAGAAAATGTTGCGTAGATTCTCACCATCTTCCAGTACACAGAGGAGGTGTCGACGCTTGTCACGCTTTTCCAGTACACAGAGAAGGTGGCGACGCTTCTCACCCTCTTCCAGTACAGAGAGAAGGTGGTGACGCTTCCCCCATCACTTCCAGTACACAGAGAAGGTGGCCACGCTTCTCACCATCTTCCAGTACACAAAGAAGGTGGGGACGCTTGTCTCCCTCTTCTAGTACAAAAAGGGGGTGGTGACGCTTCTCACCCTCTTCCACTACACAGAGAATTTGTTGACGCTTCTTACCCTCTTTCAGTACACAGAGCAGGTGGCGACGCTTTTCACCATCTCCCTGTACACAGAGAGGGTGGCGACGCTTCTCACAATCTTTCAGTACACAGAGAAGGTGGGGACGCTTCTGAACTCTCTTCCAGTACAGAGAGAAGGTGGCCATGCTTCTTACCGTCTTTTAGTACCCAGATAAGGTGGCGACCCTTTTCACCCTCTTCCAGTAGACAGAGAGGTGGCCACGCTTCTTACCCTCTTTTAATAAACATAGAAGGTGGCTAGGCTTCTAATCTTCTTCCGGTACACAGAGCAAGAACGAAGATTCTCACCCTCTTCAAGTACACAGAGAAGGTGGCAACGTTTCTCACCCTCTTTCAGTACACAAAGAAGGTGGCGAAACTTCTCACTCTCTTTCAGTACACAGAGCATTTAGCGACGTTTCTCACCCTCTTCTAGTTCACAGAGAAGGTGGCGACACTTCTCACCCTGTTCTAGTATACAGAGCAGGTGGAGACGCTTCTCACCCTCTTCCAGTACACAGCGAAGGTGAAGCCACTGTTCACCCTCTTCCAGTACACATTGCAGGTGGCGACTCTTCTCACCATCTTTAATTAAACAGAGAAGGTGGAGACACTTCTCACTCGCTTCCAGTACACAAAGAAGGTAGCATCTCAACCTCTTCCAGAACACAGAGCAGGTGGCGACGCGTCTTACCCTCTTTCAGTACACAGAGAAGGTGGCGACGCTTCTCACCCACTTCCAGTACACAGAGAAGGTGGCGACGCTTCTCACCCTCTTCCAGTACACAGAGCAGGTGGCGACGCTTTTCACACTCTTCCAGTACATAGAGAAGGTGGCGAGGCTTCTCACCCTCTTCCAGTACACAGAGGAGGTGTCGACGTTTCTGACCCTCTTCCAGGAAACAGAGAAGATGGCCACCCTTTCACCCTCTTCCAATACACAGAGAAGGTGAGGACGCTTCTCACCCTCTTTTAGTACACAGAGAATGTGGAAAAGCTTCTCACCCTCTTCCAGTACACAGAGAAGATGTCGACGCTTCTCCCGCAGTTCCAGTACACAAAGAAGGTGGTGACGCTTCTCACACTCTTTCAGTACACAAATAAGGTTGCGACGCTTCTCACCCTCTTCCAGTACACAAAGCAGGAGGCGACGCTTCTCACCCTCTTCCAGTAAACAGAGAAAGTGGCGACGCTTCTCAGCCTCTTCGAGTACCCAAAGAATGTGGCGACGCTTCTGACCCTCTTTCAGTACACAGAGCAGGTGAAGACGCTTCTCACCCTCTTCCAGTACACGGAGAAGGTGGAGACGCTTCTCATCCTCTTCCAGTACACAAAGCAGGTGTAGACGCTTCTCTTCCTCTTCCAGTACACAGATAAGGTGGAGACACTTCTCACTCTCTTTCAGTACACAAAAAATGTAGCAACGGTTCTCACCCTTTTCCAGAACACAGAGCAGGAGGCGAAGCGTCTCACCCTCTTTCAGGAAACAGAGAAGGTGGCGACGCTTCTAACCCTCTTTCAGTACAGATAGAAGGTTGAGACGCTTATAACCCTCTTATAGTACACAGAGCAGCTGTCGACGATTCTCACCCTCTTCCAGTACACAGAGAAGGTGGCGACGCTTCTCATCCTCTTAGAGTGCATAGAGAAGGTTGAGACGCTTCTCACTTTCTTTCAGTACACAGAGCATTTAGCGACGCGTCTCACCCTCTTCTAGTATACAGAGCAGGTGGCGACGCTTTTCACGCAATTCCAGTACACAGAGAAGGTGGCGACGCTTCTCACCCTCTTCCAGTACACAGAGAAGGTGGCAACGCTTCTCACCCTCTTCCAGTACACAGAGAAGGTGGCGAAGGTTCTCACCCTTTTTCAGTAAACAAAAAGGTAGAGACGCTTCTCACTCTCTTCCAGTCCCCCGAGAAGATATCGACGCTTCTTCCCCTTTTCCAGTACACAGAGAAGGTGGCGACTCTTTTCACCCTCTTCCAGGACACAAAGAAGGTGGCGACGCTTCTCACCCTCTTCCATTGCACAGAGCAGGTGACGACATTTCTCACCCTCTTCCAGTACACAGAGAAGGTGGCGACGCTTCTCACCCTCTTTCAGTACACAAAGAAAATTGCGACGCTTCTCACACTCTTCCAGTACACAGAGAAGGTGGCGAGGCTTCTCACACTCTTTCAGTACACAAATAAGGTTGCGACGCTTCTCACACTCTTTCAGTACACTGAGAGGTTGGCAACGCTTCTGACCCTCTTCCGGTACAGAGAAAAGGTGGCCCCCCTTTTCACCCTCTTCCAATACACAGAGAAGGTAAGGACGCTTTTCACCCTCTTCCAGTACACAGAAAAGGTGGAGACACTTCTCACCCTCCTCCAGTACACAGAGAAGGTGTGGACGCTTCTCACGCAGTTCCAGTATACAAAGAAGGTGGTGACGGTTCTCACACTCTTTCAGTACACAAATAAGGTTGCGACGCTTCTCACCCTCTTCTAGTACACAAAGCAGGAGGCGACCCTTCGAAACCTCTTCCAGTATACAGAGAAGGTGGCAACGATTCTCACCCTCTTACAGTACGTAAAGAATGCGGCGACGCTTCTCACCCTCTTCCAGTACACAGAGCAGGTGGAGATGCTTCTCTCCCTCTTCCAGTACAAAGAGAAGGTGGAGCCACTTTTCACCCTCTTCCAGTACACAGAGCAGGTGGCGACTATTCTCACCTTCTTCAAGTACAGAAAAGGTGGCGACGCTTCTCACCCTCTTCCAGGACACAAAGAAGGTGGCGACGCTTCTCACCCTCTTCCACTAGACAGAGAGGTGGCGACGCTTCTCACCATCTTCCAATACACATAGACAGTGGGGACACTTCTCACTCTCTTCCAGTACACAGAGCAGGTGACGACATTTCTCACACTCTTCGAGTACACAGAAAAGGTGGCGAGGCTTCTCACTCTCTTTCAGTACACAAAGAAGTATGCGACGCTTCTCACACTCTTCCAGGACACAAAGAATGTGGCGACGCTTTTCACCCTCTTCCAGTACACAGAGCAGGTGGCGACTCTTCTCACATTCTTCAAGTACACAGAAAAGGCGGAGACACTTCTTACTCTCTTCCAGTACGTAAAGAATGGGGCGACGATTCTCACCCTCTTTCAGTACACAGAGCAGGTGTAGACGCTTCTCACCCTCTTCCAGTACAAAAAGAAGGTGGATTTACTTTTCACCATCTTCCAGTACACAGAGCTCGTGCCACTCTTCTCACCCTCATCAAGTACACAGAGAAGGTGGCGACACTTCTCACTCTCTTCTAGTACACAAAGAAGGTAGCAACGGTTCCCACCCTCTGTCAGAACACAGAGCAGGTGGTGACGCGTCTCACCCTCTTTCAGTACACAGAGAAGGTGGCGACGGCTCTTAGCCTCTTCCAGGACACAAAAAAGGTGGCGACGCTTCTCACCCTCTTGAAGTACACAGAGCTGGTGGCGACGCTTCTTATCCACTTCCAGTACACAGAAAAGGTGGCGACGCTTCTTACCCTCTTCCAGTACACAGAGAAGGTGGCCAAGGTTCTCACCTTTTTCCGGTACACAAAAAAGGTGGAGACGCTTCCCCCCCTTCTTCCATTACAACGAGAAGATGTCGACGCTTCTCCCCCTTTTCCAGTACACAGAGAATGTGGCGACGCTTATCACGCTCTTCCAGGACACAAAGAAGGTGGCGACGCTTCTCACCTTCTTGCAGTACACAGAACAGGTGACGACATTTCTCACCCTCTTCCAGTACACAGAGCAGGTGATGACATTTCTCACCCTCTTATAGTACACAGAGATAGTGGCGACGCTTCTCACCCTCTTTCAGTACACAAAGAAAATTGCGACGCTTCTCACACTCTTCCAATACACAGAGAAGGTGGCGAGGCTTCTCACCCTCTTCCAGTACACAGAGAAGGTGGTGACGCTTCTGACTCTGTTCCGGTACACGGAGAAGGTGGCCACCCTTTTCACACTCTTTCAATACACAGAGAAGGTAAGGACGCTTCTCAACCTCTTCCAGTACCCAGACAAGGTGGAGACGCTTCTCACCCTCTTTCAGTACACAGAGAAGGTGTCGACGCTTCTCCCGCAGTTCCAGTACACAAATAAGGTGGCGACGCTTCTCATCCTCTTCCAGTACACAAAGCAGGAAGCCACGCTTCTCACTCTCTTCCAGTAAACAGAGAAGGTGGAAGGGCTTCTCTCCCTCTTCCAGTACACAGGGAAGGTGGCGACACTTCTGACCCTCTTCCGGTACACAGAGAAGTTGGCCACCCTTTTCACCCTCTTCCAATACACCGAGAAGGTTATTACGCTTTTCACCCTCTTCCAGTACACAGAGAAGTTGGAGACGCTTGTCACCCTCATCCAGTACACAGAGAAGTTGTCGACGATTCTCCCGCAGTTCCAGTACACAAAGAAGGTGGCGACGCTTCTCACCCTCTTCCAGTACACAAAGCAGGAAGCCACGCTTCTCAGCCTCTTCAAGTACACAGAGAAGGTGGCGACGCTTGTCACCCTCTTCCAGTACACAGAGAAGGTGGTGACGCTTCTCAACCTCTCCCATTACACAGAGAAGGTGGCGACGCTTCTCATCTCTTCCAGTACAGAGAGAAGGTGGCGACGCGTCTCACACTCTTCCAGTACACAGAGAAGGTGGAGACACTTCTCACTCTCTTCTAGTACACAAAAAAAAGAGCAACGGTTCTTACCCTCTTCCATAACACAGAGCAGGTGGCGAAGCGTCTTACCCTCTTTCAGTACACAGGGAATGTGGCGACGCTTCTAACCCTCTTTCAGTACAGATAGAGGGTTAAGACGCTTCTAACCCTCTTATAGTACACAGAGCAGCTGTCAACGCTTCTCACCGTCTTCCAGTACACAGAGAAGGTGGCAACGCTCCTCACCCTCTTCCAGTACACAGAGAATGTGGCGAAGGTTCTCACCCTTTTTCAGTACACAAAAAAGGTGGAGACGCTTCTTACCCTCTTCCAGTACACCGAGAAGATGGCGACGCTTCTCCCCCTTTTCCAGTACACAGAGAACTTGGCGACGCTTCTCACCCTCTTTCAGGACACAAAGAAGGTGGCGACGCTTCTCGCCCTCTCCCAGTACACAGAGCAGGTGACGACATTTCTCACCCTCTTCCAGTACACAGAGAAGTTGGCGACGCTTCTCACCCTCTTTCAGTACACAAAGAAGATTGCGACGCTTCTCACACTCTTCCAGTACATAGAGAAGGTGGCGAGGCTCCTCACACTCTTTCAGTACACAAATAAGGTTGCGACGCTTCTCACCCTCTTCCAGTACACAAAGCAGGAGGCGACGCTTCTCAACATCTTCCAGTACACAGAGAAGGTGGCGACGCTTCTCACCCTCTTACAGTACGTAAAGAATGCGGCGACGCTTCTCACCCTCTTCCAGTACACAGAGCAGGTGGAGATGCTTCTCACCCTCTTTTAGTCCAATGAGAAAGTGGAGCCACTTTTCACCTTCTTCCAGTACACAGAGCAGGTAGCGACTCTTCTCACCCTCTTCAAGTACACAGAATAGGTGGAGACATTTCTCACTCTCTTCCAGTACACAAAGAAGGTAGCAACGCTTCTCACCCTCTTCCATAACACAGACCAGGTGGCGACTCGTCTCACCATCTTTCAGTACACTGAGAAGGTGGCGACGCTTCTCACCCTCTTCCAGGACACAAAGAAGGTGGCGACGGTTCTCTCTCTCTTCCACTAGACAGAGAGGTGGCGACGCTTCTCACCATCTTCCAATAAACATAGAAGGTGGGGACGCTTCTACCCTCATCCAGTACACAGAGCAGGTGACGACATTTCTCACCCTCTACCAGTAAACAGAAAAGGTGGCGACGCTTCTCACCCTCTTTCAGTACACAAAGAAATTTGAGACGCTTCTCACACTCGTCCAGGACACAAAGAAGGTTGCGACGCTTCTCACTCTATTCCAGTACACAGCGCAGGTGGCGACTCTTCTCACATTCTTCAAGTACACAGAAAAGGTAGAGACACTTCTCACCCTCTTCCAGTACACAGAAAAGGTGGCGACGCTTCTCACCCTGTTCCATTAAACAGAGAAGGTGTCGACGTTTCTCACGCAGTTCCAGTACACAAAGAAGGTGGCGACGCTTCTCACCCTCTTCCAGTACACAGAGCAGGTGGCGACGCTTCTCACCCGCTTCCAGTACACAGAGAAGGTGGCGACGCTTCTCACCCTCTTCCAGTACACAGAGAAGGTAGCGACGCTTCTCACCATTTTGTAGTACACAGAGAAGGTGGCGACGGTTCTCACCCTTTTCCAGTACACAAAAAAGGTAAAGACGATTCTCACCCTCTTCCAGTACACCGAGAAGATGGCGACGCTTCTCCCCCTTTTCCAGTACACAAAGAAGGTGGCGACGCTTCTCACCCTCTTCCAGGACACAAAGAAGGTGGCGACGCTTCTCACCCTCTTCTAGTACACAGAACGGGCGAGGACATTTCTCACCCTCTTCCAGTACACAGAGAAAGTGGCGACGCTTCTCACCCTATTTCAGTACACAAAGAAGATTGCGACGCTTTTCACACTCTTCCAGTACACAGAAAAGGTGGCGAGGCTTCTTACCCTCTTCCAGTACACAGAGAAGGTGGCGACGCTTGTGACCCTCTTTCGGTACACAGAGAAGATGGCCACCCTTTTCACCCTCTTCGAATACACAGAGTAGGTAAGGACGCTTCTCACCCTCTTCAATGTAAACAGATAAGGTGGAGAAGCTTCTCACCCTAAAACCAGTACACAGAGAAGGTGGAGACGCTTCTCCCGCAGTTCCAGTACACAAAGAACGTAGTGACGCTTCTCACACTCTTTCAGTACACAAATAAGGTTGCGACGCTTCTCAGCTTCTTCCAGTACACAAAGCAGGAGGCGACGCTTCTCAACCTCTTCCAGTACACAGAGAAGGTGGCGACGCCTCTCATCTCTTACAGTACGTAAAGAATGCAGTGACGCTTCTTACCCTCTTCCAGTACACAGAGCAGGTGGAGATGCTTCTAACCCTCTTCCAGTACAAAGAGAAGGTGGAGCCACTTTTCACCCTCTTCCAGGACACAGAGCAGGTCGCGACTCTTCTCACCCTCTTCAAGTACACAGAAAAGGTGGAGACACTTCTCACTCTCTTCCAGTACACAAAAAAAGAAGCAACGGTTCTTACCCTCTTCCATAACACAGACCAGGTGGCGACGCGTCTCACCTTCTTTCAGTACACAGAGAAGGTGGCGACGCTTCTTACCCTCTTCTATGCCAAAAGAAGGTGGCGACGCTTCTCACCCTCTTCCACTAGGCAGAGAGGTGGCGACGCTTCTCACCCTCTTCCAGAACACAGAGCAGGTGGCGACGCGTCTCACCATCTTTCAGTACACAGAGAAGGTGGCACGCTTCTCACTTTCTTCCAGGACACAAAGAAGGTTGCGACGCTTCTCACCCTCTTACCAGTACACAGAGCAGGTGGCGACGCTTCTCACCCACTTCCAGTACACAGGGAAAGGGGGCGACGCTTCTCACACTCTTACAGTACACAGAGAACGTGGCGACGCTTCTCACCATTTTGTAGTACACAGAGAAGGTGGCGAAGGTTCTCACCCTTTTCCAGTACACAAAAAAGGTGGAGACGCTTCTCATCTCTTCCAGTACACCGAGAAGAAGGTGACGCTTCTCCCCCTTTTCCAGTACACAGAGAAGGTGGCGACGCTCCTCACCCTCTTCCAGGACACAAAGAAGGTGGCGAAGCTTCTCACCCTCTTCTAGTACACAGAACAGGTGACGACATTTCTTACCCTCTTCCAGTACACAGAGAAGGTGGCGACGCTTCTCACCCTCTTTCAGTACACAAAGAAATTGCGACGCTTCTCACACTCTTCCAGTACACAGAGAAGGTGGCGAGGCTTCTCACCCTCTTCCAGTACACAGAGAAGGTGGCCACCCTTTTCACCCTGTTCCAATACACAGAGAAGGTAAGGACGCTTCTCACCCTCTTTCAGTACACAGAGAAGGTGGAGTCGCTTATCACCCTCTTCCAGTACACAGAGAAGGTGTCAACGCTTCTCCCGCAGTTCCAGTACACAAAGAAGGTGGTCACGCTTCTCACACTCTTTCAGTACACAAATAAGGTTGCGACGCTTCTCACCCTCTTCCAGTACACAAAGTAGGAGGTGACGCTTCTCAACCTCTTCCAGTACACAGAGAAGGTGGCAACAGTTCTCACCCTCTTACAGTACGTAAAGAATGCGGCGACGCTTCTCACCCTCTTCCAGTACACAGAGCAGGTGGAGATGCTTCTCACCCTCTTCCAGGACACAAAAAAGGTGGCGAAGCTTCTCACCCTCTTCCACTAGACAGAGAGGTGGCGACGCCTCTCACCATCTTCCAATACAAATAGAAGGTGGGGATGCTTCTCACCCTCTTCCAGTACACAGAGCAAGTGACGACATTTCTCACACACTTCCAGTACACACAAAAGGTTGCGACGCTTCTCACCCTTTTTCAGTACACAAAGAAGTTTGCGACGCTTCTCACACTCTTCCAGGACACAAAGATTGTGGCGACGCTTCTCACACTCTTCCAGTACACAGAGCAGGTGGCGACTCTTCTCACATTCTTCAAGTACACAGAAAAGGCGGAGACACTTCTCACTCTCTTCCAGTACGTAAAGAATGGGGCGACGCTTCTCACCCTCTTACAGTACACAGAGCAAGTGGAGAATCGGCTCAACCTCTTCCAGTACACAAAGAAGGTGGATCCACTTTTCACCATCTTCCAGTACACAAAGGTCGTGCCACTCTTTTTACCCTCATCAAGTACACAGAAAAGGCGAAGACACTTCTCACTCTCTTTTAGTACACAAAGAAGGTAGCAACAGTTCCCACCCTCTTTTAGAACACAGAGCAGGTGGTGAAGCGTCTCACCCTCTTTCAGTACACAGAGAAGGTTGCGACGCCTCTCACCCTCTTCCAGGACACAAAAAAGGTGGCGACGCTTCTCACCCTCTTGAAGTACACAGAGCTGGTGGTGACGCTTCTTATCCACTTCCAGTACACAGAAAAGGTGGCGACGCTTCTCACCCTCTTCCAGTACACAGAGAAGGTGGCCAAGGTTCTCACCTTTTTCCAGTACACCAAAAAGGTGGAGACGCTTCTCACCCTCTTCCAGGTAAACCAAGAAGATGGCGACGCTTCTCCCCCTTTTCCAGTACACAGAGAAGGTGGCGACGCTTCTCACGCTCTTCCAGGACACAAAGAAGGTGGCGACGCTTCTCACTCTCTTCCAGTACACAGAGCAGGTGATGACATTTATCACCCTCTTATAGTACACAGAGAAGGTGGCAACGCTTCTCACCCTCTTTCAGTACACAAAGAAAATTGCGACGCTTCTCACTCTCTTCCAGTACACAGAGAAGGTGTCGACGCTTCTCCCCCTCTTCCAGTACACAGAGAAGGTGGCGACGCTTCTCACCCTCTTCTAGTACACAGAGAGGGCGCATCGATTCTCACCATCTTTCAATACATAGAGAAGGTGCCGACGCTTCTCATCCTCTTCCAGTAAAGAGAGAAGGTGGTGACGCTTCCCCCTCACTTCCACTACACAGAGAAGGTGGCGACGCTTCTCACCATCTTACAGTACACAAAGAAGGTGGCGGAACTTCTGACCGTGTTCCGGTACACAGAGAAGGTGGCCACCCTTTTCCCCCTCTTCCAATACACAGAGAAGGTAAGGACGCTTCTCACCCTCTTCCAGTACACAGAGAAGGTGGAGACGCTTCTCACCCTCTTCCAGTACACAGAGAAGGTAAAGACGCTTCTCACCCTCTGTCAGTACACAAAGAAGTTGGAGACGCTTCTCATCCTCTTCCAGTACACAGAGCAGGTGGCGACGCTTTTCACCCTCTCCCTGTACACAGAGAGGGTGGCGACGCTTCTCACCCGCTTCCAGTACACAGAGAAGGTAAAGACGCTTCTGAACCCTCTTCCAGTACACAGAGAAGGTGGCAATGCTTCTTACCCTCTTTCAGTACACAGAGCAGGTGGCAACGCTTTTTACCGTCTTCAATTAGACAGAGAGGTGGCCACGCTTCTCACCCTCTTTTGGTACACATAGAAGGTGGCTAGGCTTCTAATCTGAATCCGGTACACAAAGCAGGAACGAAGCTTCTCACCCTCTTCAAGTACACAGAGAACGGTGGCAACGCTTCTCACCCTCTTCCAGTACACAAAGAAGGTGGCGACGCTTCTCACTCTCTTTCAGTACACAGAGCATTTAGCGACGCGTCTCACCCTCTTCCAGTATACAGAGCAGGTGGCGACGCTTTTCACCCAATTTCAGTACACAGAGAAGGTGGCGACGCTTCTCACCCTCTTCCAGTACACAGAGAAGGTGGCAACGCTCCTCACCCTCTCCCAGTACACAAAGAATGTGGCGAAGGTTCTCACCCTTTTTCAGTACACAAAAAAGGTGGAGACGCTTCTCACCCTCTTCCAGTACACCGAGAAGATGGCGACGCTTCTCCCCCTTTTCCAGTACACAGAAAAGGTGGCGACGCTTCTCACCCTCTTTCAGGACACAAAGAAGGTGGCGACGCTTCTTACTCTCTCCTAGTACACAGAGCAGGTGACGACATTTCTCAACCTCTTCCAGTACACAGAGAAGTTGGCGACGCTTCTCACCCTCTTTCAGTACACAAAGAAGATTGCGACGCATCTCACACTCTTCCAGTACATAGAGAAGGTGGCGAGGCTCCTCACACTCTTTCAGTACACAAATAAGGTTGCGACGCTTCTCACCCTCTTCCAGTACACAAGGCAGGAGGTGACGCTTCTCAACATCTTCCAGTACACAGAGAAGGTGGCGACGCTTCTCACCCTCTTACAGTACGTAAAGAATGCGGTGACGCTTCTCACCCTCTTCCAGTACACAGAGCAGGTGGAGATGCTTCTCACCCTCTTTTAGTCCAATGAGAAGGTGGAGCCACTTTTCACCCTCTTCCAGTACACAGAGCAGGTAGCGACTCTTCTCACCCTCTTCAAGTACACAGAAAAGGTGGAGACACTTCTCACTCTCTTCCAGTACACAAAGAAGGTAGCAACGCTTCTCACCCTCTTCCATAACACAGACCAGGTGGCGACTCGTCTCACCATCTTTCAGTACACTGAGAAGGTGGCGAAGGTTCTCACCCTTTTCCAGTACACAAAAAAGGTGGAGACGCTTCTCATCTCTTCCAGTACACCGAGAAGAAGGTGACGCTTCTCCCCCTTTTCCAGTACACAGAGAAGGTGGCGACGCTCCTCACCCTCTTCCAGGACACAAAGAAGGTGGCGACGCTTCTCACCCTCTTCTAGTACACAGAACAGGTGACGACATTTCTTACCCTCTTCCAGTACACAGAGAAGGTGGCGACGCTTCTCACCCTCTTCCAGTACACAAAGAAATTGCGACGCTTCTCACACTCTTCCAGTACACAGAGAAGGTGGCGAGGCTTCTCACCCTCTTCCAGTACACAGAGAAGGTGGCTACGCTTCTGACCCTCTTCCGGTACACAGAGAAGGTGGCCACCCTTTTCACCCTGTTCCAATACACAGAGAAGGTAAGGACGCTTCTCACCCTCTTCCAGTACACAGAGAAGGTGGAGTCGCTTATCACCCTCTTCCAGTACACAGAGAAGGTGTCAACGCTTCTCCCGCAGTTCCAGTACACAAAGAAGGTGGTCACGCTTCTCACACTCTTTCAGTACACAAATAAGGTTGCGACGCTTCTCACCCTCTTCCAGTACACAAATTAGGAGGTGACGCTTCTCAACCTCTTCCAGTACACAGAGAAGGTGGCAACAGTTCTCACCCTCTTACAGTACGTAAAGAATGCGGCGACGCTTCTCACCCTCTTCCAGTACACAGAGCAGGTGGAGATGCTTCTCACCCTCTTCCAGGACACAAAAAAGGTGGCGAAGCTTCTTACCCTCTTCCACTAGACAGAGAGGTGGCGACGCTTCTCACCATCTTCCAATACAAATAGAAGGTGGGGATGCTTCTCACCCTCTTCCAGTACACAGAGCAAGTGACGACATTTCTCACACACTTCCAGTACACACAAAAGGTTGCGACGCTTCTCACCCTTTTTCAGTACACAAAGAAGTTTGCGACGCTTCTCACACTCTTCCAGGACACAAAGATTGTGGCGACGCTTCTCACACTCTTCCAGTACACAGACAAGGTGGCGACGCCATTTCTCACCCTCCTCCAGTACACAGACAAGGTGGCGACGCCATTTCTCACCCTCTTCCAGTACACAGACAAGGTGGCGACGCCATTTCTCACCCTCCTCCAGTACACAGACAAGGTGGCGACGCCATTTCTCACCCTCTTCCAGTACACAGACAAGGTGGCGACGCCATTTCTCACCCTCTTCCAGTACACAGACAAGGTGGCGACGCCATTTCTCACCCTCTTCCAGTACACAGACAAGGTGGCGACGCCATTTCTCACCCTCTTCCAGTACACAGACAAGGTAGCGACGCCATTTCTCACCCTCTTCCAGTACACAGACAAGGTGGCGACGCCATTTCTCACCCTCCTCCAGTACACAGACAAGGTGGCGACGCCATTTCTCACCCTCTTCCAGTACACAGACAAGGTGGCGACGCCATTTCTCACCCTCCTCCAGTACACAGACAAGGTGGCGACGCAATTTCTCACCCTCTTCCAGTACACAGACAAGGTGGCGACGCCATTTCTCACCCTCTTCCAGTACACAGACAAGGTGGCGACGCCATTTCTCACCCTCTTCCAGTACACAGACAAGGTGGCGACGCCATTTCTCACCCTCTTCCAGTACACAGACAAGGTGGCGACGCCATTTCTCACCCTCTTCCAGTACACAGACAAGGTGGAGACGCCATTTCTCACCCTCTTCCAGTACACAGACAAGGTGGCGACGCCATTTCTCACCCTCCTCCAGTACACAGACAAGGTGGCGACGCCATTTCTCACCCTCTTCCAGTACACAGACAAGGTGGCGACGCCATTTCTCACCCTCCTCCAGTACACAGACAAGGTGGCGACGCCATTTCTCACCCTCCTCCAGTACACAGACAAGGTGGCGACGCCATTTCTCACCCTCTTCCAGTACACAGACAAGGTGGAGACGCCATTTCTCACCCTCTTCCAGTACACAGACAAGGTGGCGACGCCATTTCTCACCCTCTTCCAGTACACAGACAAGGTGGCGACGCCATTTCTCACCCTCCTCCAGTACACAGACAAGGTGGCGACGCCATTTCTCACCCTCTTCCAGTACACAGACAAGGTGGCGACGCCATTTCTCACCCTCTTCCAGTACACAGACAAGGTGGCGACGCCATTTCTCACCCTCCTCCAGTACACAGACAAGGTGGCGACGCCATTTCTCACCCTCTTCCAGTACACAGACAAGGTGGCGACGCCATTTCTCACCCTCTTCCAGTACACAGACAAGGTAGAGACGCCATTTCTCTCCCTCTTCCAGTACACAGACAAGGTGGAGACGCCATTTCTCACCCTCTTCCAGTACACAGACAAGGTGGAGACGCCATTTCTCACCCTCTTCCAGTACACAGACAAGGTGGAGACGCCATTTCTCACCCTCTTCCAGTACACAGACAAGGTGGCGACGCCATTTCTCACCCTCCTCCAGTACACAGACAAGGTGGCGACGCCATTTCTCACCCTCTTCCAGTACACAGACAAGGTGGCGACGCCATTTCTCACCCTCTTCCAGTACACAGACAAGGTGGCGACGCCATTTCTCACCCTCTTCCAGTACACAGACAAGGTGGCAACGCCATTTCTCACCCTCTTCCAGTACACAGACAAGGTGGCGACGCCATTTCTCACCCTCTTCCAGTACACAGACAAGGTGGCGACGCAATTTCTCACCCTCTTCCAGTACACAGACAAGGTGGAGACGCCATTTCTCACCCTCTTCCAGTACACAGACAAGGTGGCGACGCCATTTCTCACCCTCCTCCAATACACAGACAAGGTGGCGACGCCATTTCTCACCCTCCTCCAGTACACAGACAAGGTGGCGACGCCATTTCTCACCCTCCTCCAGTACACAGACAAGGTGGCGACGCCATTTCTCACCCTCTTCCAGTACACAGACAAGGTGGCGACGCCATTTCTCACCCTCTTCCAGTACACAGACAAGGTGGAGACGCCATTTCTCACCCTCTTCCAGTACACAGACAAGGTGGCGACGCCATTTCTCACCCTCTTCCAGTACACAGACAAGGTGGCGACGCCATTTCTCACCCTCCTCCAGTACACAGACAAGGTGGCGACGCCATTTCTCACCCTCTTCCAGTACACAGACAAGGTGGCGACGCCATTTCTTACCCTCTTCCAGTACACAGACAAGGTGGCGACGCCATTTCTCACCCTCCTCCAGTACACAGACAAGGTGGCGACGCCATTTCTCACCCTCTTCCAGTACACAGACAAGGTGGCGACGCCATTTCTCACCCTCTTCCAGTACACAGACAAGGTGGCGACGCCATTTCTCACCCTCTTCCAGTACACAGACAAGGTGGAGACGCCATTTCTCACCCTCTTCCAGTACACAGACAAGGTGGAGACGCCATTTCTCACCCTCTTCCAGTACACAGACAAGGTGGAGACGCCATTTCTCACCCTCTTCCAGTACACAGACAAGGTGGAGACGCCATTTCTCACCATCTTCCAGTACACAGACAAGGTGGAGACGCCATTTCTCACCCTCTTCCAGTACACAGACAAGGTGGAGACGCCATTTCTCACCCTCTTCCAGTACACAGACAAGGTGGAGACGCCATTTCTCACCCTCTTCCAGTACACAGACAAGGTGGAGACGCCATTTCTCACCCTCTTCCAGTACACAGACAAGGTGGAGACGCCATTTCTCACCCTCTTCCAGTACACAGACAAGGTGGCGACGCCATTTCTCACCCTCTTCCAGTACACAGACAAGGTGGCGACGCCATTTCTCACCCTCTTCCAGTACACAGACAAGGTGGAGACGCCATTTCTCACCCTCTTCCAGTACACAGACAAGGTGGCGACGCCATTTCTCACCCTCCTCCAGTACACAGACAAGGTGGCGACGCCATTTCTCACCCTCCTCCAGTACACAGACAAGGTGGCGACGCCATTTCTCACCCTCCTCCAGTACACAGACAAGGTGGCGACGCCATTTCTCACCCTCTTCCAGTACACAGACAAGGTGGCGACGCCATTTCTCACCCTCTTCCAGTACACAGACAAGGTGGAGACGCCATTTCACCCTCTTCCAGTCACGCCATTTCTCACCCTCTTCCAGTACACAGACAAGGTGGAGACGCCATTTCTCACCCTCTTCCAGTACACAGACAAGGTGGCGACGCCATTTCTCACCCTCTTCCAGTACACAGACAAGGTGGCGACGCCATTTCTCACCCTCTTCCAGTACACAGACAAGGTGGCGACGCCATTTCTCACCCTCTTCCAGTACACAGACAAGGTGGCGACGCCATTTCTCACCCTCTTCCAGTACACAGACAAGGTGGCGACGCCATTTCTCACCCTCTTCCAGTACACAGACAAGGTGGCGACGCCATTTCTCACCCTCTTCCAGTACACAGACAAGGTGGCGACGCCATTTCTCACCCTCTTCCAGTACACAGACAAGGTAGCGACGCCATTTCTCACCCTCCTCCAGTACACAGACAAGGTGGCGACGCCATTTCTCACCCTCTTCCAGTACACAGACAAGGTGGCGACGCCATTTCTCACCCTCTTCCAGTACACAGACAAGGTGGAGACGCCATTTCTCACCCTCTTCCAGTACACAGACAAGGTGGAGACGCCATTTCTCACCCTCTTCCAGTACACAGACAAGGTGGAGACGCCATTTCTCACCCTCTTCCAGTACACAGACAAGGTGGAGACGCCATTTCTCACCCTCTTCCAGTACACAGACAAGGTGGAGACGCCATTTCTCACCCTCTTCCAGTACACAGACAAGGTGGAGACGCCATTTCTCACCCTCTTCCAGTACACAGACAAGGTGGAGACGCCATTTCTCACCCTCTTCCAGTACACAGACAAGGTGGAGACGCCATTTCTCACCCTCTTCCAGTACACAGACAAGGTGGAGACGCCATTTCTCACCCTCTTCCAGTACACAGACAAGGTGGAGACGCCATTTCTCACCCTCTTCCAGTACACAGACAAGGTGGAGACGCCATTTCTCACCCTCTTCCAGTACACAGACAAGGTGGAGACGCCATTTCTCACCCTCTTCCAGTACACAGACAAGGTGGAGACGCCATTTCTCACCCTCTTCCAGTACACAGACAAGGTGGAGACGCCATTTCTCACCCTCTTCCAGTACACAGACAAGGTGGAGACGCCATTTCTCACCCTCTTCCAGTACACAGACAAGGTGGAGACGCCATTTCTCACCCTCTTCCAGTACACAGACAAGGTGGAGACGCCATTTCTCACCCTCTTCCAGTACACAGACAAGGTGGAGACGCCATTTCTCACCCTCTTCCAGTACACAGACAAGGTGGAGACGCCATTTCTCACCCTCTTCTAGTACACAGACAAGGTGGAGACGCCATTTCTCACCCTCTTCTAGTACACAGACAAGGTGGAGACGCCATTTTTCACCCTCTTCTAGTACACAGACAAGGTGGAGACGCCATTTCTCACCCTCTTCCAGTACACAGACAAGGTGGAGACGCCATTTCTCACCCTCTTCCAGTACACAGACAAGGTGGAGACGCCATTTCTCACCCTCTTCCAGTACACAGACAAGCTGGAGACGCCATTTCTCACCCTCTTCCAGTACACAGACAAGGTGGAGACGCCATTTCTCACCCTCTTCTAGTACACAGACAAGGTGGAGACGCCATTTCTCACCCTCTTCCAGTACACAGACAAGGTGGAGACGCCATTTCTCACCCTCTTCCAGTACACAGACAAGGTGGAGACGCCATTTCTCACCTCTTCTAGTACACAGACAAGGTGGAGACGCCATTTCTCACCCTCTTCTAGTACACAGACAAGGTGGAGACGCCATTTCTCACCCTCTTCTAGTACACAGACAAGGTGGAGACGCCATCTAGTACACAGACAAGGTGGAGCCCATTTCTCACCCTCTTCTAGTACACAGACAAGGTGGAGACGCCATTTCTCACCCCTCTTTGTTATCACTGCCGAGTCTAAATAAATTGATGTGCTCTAAATGAAATAGGGGTTTGGTCTGGATTACTGTCTGTTAGGCTTTGATTTTGGCTCTAGGATTTGATTTCGGGTTTAGGCTTTTCTCGGCTTTAGGCTTTGATTTTGGCTTTAAGGCTTTGTTATAACAGCCGAGTCTGGAAATAAATTGAGGTGCTTTAAATGAAAGGGGGTTTGGTCTGGATTACTGTCTGTTAGGCTTTGATTTCGGCCTTGGGCTTTGATTTGGCCTTGGGCTTTGATTTTGGCCTTGGGCTTTGATTTCGGCCTTGGGCTTTGATTTCGGCTTTGGGCTTTGATTTCGGCTTTAGGCTTTGATTTCGGCCTTGAGCTTTGATTTCGGCCTTGAGCTTTGATTTCGGCTTTAGGCTTTGATTTTGGCTTTAGGCTTTGAATTCGACTTTAGGCTTTGATTTCAGCTTTAGGCTTTGATGTCGGCTTTAGGCTTTGTTATCACAGCCAAGTCTGTAAATAAATTGAGATACTTTAAATGAAATAGGGGTTTGGTCTGGATTACTGTCTGTTAGGCTTTGATTTCGGCTCTAGGATTTGATTTCGGCTTTAGGCTTTGGTTTCGGCTTTAGGCTTTGGTTTCGGCTTTGATTTCGGCTTTAGGCTTTGATTTCGGCTTTAGGCTTTGTTATCACAGCCAGGTCTGTAAATAAATTGAGATGCTTTGAATGAAATAGGGGTTTGGTCTGGATTACTGTGTTGTTCTGACTCTAGGTTTTGTTCTGACTCTAGGTTTTGTTCTGACTCTAGGTTTTGTTCTGACTCTAGGTTTTGTTCTGACTCTAGGTTTTGTTCTGACTCTAGGTTTTGTTCTGACTCTAGGTTTTGTTCTGACTCTAGGTTTTGTTCTGACTCTAGGTTTTGTTCTGACTCTAGGTTTTGTTCTGACTCTAGGTTTTGTTCTGACTCTAGGTTTTGTTCTGACTCTAGGTTTTGTTCTGACTCTAGGTTTTGTTCTGACTCTAGGTTTTGTTCTGACTCTAGGTTTTGTTCTGACTCTAGGTTTTGTTCTGACTCTAGGTTTTGTTCTGACTCTAGGTTTTGTTCTGACTCTAGGTTTTGTTCTCACTCTAGGTTTTGTTCTCACTCTAGGTTTTGTTCTCACTCTAGGTTTTGTTCTCACTCTAGGTTTTGTTCTCACTCTAGGTTTTGTTCTCACTCTAGGTTTTGTTCTCACTCTAGGTTTTGTTCTCACTCTAGGTTTTGTTCTCACTCTAGGTTTTGTTCTCACTCTAGGTTTTGTTCTCACTCTAGGTTTTGTTCTCACTCTAGGTTTTGTTCTCACTCTAGGTTTTGTTCTCACTCTAGGTTTTGTTCTCACTCTAGGTTTTGTTCTCACTCTAGGTTTTGTTCTCACTCTAGGTTTTGTTCTCACTCTAGGTTTTGTTCTCACTAGGTTTTGTTCTCACTCTAGGTTTTGTTCTCACTCTAGGTTTTGTTCTCACTCTAGGTTTTGTTCTCACTAGGTTTTGTTCTCACTAGGTTTTGTTCTCACTAGGTTTTGTTCTCACTAGGTTTTGTTCTCACTAGGTTTTGTTCTCACTAGGTTTTGTTCTCACTAGGTTTTGTTCTCACTAGGTTTTGTTCTCACTAGGTTTTGTTCTCACTAGGTTTTGTTCTCACTAGGTTTTGTTCTCACTAGGTTTTGTTCTCACTAGGTTTTGTTCTCACTAGGTTTTGTTCTCACTAGGTTTTGTTCTCACTAGGTTTTGTTCTCACTAGGTTTTGTTCTCACTAGGTTTTGTTCTCACTAGGTTTTGTTCTCACTAGGTTTTGTTCTCACTAGGTTTTGTTCTCACTAGGTTTTGTTCTCACTAGGTTTTGTTCTCACTAGGTTTTGTTCTCACTAGGTTTTGTTCTCACTAGGTTTTGTTCTCACTAGGTTTTGTTCTCACTAGGTTTTGTTCTCTCTAGGTTTTGTTCTCTCTAGGTTTTGTTCTCTCTAGGTTTTGTTCTCTCTAGGTTTTGTTCTCTCTAGGTTTTGTTCTCTCTAGGTTTTGTTCTCTCTAGGTTTTGTTCTCTCTAGGTTTTGTTCTCTCTAGGTTTTGTTCTCTCTAGGTTTTGTTCTCTCTAGGTTTTGTTCTCTCTAGGTTTTGTTCTCACTCTAGGTTTTGTTCTCACTCTAGGTTTTGTTCTCACTCTAGGTTTTGTTCTCACTCTAGGTTTTGTTCTCACTCTAGGTTTTGTTCTCACTCTAGGTTTTGTTCTCACTCTAGGTTTTGTTCTCACTCTAGGTTTTGTTCTCACTCTAGGTTTTGTTCTCACTCTAGGTTTTGTTCTCACTCTAGGTTTTGTTCTCACTCTAGGTTTTGTTCTCACTCTAGGTTTTGTTCTCACTCTAGGTTTTGTTCTCACTCTAGGTTTTGTTCTCACTCTAGGTTTTGTTCTCACTCTAGGTTTTGTTCTCACTCTAGGTTTTGTTCTCACTCTAGGTTTTGTTCTCACTCTAGGTTTTGTTCTCACTCTAGGTTTTGTTCTCACTCTAGGTTTTGTTCTCACTCTAGGTTTTGTTCTCACTCTAGGTTTTGTTCTCACTCTAGGTTTTGTTCTCACTCTAGGTTTTGTTCTCACTCTAGGTTTTGTTCTCACTCTAGGTTTTGTTCTCACTCTAGGTTTTGTTCTCACTCTAGGTTTTGTTCTCACTCTAGGTTTTGTTCTCACTCTAGGTTTTGTTCTCACTCTAGGTTTTGTTCTCACTCTAGGTTTTGTTCTCACTCTAGGTTTTGTTCTCACTCTAGGTTTTGTTCTCACTCTAGGTTTTGTTCTCACTCTAGGTTTTGTTCTCACTCTAGGTTTTGTTCTCACTCTAGGTTTTGTTCTCACTCTAGGTTTTGTTCTCACTCTAGGTTTTGTTCTCACTCTAGGTTTTGTTCTCACTCTAGGTTTTGTTCTCACTCTAGGTTTTGTTCTCACTCTAGGTTTTGTTCTCACTCTAGGTTTTGTTCTCACTCTAGGTTTTGTTCTCACTCTAGGTTTTGTTCTCACTCTAGGTTTTGTTCTCACTCTAGGTTTTGTTCTCACTCTAGGTTTTGTTCTCACTCTAGGTTTTGTTCTCACTCTAGGTTTTGTTCTCACTCTAGGTTTTGTTCTCACTCTAGGTTTTGTTCTCACTCTAGGTTTTGTTCTCACTCTAGGTTTTGTTCTCACTCTAGGTTTTGTTCTCACTCTAGGTTTTGTTCTCACTCTAGGTTTTGTTCTCACTCTAGGTTTTGTTCTCACTCTAGGTTTTGTTCTCACTCTAGGTTTTGTTCTCACTCTAGGTTTTGTTCTCACTCTAGGTTTTGTTCTCACTCTAGGTTTTGTTCTCACTCTAGGTTTTGTTCTCACTCTAGGTTTTGTTCTCACTCTAGGTTTTGTTCTCACTCTAGGTTTTGTTCTCACTCTAGGTTTTGTTCTCACTCTAGGTTTTGTTCTCACTCTAGGTTTTGTTCTCACTCTAGGTTTTGTTCTCACTCTAGGTTTTGTTCTCACTCTAGGTTTTGTTCTCACTCTAGGTTTTGTTCTCACTCTAGGTTTTGTTCTCACTCTAGGTTTTGTTCTCACTCTAGGTTTTGTTCTCACTCTAGGTTTTGTTCTCACTCTAGGTTTTGTTCTCACTCTAGGTTTTGTTCTCACTCTAGGTTTTGTTCTCACTCTAGGTTTTGTTCTCACTCTAGGTTTTGTTCTCACTCTAGGTTTTGTTCTCACTCTAGGTTTTGTTCTCACTCTAGGTTTTGTTCTCACTCTAGGTTTTGTTCTCACTCTAGGTTTTGTTCTCACTCTAGGTTTTGTTCTCACTCTAGGTTTTGTTCTCACTCTAGGTTTTGTTCTCACTCTAGGTTTTGTTCTCACTCTAGGTTTTGTTCTCACTCTAGGTTTTGTTCTCACTCTAGGTTTTGTTCTCACTCTAGGTTTTGTTCTCACTCTAGGTTTTGTTCTCACTCTAGGTTTTGTTCTCACTCTAGGTTTTGTTCTCACTCTAGGTTTTGTTCTCACTCTAGGTTTTGTTCTCACTCTAGGTTTTGTTCTCACTCTAGGTTTTGTTCTCACTCTAGGTTTTGTTCTCACTCTAGGTTTTGTTCTCACTCTAGGTTTTGTTCTCACTCTAGGTTTTGTTCTCACTCTAGGTTTTGTTCTCACTCTAGGTTTTGTTCTCACTCTAGGTTTTGTTCTCACTCTAGGTTTTGTTCTCACTCTAGGTTTTGTTCTCACTCTAGGTTTTGTTCTCACTCTAGGTTTTGTTCTCACTCTAGGTTTTGTTCTCACTCTAGGTTTTGTTCTCACTCTAGGTTTTGTTCTCACTCTAGGTTTTGTTCTCACTCTAGGTTTTGTTCTCACTCTAGGTTTTGTTCTCACTCTAGGTTTTGTTCTCACTCTAGGTTTTGTTCTCACTCTAGGTTTTGTTCTCACTCTAGGTTTTGTTCTCACTCTAGGTTTTGTTCTCACTCTAGGTTTTGTTCTCACTCTAGGTTTTGTTCTCACTCTAGGTTTTGTTCTCACTCTAGGTTTTGTTCTCACTCTAGGTTTTGTTCTCACTCTAGGTTTTGTTCTCACTCTAGGTTTTGTTCTCACTCTAGGTTTTGTTCTCACTCTAGGTTTTGTTCTCACTCTAGGTTTTGTTCTCACTCTAGGTTTTGTTCTCACTCTAGGTTTTGTTCTCACTCTAGGTTTTGTTCTCACTCTAGGTTTTGTTCTCACTCTAGGTTTTGTTCTCACTCTAGGTTTTGTTCTCACTCTAGGTTTTGTTCTCACTCTAGGTTTTGTTCTCACTCTAGGTTTTGTTCTCACTCTAGGTTTTGTTCTCACTCTAGGTTTTGTTCTCACTCTAGGTTTTGTTCTCACTCTAGTTTTGTTCTCACTCTATTTGTTATGGTTTTGTTCTCACTCTAGGTTTTGTTTGACTCTAGGTTTTGTTTTGACTCTAGGTTTTGTTTTGACTCTAGGTTTTGTTCTGACTCTAGGTTTTGTTTTGCCCTCTAGGTTTTTGTTTTCTAGTTTTTGACTCTAGGTTTTGTTTTGACTCTAGGGTTTTGGTTTTGACTCTAGGTTTTGTTTTGGACTCTAGGTTTGGTTTTGACTCTAGGTTTTTGTTCGACTCTAGGTTTTGTTTTGACTCTAGGTTTTGTTTTGACTCTAGGTTTTGTTTTGACTCTAGGTTTTGTTTTGACTCTAGGTTTTGTTTTGACTCTAGGTTTTGTTTTGACTCTAGGTTTTGTTTTGACTCTAGGTTTTGTTTTGACTCTAGGTTTTGTTTTGACTCTAGGTTTTGTTTTGACTCTAGGTTTTGTTTTGACTCTAGGTTTTGTTTTGACTCTAGGTTTTGTTTTGACTCTAGGTTTTGTTTTGACTCTAGGTTTTGTTTTGACTCTAGGTTTTGTTTTGACTCTAGGTTTTGTTTTGACTCTAGGTTTTGTTTTGACTCTAGGTTTTGTTTTGACTCTAGGTTTTGTTTTGACTCTAGGTTTTGTTTTCACTCTAGGTTTTGTTATCACTCTAGGTTTTGTTTTCACTCTAGGTTTTGTTTTCACTAGGTTTTGTTCTCACTAGGTATGACTCTAGGTTTTGTTCTCACTATTTTGTTCTCTAGGTTTTGTTCACTCTAGGTTTTGTTATCACTAGGTTTTGTTATCACTAGGTTTTGTTCTCACTAGGTTTTTGTTATCACTAGGTTTTGTTATCACTAGGTTTTGTTCTCACTAGGTTTTGTTCTCACTAGGTTTTGTTCTCACTAGGTTTTGTTCTCACTAGGTTTTGTTCTCACTAGGTTTTGTTCTCACTAGGTTTTGTTCTCACTAGGTTTTGTTCTCACTAGGTTTTGTTCTCACTAGGTTTTGTTCTCACTAGGTTTGCCACTATGTTCTCACTAGGTTTTGTTCTCACTAGGTTTTGTTCTCACTAGGTTTTGTTCTCACTAGGTTTTGTTCTCACTAGGTTTTGTTCTCACTAGGTTTTGTTCTCACTAGGTTTTGTTCTCACTAGGTTTTGTTCTCACTAGGTTTTGTTCTCACTAGGTTTTGTTCTCACTAGGTTTTGTTCTCACTAGGTTTTGTTCTCAC